>CM052708.1:69172675-69258438 GCA_028551405.1 Uromys caudimaculatus | reverse complement strand
AGGTCTGCGACGGCTTGTCTTCTAGTGTGGCTTCTTCTACATAACCTCTGTGAAGTCTGGTCCCACTGCTGGAGGCTGTGGGGGAAATTACAGCCCTAAGTTTACGACTTGCACACTAGGTTTAAAGAAAGAAAAAGTTGTAAGAAGACTATAAAAAGGTATTTCACTGGGTATACAAAGAGGAAATAAAATTTGTAATATATATTGATTGACATAAAACAAACTGAATACAATACAAAAGCCAGAAACCATTAGGAAAACAAAACCTTCCACATTAAAAAATACACCAGGCATGGTGGCACATGTCTTTAATCCTGGCCCTCGGGGAAATAGAGGCAGGTGGATCTCTTGAGTTTGAGGCCAGCCTGGACAGTGAGTTCCAGGACAATGAGGTTACACAGTGAGACCCTGTCTCAAACAAAACAAAACAAAACAAAACAAAACAAAACAAAACAAAACAAAACAAAAAAACCAAAACCAAAACCAAACCAAAAAACAATGATAAAAGATGCATGAAAATTGGGGAAAACTAAGCAAAATATGATACCTACTGTTATAGCATATATACAAAGAGAGTTTACTAATCAAAGAGTACACACATCCAATTAAGGTTTTGTGCTTAAGATGTAAAAAGGTACACCACAAAATGAATACACTTTACTATAAACATATAAAAAATTCAGACACATTTATAGCAAATAGATTATTAGAGTGGCATACCAACATTTTCTTGGACTTAAAAAATAAAATTTCAAACTTATCCTCCCTAAACACTTTAAAAGATGTGTGTAGATTTGTGTGTGAGAGATGGGTGCCTCAGGGGCCAGTCCTCACCTCATCCAGAGCAGGGCCTGGCTCTGCTGCCTTGCAGGGTAGCTGGTCTCAGCTTCAGCCTCCCTCTGGCAGGCTGGGACTGTAGGTGCACACTAAGCCTCTAGCTTATGTGGCCTCTGATGACTTGACCTCAGGTCATCACACTTAAGTGGCAGCCTTTTAATCTATGGAGCCATTTACCCAGCCCTTCTTTTTTTCTTTTAATAAAACTAAACTGTAAAAGGCCAAGAAGCAACTCTGTTAGCAAACTTTAGAGAGCTGTGTGGTCTTTCTTACACCATGTTCCCTCTCTTCCTCCACTGACTCTGAATCCAAGACAATATGGCTCGCATACCGATAACTCCAGTCACAAAACCCATTGTCACTGAAGACAACGGAAACATTTCTTTTCTTCCTTCCTTCCTTTCTTCCTTTCAGATTTATCATATGTATGTGAGTATGCTGTCACTGTCTTCAGACACACCAGAAGAGGGCATCAGATCCCATTACAGATGGTTGTGAGCCACCATGTGGTTGCTGGGAATTGAACTCAGGACCTCTGGATGAGCAGTCAGTACTCTTAGCCGCTGAGCCATCTCTCTAGCCCCAGTGGAAACATTTTTAGCCTCCTCTTCTTTTATGTTCGATTTGACTGTGCTCACAGATTGGCATTTCCGTCCTTGTCAGAGTATTCTGAGTTCCTAATTCTAGCTGAAGAGTGAGTACATAGACCTTGATAAAAGTTTCACTTCACAGGGTTCTTGTCACTGAACTTCTACTTAAAATACAAATTAAAAACAGAATCTGAATTATCTACTTTTGATCCCCCAAATTTTGAAACCACAATAACATGTAACCATTACCTTTAGAAAACCCCAGTTTTTGGGTAACAGTTCTCGCGATTTTGGATGTTGTCGCATCACTGTAGAGATAGACTTCATCCATGCTGTGCCAATCCACATGATTCCGACTCAGTTTGAAACTGTGAACAGCTGTTGTACAAAAGAGAGGAATTTCAAGTTGTCCAAGACAGATTTTCCTTGTGTAAGACATTCTAACATTCAGGCTTCTGAATCAATATTACCTAACTCAGACACCGTGTACTTTAGTTCAGTAGATAAAACATCACTAAAAATATGTATGTCACATAAGTAATGCACAGAACCTTATAAATGATCACCAATGCTACAAGGAACAGCAGAGTGCCAGGTAAGATTGTATATATTAAACCCGTGTATGTAGCTAATGTGGTTGATTATTAAGGAGCTGTACCCCCGGGGGTACGGCCCCGCTTCCTGAGCGATATGCATCTACTTACAAGCTCGCAACAGCCCTGACACAGAAACTTTAATTCTGACCCTCTTGTTGATTTTACTAAAAATATCAAAATATGTAAATATTTTACTCAATGTGAAACAAAAAAGACAGTAAGAAGAAAATAAAGTATTAGAATATAAGGTAGGTTGGGAATGGATATTAAGGCCAATTATCACTTGACATTGTTCATCACAGCAGAAATACAGAAATGAATGTCCACGCGGCATGGCCGCTGCATTTCCGTAACTGAGGTTATGCTTCCTGTGCACGAGGTCGTAAGCACAGTGCAGATGAGGTTCCTGAGCTCACGAAGCAGACGTTAGGAATTGTTCACTTCTGCATCTCTAGTGCTTAAATATAGTGTTCCGAGTGTGGGCACATATGGGAATCCAGTAATACTGCAGAAGCAATGACCTAAAGATTGATCTACTGTATCAATTCATAATTTGATAACACATATTTTGAAGGCTTCAATTTTCCTCTATATACCGGGCACTTAGGTAAGAGACTTTCATAGTCTTATTTTCTGAAAACTGGTATTTACCATCACCGTGTCCAATTATCACTTTGAAATCTCGTTATGGCAAAAACTGTATCCTCATTTTAGTATAAAAACTTGACACAGAAAGAGACTAATTTGCTCAAAAGCTAGTAACTGGCAGGGCACACCTGTTTTACCTAAGGATGAGTTGTAAATGACCTCAAGTTAAGAATACAGGTCTGGGAGGCTGGAGAGAGGGCTCAGCGGTTAAGAGCACTGATTGCTCTTCAGAGGTCCTGAGTTCAATTCCCAGCAACCACATGGTGGCTCACAACCATCTGTAATGGGATCTGGCGCCCTCTTCTGGTGTGTCTGAAGACAGCTACAGAATACAGCTTAAAAAACAATAAAGTTCTAGGGTGGGAGATATGGCTTAGTGCTTAAGGTCCTTTAGAGGACCAGGGTTCAATTCCTGCACCTACATGGCGGCTCAGAACTGTCTATAACTCCAGTTCCTCTGTGTGTGTGTGTGTGTGTGTGTGGGGGGGGGGTCCTTGGCATGACATGGTGCACATATATATGCATGCAAGGAAAATAACACATAACATAAAATAAATATTAAAGAAGAATACAGTGCTGTGTAAGAGGGTTCAGTCCTGGTCAAGACTATGAGGTGGGCTGAGGTAGCACGTTCCCATGAGAAGACACAGGGCACTAGAAGAACACGCACTCCTTACATTACAAACAATTTAAGTTTTATGAAAATCAATTATGTTACTTACCTCTCAGGATATGTCACTGACCTGTGTGTGTGTGTGTGTGTGTGTGTGTGTGTGTGTGTGTGTATCTTACAGGACTAAGATTCAATTAGTACAACATACTAATAGCTTTAGTTCATAGAAAGCAACCACAGGGTCAGACTTTTAAATAAAAAGCTTTTTATAAGCTAAAAGGAGTAAAAATTTTGCAAGGGCTTAATAATCATTTACAAAGCAAATTTTTGTTGAAATAGTTCTGAGCTACATATGTTTAAAAGATTGAAACTGATCAAATATTTAGAGAAAAGTAAAATCTAGCAAAACTCTGTTCCTCTGCAAACCACTTATATATTGTCTTAACATTTAACATCTATATATGACACAAAATGAATATATACATACGTGTAATAAGGTAAAACTAAGCCAAATAGCACAACAGACACACTTTTAGAAAATCTAGTACTTCTATGCTCTAGGCAGACTGCTCTAAAGCTGGCGTAAGCTACAGAAGAGAACTGGGGTTACTGTACCTTGGGAACGCTTTCGCTTAAGACCTGTGGCATCTGTGCTCGCCTTAAATCCTCTCCATTTGAACAGAGAAGGGAGTGAGAAGGGAGGGAGGTGGTAGACAACTAAGAAAGCAAAAACACTGAGCTTCAAAGTAAATTAAGTGAGGTTTTCTACCTGCCTCTTCCTTTTAGTCCTAACTTTTAAACACCACATACGACAAACATTATTCCAAATGCTTTCCAGAATGCAAGTCCTAGTTAAAAATCAGTAAAGCAAAAATTAGGCTAATGTCTGTCAAATATAAATGCTCTACTTTTATTGAAAGGAACAAAGGCAAATAATCTCTACATTTACCAGTGACAGACAATCCATGATCACCATTTAATACCTCTGCATAGCTGTAAGAAATGCAGGGCCTTCTGAATGCTTAGAGATTCTCTCTATCGTTATGACACTGAAGATTATTTACATCACCAAATTTTGATGGCTTAGCAAAGAGGTGATACACACTCTGAGAATACAACCATGTTTGAACAGCTGATCTAGCTGGCCTGAGATAGCATAGTCCACAGTCCACTGAATGCTACCCACACCGAGGTATGATGGCTTCAAGACTGCTTCAGAAGCAAGGCTTCCTTTCATGACTCAGACAGCTGTTGACAACTTAGAAGTGAAAACATTTTCAAGAAAATCAAATTGAGGCTCTAATTTCAACCATCTCTTTTGGAAAGGACAGTGATAATAACAAAAGTAATTTCATTAGGAGACATATGCTATGATACCTGGTAGGCATTAAGCAGACAACACGGAAAACAGGCAGAGGATTGATATTTGACAAGTCAGTCTTAAAGCCAACATGTTCCTTGTAGAATTTTGCTAGTTATGTTACTGAGAACATTCCTTATATTTAAGTAAGTAATTATTTTAGTACACTTGAAATTGAATCTTATAAATCAGTTTATTACTCAGTTAACAAATCACCAAATGTTTATGATTTAATTAAAATTTATATTCTAATATATTCAATTTTCACCCTCACTCCCTTTTACATGAACTTAACATTCATAGGTTAAATACTGCTCAAATTAAAATCTTTCTGTTGTATATACAGTTGAAATATATGCAAAGATTTGTGCAGTAAGGGTTTTGTGAAATTCTTACAAAGCACTAAAAACTACACCTATACATTAACTGCTACATCTGCAATGCCAATTAGATGGCTGCAGAACTATAAACTAGGGCTAAAAGCTGGGTGGCAGAGAACTATTCAATGCCTTCTGACGCAGGAGGAAAGAACATGGAAACAGGCTTCTTCCTGTCTCCTCCTTTCACGTGCCTTCTGGTCAGCCATTCAGGAGCAGAGGTACTTAGGCCAGCAAACACATTAAACCAAATAAACTAGGAAAAAGCTGAGACATAGCTAGGGGTGAGACAGACACAGACTTGGTAAAAGAAACAAAGACTACATTTTTAGATCTAGCAGTAAAACCAACCTGAACCAAATCCCACATTTACCAACTCGAGCTCTTGGGACACACACGGGCCACCTGATATAAAATCATGTGAGCACTTTCAGAAAGCTGGTCAAGACACAAAATAAATTCTTGCCTTTCCAAAACAATATCATGATTATAAGAAGATAAGCACACACCATTACACAGCTTTTTACTCCCAACAGAATCTTGTACTTATTTAAAACCTTTTTATAAAATTAAATGGTATGGTTCTTTACCTTTACAACTTACTTCCACTGGAAAATCACTTGCTAGGGAGCTTAACTCTTTTAGCTCCAAACAGAGAATGACAGGTGCTACTTCTCTGTCAGCAGAAGAAAAGCCTTTGCTAACTATCAGTTGGAGACCTAAGTTCTAGAAAGTTCTATGTCCTCTGTCTTCTGTTAAATATAAAGTTTAGAAGTTCCTATGTAATATTGCAACAGTATGCATGCATTCATACAACTGAAGATGCTAGTTTATAAGCTGATAACATTTAATTAAATGTTTACAATAGTAAAGTCTTGTTCAGTAATCAGAAATACTGAAATGTTAAATTACTGAGAATCATTTCCTTACTAATTAATCTTGCAAAGAAACTTTAATCACCATGTAACTCTGACTACAGTAAGTTTAAACACAAAGCCGGCAGGTTAATAATTCCTGTAAGAGACACGTAGTATCTTCTCCCTTTGTGAACACTGACTGTCTGGAAAGCAAGGACTTCTTCTTTTCTAGGGAGGGCTTCCTAGGCTGCCTCAAATGATCTCTTGCTGAGTACCTTTTCAAGCAGTCAGAGTCTGCAGACTAGAGAAGTACCATGATGCCTAGCACCGAACAAGAAAACTCTCTCAGGGAAAGCAAGTGGCCTTGTGTATCTCAAACTTGTTAACTGTATCAAAACTCCAGCACTCTTTCTTGGACTTCAGGTAAATTAAACAAACTGGTAAAAAAAATTAAATCATAAAATCGTAACTCCAAACTAGAAGATGGGATCCTCAGCCACCAACGACAAGAGAAAGCTGGTTAATGGTCAGAACACCTCCTCTGATTTTTTTAAGGTAGGCCCTGGCTGCTGTGGGACAGAGCTATCCTCAAACTCAGAGAGGCCGCTTTGTCTCTGCCTTCCGAATGCTGGGGTCAGTTTGTACCTCAGCGTTCTTACCCACTTCCTGCCAGCTGCGGGTGCTCACTCTCACTTCTGATGCAGGACTTCTGTATGGCTAATTATTTGGTGGTAGAGATTACACCTGGGCCTTACCCATGTAAGGCAAGTGCTTGGTGTGACCTGAATTTGGAATACAAGCAGGTCTACACCGTTATCGAGTCCACCAGCCTCTGCCTTTGACCACAGTTGCTGACATGGGTGCATGTAGACCTATTGCTTTTCTATTTTTCTCTTGGTTCCCACCTGTTCCCACTTTCTTGGTTTGTCTTTTGAGTAAACGGAAGGTTTTCAGTATTTCATCTTAATTTCCATCAGCTTCCTATTGGGCTGGCACAGGGTCACTGCAGTAGTTAGCACAGGTGAGCCATTAACACTGGCACCCAGCTGTCAGCTATGGGATTCCTTCAGAGGTCTCCATTTTTCCATGAACAGTTTTTCTGTTCCAGGACCCCATCCAGATTACATTGTGCTGTCAGGTCTCCTCAGTCTGCTCTTGCTTGTGACCAACAACAACAGAACAGGCACATCTGATTTGTTATTTGGTAGAACAGCCCTCAGTTTCAGTTTGTCTTATGTTTTTTTACTATGAAATCGAGGTTGTGCATTTTGTGGCCAGAATGATACACAGTATTAATGCATTCAGGCTAACTTTTTTGTTTTTTTGTTTTTTGTTTTTTTGTTTTTTTTCCGAAACAGGGTTTCTCTGTGTAGCCGACTATCCTGGAACTCACTCTGTAGACCAGGCTGGCCTCGAACTCAGAAATCCACCTGCCTCTGCCTCCCAAGTGCTGGGATTAAAGGCGTGCGCCACCACTGCCCAGCTAGGTCAACTTTTAAAAACTATTGTATATACCTGGATAAACTGTAATCCAGTATTAAATGTGTTTACAGAATTACTTTTTTGAAGGCATAACTTTATTTAGGTTATCTCAAGTGCATGGATGGACTCAGATTAGTCACCATGTTAGATAAAATTTCTCTAGCCTTGGGGCTGGAGAGAAGGCTCAGTGGTTAAGAGTGCTTACTGCACTTGCCGAGGAC
The DNA here is from genome assembly GCA_028551405.1 of Uromys caudimaculatus. Classification (NCBI taxonomy): domain Eukaryota; kingdom Metazoa; phylum Chordata; class Mammalia; order Rodentia; family Muridae; genus Uromys; species Uromys caudimaculatus. The sequence goes on along the minus strand of CM052708.1, from coordinate 69,250,857 downwards.
CCAGGTTTGGATCCCAGCACCCACATGGCAGCACATATCAGTAGCTCCAGTTCCAGGGCATTTGATGCCTCTTCTGACACTGCTAGGCTCCTGCCCCTAAGATGTGCACAGAATTACAGTCAGATGGACGGACGGGGACGGGGACACACACACACACACACACACACACACACACACACACACACACACACGTAATTATTCTCATAGCTGCTGGGTGAGGGAGGAGAGCACTCTCATTGTAGTTCTCAGAGAATTAAGTTTCAAGTATCTAAGCCACAAGAATGATCATCTTTATGTGGGCTCTCTTTATTTGGATAATTATACCAGACTTATATCATAATTCAATGTTCATTTAGATTGAAAAATCTAAAGGAGGCAAAATGTAAACATATCTAATCCACTGTGGCAACAGCTACACTAAACAGGCACGGTCAAAGGTCATTTTTTATTCTATTCAAAGTAGTATTTTATTCTAATGCTCCTGTAGGCAAGAACTTAGTTTCTTTGTAATTCCCTAAAATACGAATGACCTCCTGCTCCCAGTGCTTTTAAACATTTGTATTTACTGGATGACACCACAGAGAACCTGTTAGTAACGCCGTGGCACTTACTCCAACTGTTCAGATCCGCTGTATACAGCGTTGTCTCCCACTGACCATCCTGCACCTATCCTGTGGGTTCTCTCTTCTCTAAGACATCCTGAGAACTCCAGGGGGAGATGCCTTTATATTTCTCTCACAAAAGTGCCTAGCACAACTTGGAGGCATTAATAATCTCGACAAAGGAAGAGTCAATGCTTTATCATCACACGTGAAAAGATTTATGTGAAAAGGGTATTTTCACTCCAAAAAAAGTAAAATAGAAAACTTCAAAGTGTAGAAAGCCAAAACAATCTAAAGGAGCATACATTTTTTGTTAAATATTTTAAATTTGAGGTATTTTCCCCTAAATGGTGGCTTTCTGGAGGGTACATGTTATTTCTGTAACATCACCTGTAATTTTCAAATACACTACAAAACTTCCCAGGATCTTCAAAGTTAAGTGTCACATCTTAACCTCTGAGTATATATTTAGCATAATACCAAATAGTAGATAAGAGGACTAAAAATCATATTTACAATGAAATGAACTAACAATATGATAAATCTTTACCTATGCCGAAACACAGCTAAAATTTTTATCTTAAACTATGAGTGGTGGTCAGCGTGCTTATAATCTTAGCACTTGGGAGGCAGAGGTTAGAGGTCATCCTCAATTACATGGAGGGTTCAAGGCCATGTGGAAGACTACATGAGAGCCTGTCTCAAAAAAAAGATCAACAGCAAAAGTAAAAATTTCTTCTAATGATCTTCAGGGAATCATTTTTAAAATGACAGTGTAATAGCTTAAATAGTTCTTTTTCTTCTCGCCTCCTCCCCCCACCCCCTTGAGAAGGGTCTCTCTATGTAGTCCTAATTGCCCAGGAACTTGCTATGTCTGCCTAAACATGTTATTTCTAATTAGAATTCTACTATTCTGTGGATCCTTTAGAGATATCATACAGTGTTGTTACAGTAGCTGAGATTTAGATGTTTCTCTTCTGTCTCGTCTGTCTCTCTCATACACACACACACACACACACACACACACACACACACACAGAGAGAGAGAGAGAGAGAGAGAGAGAGAGAGAGAGAGAGAGGGAGAGAGGGTGGGAGAGAGACAGAGAGATACAGATAGACAGAGACAGACAGAGAGACAGGGACAGAGAGAAACCTATGAAATCTTACTCATACAAATAAACTGTGTTCTCAGGCATGGTAAGTTCAGGCAGTTTGCAGAAGACTGAAGAGAAAGCAGACGTACAGAGTTCACATGAAAATGAACTTGGTTGGGAATACGACTGTAAGCAGGTCGTGTAGAGAGGGCACAGACCTGCTGAGTACCTGCACAGGCTGCTGCAAAGGGGAAGGGTGGCGTGAGGACTGGAACATGTCCTTCTCTGTGCACGCCATCTTTCCTGAGAGCTTTCATGCACTAACAGTACTGACTAGCGGTGACAAAACTATGTTTGCTATGTGAATTGTCACTCAAGGTAGAAGACTTAAGGAGAAAAAAAAAAATCCCCAACTCTGCTTTGTCTAGTAGCAGTGAATTGTTTTATGATGAAAGTTCTGCCCTGCAGCCGCTGGGAAGTAGGAGTGTGGCGGTTCTAGTGGTGATGGTGAGAGACCATTCCTTACCTTCAAATCACATTTTTGGTTGCACAAGAGTGAAGTATTATTTCTCTAGTTATTAAAGTATTACCTGCAGCCACAGCTCTTACAGAGAAATGTTTTCTCTACACTGGTGGGTAAAACCTTTAGCCTAAATCTGACAGCAAAATAAGGAAATGCTTGAATCTACAGATCAAGAAACCTAGATAATGTACTTAAAATTCAGAGCATGGTACCTGTAAATTACAAAAGAGTCATAAAAGTGCTGGATTTTCACAAGCCTCCTCAGTTATCTTAATTGAGGGGACAAAAACCAAGATAGAGTTACTCTTCTTTTCTTGTGACCGATGTATGTATCTATACGTATGTTCAGTGAGTTGAGAGACAACAAAAAAAGCAGAAGCAGAGAGGAAAAAAGTGAGCCAAAGAGAAGAAACAGGGTCAAGGCCTGTAGATAGCGAGGAGCCGCATCCTGTGAATTACTTGATCAATACTGGGCGGGCTTCTTGGCTTCAGAGAGGTCTTATGGGGTAAGGAAAATGGTTTCTCAAGTTGTACTTTAATTCACTAGGTTCTGCAGGGCTTGCCAAAAGCCTCCCAAATAAAGACGAGCGCGATGAAGAAACACTGAGCACCCAGTCTAAGCTGCCTGTGCATCGTACTCACCAGAGTAGCTGATCCCACTGCCTGCAGCAAAGGGAATAACAGAGGGAGTTTTAACTTCACCACACATTTTGAGGTTTATTCAAGATTCAGACACACTGAAAACATGGCAATCTTGGCTATTTTATTATGTTCTTAACAGTTGAAACATATTTACTTCTGAGTAAATAAACTAAGAAGCATATTTACTTTAAATTAGAAATTTGTATTTATCTTCCAGAGATAATTAAAAGATAACATAAAAGCAATTCTGGTTTTTAAAATTTAGGAAAAGATTATTAAGATACTAATAAAACTCATTTTTTTTATATGACAGCAAGAAATGTTTTATAAGTTCTACTTTCTGTGATAATTCAAATTGTCCCAAATGACTGAGTATAATATAAACAGTTTGTACCTACACGGTAAATTGTGCTAGTATTGTGTAATAAAACATAGATACTAAGTAAAATAATCCAGAAATCCATAGCAGTTTTAAATTCTACAATAGTAAAGTGTTTTAAAAAACAAATTTTAGAGCTGTGGGCACAGTTAGGGTAGAATATTTGCCTAGCATGCATAGGTCTGATTGCTAGCACCTCAAAACATCATATTTAATAAGCTCTGACCCCCAAGTTACTATTACTAGAGTTACGAGCAGTATCAATTACTTACGTTTATAGAGCACACTAAATAACTGTATTGAGTACTTACTTTCATAGAACATACCAAATGCATTAACTGGTCATCTTACCGTCTTTTCCATCTATGGATTTTGACACTTCAATATCAAAATTTTCTTGCATCTGCTGACCCCTAAAACAACTGAGATGCTCTTGCTCAATTAAATTACTTTCCTCTTCTTCTAGGGGTTGCCAAGTCCCATCAATAAACCACTGTCCACGCATTACAGGTATTTTATCAGCTTCTGAAAAGAGAGATCACAAGATCAGCCTCTCACACTAGCTATTCCCGAAGCAGGCTTTTATGACAGAACATAATCATTTAAGGTAGAGAAAAGCAGACTTCAAGCCAGGTTTGCCTTCTCTGCTTGTTTCAGTCCGAGGCTCACTCTTGTGGCTATTCCCTGGCCTCTGCCTCTTGAGAGTGAGGACAGGTGTGTCCCACCACACTTGCTAGAGGGTTTTTCAGCTATCAAGATTAAGTTATACTAGACAATACACTTAAGGGTGCTTTATCATTAGGAAGACAGATGAGCAGCTGTCTATGCATGTGAGGTCAAGTAAGCCAGGTGTGGAGGTTAGGGGCTTCAATGCAAGGCTTTGTGGGGAGTTCAAGCCTATCAGTGTAGCATTCCAGACAGTGTCTAGAGACTGTGAACACAATGATGTGCTTTTTAGGTTATGTTGGAACATGTGTTTCCAAGTGGAACACAGGGAAAAATAATAAAGTGATTATATAAAGCAAAGCAAATTCCTCATCCATTTTAGAAAAAAAAATTTACCTAATAACATTTTCCTAATAAAACACCGTTACTAGAAGCCTAAGACTTTTCTTTATTATAAACAAACCATACTAATAGTCATCTTGAATCAGAAACTGTTTATAAAAAAAGCAAAACCAGGGTCACATTTACCATAGTATCAGAGTGCTTGCAGAGCAACACCAGGTCCTAGGTTCAATTCTTAGTAACAGCCAAAAGTTACAAACAAAACAAACAATAACCCCCACAAAGCCAAATATTAGAATGAAAGTAACATTACCCTAAAAGTAGAAGCAAATAGAAACATATGAAGAACAGGCACACACGTACACACACACATGTGCGCGCACACACACACAAACACACACAGAAACATGCCTTAAGCTTTCTGCAATAGTCACATTGCTAGTCATTACAACACAGCTCATTTGAAGCTGTAGGCTTTAATGAATGCATTAATTCCGTGAACATAATTAGTGTATAAACTGATGATATGAACACTCCATGTCTTACTGTTCATAAAAGAAAGAAAATTTTCATGAGCGAGACCAGCCAGAGGCACCTGGAAGCTAGCAAGGACCTTGATAGGCTGATAGGCACTACAAGTGGAGTTAAAGGGACCCTGATAGGCTGATCTGCCTGATGTATTGACAGGGCCAAGGTATATGTTAATTGGAGTCAACTCTCTTCCCGGAGGCATGGGAAATGGCTCCTTTTGGCAGATGGGAGTCGGTTCCACAAATTCCTGAGAAATGCTGGCTTTTATCTAACCATGAGAAAGCCTTCCATAGTGTAGGCTGAGTTCATTTCTTGACTATTTGGACTGTCTTCTGGAGTTTGGGGAATTGGGAGTTTCCTTTGGACCTGATAACTAGAACTTAGAATGTTGGCACAAAAGAGATACAAATATAAAAAGCAAGAAAACCTCTGTAACTATAAATTTCAATGAGGAATATCAATGTGAACTACTGATACCTTTTCTCTTAAAAGGGGGAGGGGGTGGAGGCCCAAACAGTGCATGTGAGCAAGCCTAAACACTTTGCTGAGCTGATTCTGAAGTATCAGTTCTCCCAAAGGCCAAGAATGGCTGATTTCAGGTCTGGGCAGGAGATATGCCAGATGATGTTACGTGTCTCACTCTACCAGATTTGTACTATGAGGTATTAAAAAGTTTCTGTTAACCCTATCTCGAAAAAACCAAAAAAGTTTCTGTTATTTGTTTTGTTTTCTGAGTTGAAGTCTCACTGTGTAGCCCTGGCTAGCCCAGGCCTTGAACTTGGAGGATCCCTTTGCCTTTGTCTTGGAGTGCTGGGCTTCTACCACCCTGGCTCCTATCCTGTGCTTCTTGGGATGCTCTTGTATTTTCTATTCTCTCTACAGTGATGCTGGGCACCGAGAGCCTTGCTATATGGTGTACACGGCGAACATAGAGCCTCACCCTGCTATGACATTTGTGCTGTGAGCACGCTCTTAGGCTCATTGGGGAGGGTGGGGCTGGAATTTTACTTTTGCTATGAGGCTGATACCCAATTTTCTCTTCTCTCTGATTGGCTGTGGTATCTGCACACCCCTTCACATCACTGCGCTCTACATGTGTCTCACACACAGCACAGAATTGGGCTTTGCAGATAAAGCCATGTGAAAGTCTCTTTTAAATTGTTTATTAATATAATTAATATGTCTGAACCCAACTCTTTGTTCTTTTATAGTCATCATCGTTATTATTCAAACTCTCCCTCTGGAGCATTTCCATGCCCATCCCCCCACCAATTAGGAAGACTAGGCAGGTGCACTTATCTTTTTTGCTTATTTAAAATTTATCATTTGGCCAGTTTATTTTAAATGGTATCTATGACCACACACTTATTATAATATATGCAATAGGTTAATTATTTTATTCTATTTTATTTTCCCTTTGTCTAGACATGACAATTACACTTATTTTCCCAGTACTGTTTTATTCTTGGATCCACATTACAATGTAATTGTTTGTGGCACGTTGATGCTGTGTATGTTCAATCTGTCCACCCAGCACTCGGAGGGCAGGTCAGCCCGCTTAAGTTCTGAAGTGCCGTCTCCATCCTCCTAGACCACGGTTCTAACCTCATTAGTAATGCGACTTGTCTCTCCTTTACAGTTGGACTGTAGAATCTAATGGCATGGGCTGAATGAGGGCTGCCCTGGCTTCTCCATGGCGGGTGCTCCAGCCGCGCCCCACTAGCTACTTTCTAAGACCACCCTTGCTTCTGCATCCTACATTCACACTCTTGGTTATTTCCCTTTTTATCAGTGGCTCTTATTAGGTTATTGTTTAAATTTACTCTCCCTTGGATAGCTTGTAGTTAATGTATTACCTTTCCTTCAACTTTGTCTTAGGCTTCTAGTTATGATAAACATGATCAAAAGCAACTTGAGGAAGAAAGGGCTTATTTCATCTTACAGCTTACAGGGAACTCAGGGCCAGGACTCAAGGTAGGAACTGAAACAAAGGCGCGAATAACAGTGCCTGCTGTCTTGTTGCCATGGCTCGCTCAGCTTGCATTCTTATAAACTCAGGGCAACAGTGGACCTGGGCCCTCCCAAATCAATTATTAATCAAGAAAATGCCTTAGAGACTGTCTGCAGTCTAAACTGATGGAGGCATTTTCTCAAGATCCCCTCTTCCCAGATCCATGTAGGGTTGTTCAAGTCAACAAACCACCCAGCACAAACTTCTTTACTACATTCAAGAAAATCTATTATTTTTAATTTTTTTTTTAATTTTTGATACTTTATTTACATTTCCAATGTTTCCCCTTTTCTGGGTCTCCTCTTTGGAAGCCCCCTATCCCCTCCCCATCCCTACCTCTATGAGGGAATTCCACCTCCCACCCACCTGCCCACCCATGCCCCTATTCCCACCTTGACATTCCCCTTTACTGGGGCCTCTAACACCCTCAGGCCCAAGGGGCCTCTCCTCTCTCCCTGATGGCCATCGAGGTCGTCCTCTGCCTCATATGTGGTCTGAACCATGGGTCCATAGATGTGTATTCTTTGGTTGGTGGTCCAAACTTCAGGATGACGGGGGGCGGGGGGGGGGTCAGGCCCATTGGTGCTGTTGCTCCCTCCATGGGGCTGCGAACTCCCTCAACTCCTTCAGTCCTTGTTATGTTTCTTCCTGGTTTCATTTTGTCTTAGCTTTTGAATGTTTGTCTTTAACTGACTCTCTGCCCTTCTCCTTTCCCACTAGTCTCCCCCCACCCCAACCCCAACTTCTTCTTCCTCCTCCTCTTCCCTCTTTACCAATCCCAGGCCTGCACTGGTGCTGGGACATTTTCTCTACATGGATAATTTTCTCTAATGCTTTAAGTGGTCAAACTTATTTTTATTTACATTACTGTCTGACATTTTCATAAATAAATATTATTTTTTCATTTGAACTGTATCTTCTCCCTTTTCAACTCTTGTCAAATTAATGACTCCTTTTATCATTGTTAAACACACACACACACACACACACACACACACACACACACACACACACAGAGTTTGTTGAGTTCGTTTACCACTGCTCACATGTACATATGTTTAGGAATGACCAGTTGGGACTGAATACTGAAGACACCCTCTCAGTAGCCAGTGATTGCCTGTAGCTCTCCATTTCAGAGGTGGGACCTTTGGAGGTCCCTCCCCCCACTGGATCTGTGGATAATTTTGTCTGTGCTTTGTGTTAAGCTCTTCCCACTCCTCTCTTCTTCAGTCTCTTAGGCCACTGTGAGCCCACTCTGTGCAGTCACAGGTCTGCTGCAGCAGTGATAGTAACTGCTGTAATTCTCTTTCTCTCCCCTCCCTCTCCCTCCCTCCCTCCCCCCCCCTCTGTGTGTGTGTGTGTGTGTGTGTGTGTGTGTGTAATTAAAGAGTCATACCACTATCTCTCTTGGTACAGGTATGAGCTGTGGGTATGTGGCCAATTCTGGACTTTGTGTCTGTGTATGTGTGAGGACATGTAGGGCAATTTAGGTTTAGAGAGATATTACTACCTTCTAAATCAAGTAGCTTATCTTATATAATCTTAACTCTAATCTCAATAATTTCTCCGGCTTCCCAAGTGCACACGGAGTCTTAGAGAGTTATTTTCAACTCTACACTGTAGCTTTCCAGATAGGAAAGGCACTTGCTTAGCCTTCTCTCACCAAAATCACAGGTTCTTGAGTTGTGTTGAGTCATGAAATAGTCACCCAACACATTGACTTCCAGGGGAAAACAAACAAAACACAACACCACACAAGTCTATCCTTCTATCTGTTCTCAGCAGCTGCTCTCGGTGGGTCACTCAAGGCAGAAACCTTGGAGTTGTCTGAGGCGCCTCTTCCTATTGCTTTTTACTACAGCTCAACACTATGTACAGATTACCGCGCTCACACTGGGCTCTCTGAGTAAGGTGCCGCTATGGCAAGCACGAAGAGATGAGCTGAGGGTCCGGCACCATTAAAAGCCAGGTGTGACTGCAGATGTCAGAAACCCCAGCGCTGGGCATGGAGCCAGGCAGATTCCCAGAGCTTGCTGGTCACTTATCCATCTCAAAGGAACACGATAGAGCACAACAGAGTCCAGCCTCTGGCAGTGTGCACATGGTTATATGCCCACCCACCCACCACCATCAGTGACTGTAACAATAAAAAGTTCAGATGACTTTCCAAATCATCCCTCACTCATCAAGATGTCTTGGTTCTCGCCTGTTTAGTTTCTGAAGCTGCCACGGAAGCCTGGAATGCCTACTGTCAAATCTGCCAACGGCCCCACCACCTCTGCTAACGCTTAGTTGTCAGCACACACCCGTGTAAGCACACAGGAGCATCTCTTCAGAAACCTAACCCAGCTTTCATGGTTGCCAAAAATAGTTGGCTTACTTCAATTCTCAAGTTCTCTTATGGCTCTGCACTGTTCCTCGGACGAGTTCCTAATCACCTTCCCTTAGACCGCCTCTTCATATATTTCACATATATTTATACAGCTTTTGAGTATGTATGGTAAAGCAGGCGCCAAGGTAGGCTTTGGGATGCAGAAGAGATCGCCGATGGTCCTGGTACTTTTCACAACAATAGGGCACTCTGTGTGTGTGTGTGTGTGTCTGTGTGCGCATATAAGGGGAGTATCTGATTGTATTCTGTGTACCCTGCTCCTGGGATGCTCTTGCATATGTTCATAGGTTGCTCTTACCTGCTTTCATCTAGTTAACTCCTAGCTTTACCTCTTCATGAGCCCTCCCCTTAGCTATGACTCTACTGGATTAATGCTGTACAGATCTGTCAGTCTTTATCTTGAACATATTTTTAAATTAATACTTAGAGATTTAAAAAAAATTAGATTAAAACCTATCCATACAAAGTAAAGGTTTCTTTATGACATTTCACATATACTTTGCTTCTATTCTGATCATTTTTATTTATCTTTAAATGATTTGGGGAGGGCAAGGAGATTTTTTTAAGACAGAGACTAACAGCACACCAGGCTACTCTCAAACTCGTTGTGTAGCTGAGAAGCCCTTGCACTTCTGATGGTCCTGCCTCCTCCTTGTAAGTGCTGGGATTACGGGCCTGTGTTTATTTTGTGTATAGTCTAACTGCTTAGCCTTCCTTATTTGTTTCTCTGGAATCTTGGGTACAAGTGCTATGTCCAACTGCATCTCAGATGCTTGAAAGAGGAACTAACATAAAGAGCTACTTCAATAGCACATGTAAAATGTTGCTGAGGGAGGCATTAGCAATTGCCCTAGTGTCTGGCAGTGAAAAACTACACTGGGTATACCCCAGTTCTGAGTGTGCCTGTCTGTCTGATTAGCTGGTATACGCTGTCGTGCCATTAACACATTGGCTTTTAATACTTAATTCTTTGAGGAAACAAACAACCGTCTGCCTACCTTTGAAGATTTTAGAGGGTGAACTACTCATTGAAGAATAGGTATACAGAAAAATATGCCACTCACATGCACAGCAATTTAACAAGAGTTAACACCCAGACTAGGGAGTACTGCAGAAGGCTCCCATCACCACTCGGGCACAACCCTTCACTCCTCTGAAGGAGGTAAACTCCTAACTTACAGCAGTATATAAATCAGTTTAGCTGTAGAAATTATATAGGACATATAATTTGTACTTTTGTTGTTTCTTTGGCTCAAAACATGGGACTTTAACTACTATTCATCTATCCATCCTTCCATCTTCTCAGGTGAAGGTCAGAGTCAGTTCTCCCCTTCCACCATGTGGGGCTGAACTTAGTGTCAGGCAGTTTTACCAGATGAGCCACTAACCAACAAGAAGTGGGATTATTTTAATGGTTAAAAGTGCTTGTCACGGAGTATCAAACATTAGATAGCTATAAGATACATTCTTGGCTTACTTATTTCTACCACTCAACTGATTCCAAATAATGTAGTCACCTCAGACAGTAACTCTCTAATTGTGTGCTGTGATTACCAAAGCAGGAATGGCTCTCCAGAAGGACTCCTGAGGCTTGGATATGGTTGTGTGTTTGCTAAAGGTTCATTTGTTAAAGGCTTGGTCCCAGGATAGCTCTGCTAACTGGAATTCAGTGGGCGGAGTCAAAGACACTGCTGAAAACCCTTTACAGGCCAGCTTCTTCCTTTCTACTTCCCACCAACAAAGGCGTGTTGGCTCAAAATGTCAGCAGTACAGATGCTAAGAACTTTTTTGTTTTTTGAGACAGTGTCTTATGTAGTCCACCAGGATGGCCACAGACTTGTCTAGCTGAAGTTAGGTGGCCTTGGACTCCTGATTCTCCTGCCTCCCCTCCTCGAGTGCTAGGATTGCACACAGGTGTGTACCACCATATCTGGCTCAGCTACTTCTCAAAAACTAAAATATTTATAGAGCAACTGTATTTCTAGAATTTATTTACAGAAACATGGTAAACTGTCCAGAGATGAGCCAAGGTGTTTACTCTGGTACTGTTGTAACAGAGAGGAAAGCATGACAAGATGCAGCCTATGCTATATCAAGAAAACAGCCCTGGAGAGGATGCAGGGAAAGAGACTCCAGCCACTGGGGGGATGGAAACTGGTTTCAGCCACTATGGAAATCAGTGTGGAGGCTTTTCAAAAACTAGAAGTAGAACTGCCAATGTGACCCAGCTATACCACTCCTGGCACATATCAAAAGGACTGTATGTACTACTGCAGAGATACTTGCATGACCATATTTGTTACTGTTCTAATTCATAATAGCAAGGAAATTTAATCACCTTAGATGTCCATCAAGACAAATGGATAGTGAAAATGTGTCCAGACTTACAATGCAATTGTATTCAACTGTAAAGCAAAACAAATTATGAAACTGGCAGGAAAATAGAACTGGAAAATATTTCAAGTAAGGTAAACCAGGCTTAGAAAGGCAAATATTACCTGTTCTCTCGCATGGCAATCCTAACAATTCTGTGGGCATGAGCATGGTTAGAGACCAGGAATCTAGAAAGGGCCCATGAACACAGGGAAGACGGCTTGAGGGAGGGTGGTAGGAGGGCAATAAAACATGCAAAACACCAGGGGTGTGAGCACACACGTGACATATGTGACATACACGACGAGGGGCTGGGGAGGTGGAGAGGATGACGGGAAGGACCAGTCCACAGTGAATGCATGTGAGAATGCTACAGCAAAGTCCGACACTCGGTGTTAACTAAAAAGAAAAAGCTGACTAAGTCTGAGGACTAAATCTGATGCCTAGCAGGCCGTCCTCTACTTCCACATATGTGCTATGACTGACAGACAAAAGACAGACAGACAGTCTCCCCCCCCCCCCCCCCAGGAAACAAACAGAGAAAGGGGAATCTTATGCTATGATTTAGGTCTCCAAACACATATTTCTCCATCAAGGCAGAAAATGTCTATCTCATGAACATTTTGATTTTCCTAACAGTATCGAGGACTGGGCAAGAGTTCTGGTGATAACTCTTCTGGCTACAGCATACATAGGCTTTGGACTCTAAAATGCTGTGATTCTTTTGGAACCTGTACAGTGTAGCATCTGTGCAGGTCACTGTAAGCTGTCAAGCATTAGTAAGACAAGACAGGCAAGTTGGCACACAATAGCTAAACGTAGTTACCAAAATGAATTGGACTCAGTCAAACAAAGAATCTGTCACTTCAATGCTTGCCGTGAAACATGCACTTAATTCAACTTCACTTTACAGAGTATTAAGTTCTAGCTATTCAGATATAATTACATTGGTTGGCATCTCCCATTACTAAAATTTAACAATGTGTTAGTTACTGAAATTTAGTATTCTGGCTAATTACAATGCCATATAAGACATCTAATCCTAAGGCTTGGGAAATTTTCTCAGGTATTTAACAGAATACTCTTCATCTAATTGTACATTTTCTAGCCAGTTCTTGCATTTATTAGGAACAGAAGCCGCTGTGTCTGCACCGACGCTGTGAGGAGGTGGAACTCATCATTAGCTGGCCATGTCTAAGTCTCCACACTCAGCACTTCTCACCAGACATCTGCATCGCTGTGGGACAAGCACTACGAGTTACATCAGATAGTTTGTCTTGTCCTAAGTTGTATAGAATCCATTGCTGTATTAAAGTTCCTGAAAATAATTCTTCCCTCAGATAACTTCTTCCTTCAAATACAGCCATCTTCTATGGTGATTATGCTTTTCACATGTCCCACAATAGCCAGGGCAGTTCAGCTGCTGTTCTAAGATATTTAGCTGCCAACCTGCTTACCAAAATCTAGCAGCTCCTGCTTTCTAATTTTACTTGTATAGAAATTGGAACAGTCGCCAGGTAGTGGCGGTGCATGGCTTTCAGGAGCAGAAGCAGGCAGATCTTGTGAGTTCGAAGCTAGCCTGGTCTACAGAGAGTTTCAAGATAGCCAGGGCTACATAGAGGAACCTTGTCTCAAAAAAGAAAAAAACAAACAAACAACAACAACAACAAAACAAAACAAAAAAAAACCAAACAAACCAAAAAACCCCAACAAAACAAACCAAACACCGTTTCTACAGCACCTACCATCTATATTCAGGTGCAGAAAGTCTAAGTGCTCCTTGCTACCACAGGAAAGGCAGGCTCTTCACACCTGTCATAAAGCATGCTGAACTTGCACAATACAACTGTCTGTGTGCTGGTTGTGACCCCAGGAATGCTGGAGGTACTTGAAACTTATCTGACCATTCTGTTTTTTAAAGAGTACATTCTATAAACAGAAAAAATAAGTCAATTAAAAATACAGGCAAAATAATGGGGCTGGTGAGTGGCTCAAGGGGTAGACTAGCTGCTGTGCAGGCCTGGTAGCCTGAGCTTGGTCCTCAGACTCCACACTGGAGGAAAGAACTGACTCCTGAAGGCTGTCCTCTGAGTTCCACGTGCACAGCTGTGCCACACTCACACTCCTCTCCTCCCTCCCCCATCTGTCACACCCACACCATCCCCCACAAAGCCTTCTGCCCCCTTCTCTCTCTCTCTCTCTCTCTCTCTCACACACACACACACACACACACACACACTCCTTCCCAGGAATGGTCATTTCTATCTCGATCCCATGTGGCTGCTCCCTGTACCTTTTACCTCTGTATCATACAGTTATCTTTGCTGTACTCATTTCTCTGTTAATTATTCTTTTTATTTTCTGAGACAGGGTTTCTCTACCTAGCCTGGCTGTCCTGTAACTCATTCTGTAGACCAGGCTGACCTCAAACTCGCAGAGATCTGCCTGCCTCTGCCTCCTGAGTGCTGGGATCAAAGATGTGCACCCGGCATAAATATTTTACGTTATAATGTGTTATAACTAGAGAAGATTTCCTGGCCTTTACTGGACATATATAACAAGATTGTCTATGGAAGAGCTGGACATATATAACAAGATTGTCTATGGAAGAGCTGGACATATATAACAAGATTGTCTATGGACGAGGAGACATATATAACAAGATTGTCTATGGACGAGGAGACATTCGTAGAACATAGTTATAGTTATAGAGAAAACTATAACTTAAGTACGCTTAGATTCCCTGGTAACCAGAGACAGCCGGCCTGCAACATCTGCAGTTCTGGCACAGGTGTGTAAGGGGTCCAGGTAAAGATGTGTATGTACTGCAGCAGTGTCACAGCACTCCCAGACTACGACGACGTAAATGACCAAAGGGGAAGGAAAGCAGCATGGTCACACAATGGACACAGGTGGAGTCTGCCTATTACCGCAGTAAGTCTCAGAGTCTGGGTATTAGCACCAATAAGTCTCAATAATTTATTTCTGAACCAAAAAGCAGAAGGAAACAAATATAACAGCCCTTTATACACAGAGCTACAATAAGTCCAAAGTGCCAACAGGGAACAGTAATCTAAAAAATGCAAAGGAATACAGGATAGGTGGCTATGTCTAGATTGAAGAACAGTGACAGGAGAGGTCATGGAGGAGATGTTTGTCTGTGATGTTTAATCTAAGTAAAGAGGATATTCTTGGCTATGCTGTATGTTATTTTTATGTTTGAAATATGTAATTATAAAATTGAAAATATTAAATTGACACTATTTAGGTGAATGATAGAACAGAAATAAAATTGACAAAAATTCAACTAATAAATGAAATTAAAGATAGCAAATTAGGGATCATCAGAATTCCTTGAAACCAGGTCATCTGCTACAGAGAACCGTGATTTGGAGGAATGTAGGATAAGAGCAATCAAATGATTGCCCTAACATAACAGGCTCAGCTCGCTGCAGCGTTACAACTGATCTTACAAAACAAACAGACCTCCACATATACCTTGGGCCATACTGGAAAGCAACAATCACATTATGCTCACAAAGCCATGCTTACATTAATCCCAACACTGCCTACCACTAGCCACACTTAGACTACTTTATAGATTTCTCGGAGGTAGGGATGCTGGATGTAGTTGTACACTGAATGTCAACGGCTCTGGTTCTCAGTGTCCTCACACAGGCTTCCCTTTGTATGTGCCCAAACTCCCTTCTTTCACCCAGTTCCAGCTGACCGGCTGATGGGGGCTCACCTATCAGCCTGACTCTCTCTCTCTCCGGTTAGTCACACCACTCACATTCTGAGGGCTGGAGGCTGGGATTGGGTGAGGACCCCATTCACCCATGGCAGTCCCTGGAAGTTTCTACTGCATGGTCTCTTCAGGCTCAGATTCTACTCATAATTCCTCACATTATAATTAGGAGATGGCTGCCTTCAGATGTTCTTAGCATCTCTTCCATCTGAATCTGGAGAACAGACTTTATATCACAAATCACTATGCATTAAGTCTCTCAAGTTCAGAGTTTTGGTAGATTATGCATGCGGAATTTTACATGCCTAAGGAAATTTTTATACCTAAGTACTTGGTTAACAAAAAAAGTTTGATATTAATGTACATAGATGTGAAAGATGGAGTCAACAACATGGAAACAGCCCCTGAGCTTTCGGTGTAAACTTTAAAGCAGTGGAGATCCTCAGTTCTGTACGGACAACATCCACTCTGTTTACAACACAGCCACTGACGGTGCAGCCACAATGCTGAGTAAAGTAAAGGAATATACATCAGCATATGGAGCGTTTAGATGAACAGACTGTCGTCCAAACACATGTTCTCTTTCTAGTCAACATGCTTTCTGTCGTTTTAACCAGTTTAAACTAGCCATTTTCACATTGGTCACTCATCAAAGATTTTTTTAAAAGATATTTTTAACATAACTTAATATGTATATATTTACAAATCATGCACATATACTATTGTCATAAAATGTCTTATTAATTATAAGGTATACAAAATTAGAACCAAACAGAAATTAAATAAAATCCAAATATTCTCATTGTAACATACCCCAAAGTAGTGCTACCACATTCCATTCTAGAGACCACTGGTTTACAGAGTCTTTTTGCACCCCGAATCCCAGCATGCTCTTCTCCTGAGTCCCAGACCTTCGTACCTCAATCCCCATGGACACTTCATCCTAACTGAAGTAGGGACCTTTTCTCTGTCATCGCAGGCTGGGGCTGGGTCAGAAGGTTTTCTTACCCACAATTCAATCAAATAAAAACATCAGAGAGCCTAGGGCTGGCCCACACATCCTCTAACATGTGAAGCACCCTCATTGTGCTTTCAATTACCTTCCTGCCCCTGCCCCAACTGTTTGGTGTGTGGCCTCAGGCTGTCCAGCCTCACAGCACCTCAAGTCCCTGGTGAGCCTCCCGAATTCTGAGCTGCTTTCCCAGATTATGCTAACCTTTCACACTGCTGCCAAAGTGGCAATTTAAAATGCAAATTTCAGCTTTATGCCTGCCAAAGGTTTCATTTTCACAAGATAAAAATTAAAAACTCAGCATGAAAAAGCTCACCCCAATCTAGTCTCTGTCTAGGTGTCCTCTGCCCTTCTACTCTACTCCCATTGCTCCTTGCCAAGCAAGCTCTGAGAGCATCCTCCTCCTCACGACTCCATGTTTTCAAACCTGCCGTCACTCCTGTCCTGAGGACCTTTAAGACTCAAGCCAACCACGTATTTCTCTCTAGGGTTATTTGTCAAGAGAAAGGTGATGATTTCCTTCTCTTATCTGGAGACATAAATAAGTGTGTTGAATCAAAGTAATTTACTTTCTTTAGAAAACATGGGAAGAAAATCCCTCACGGTGCAAAGGCTGAATCACACTGAGGCAAGGTGGATGGCAACAAAGGCTGCTGACAAACTGTAACTGAGGGGCAAATGCATCTTAACTTGAGTTGTGAACTGAATAGAAATCAAGAGAAGCTACTTTTTTTTTTTTTTAAGAGGAAGAACAGGAGAGAGGAAAAAGAGTTCTTACGGCCCAGATCCAGAACGCTGTGAAAGCTCACAGTTCACAGAAAGGGGCACTGAAGAGACTTGGCAAGACTGAAATCAGACACTGTCTTGCAGCAGAATGACAGTGTGTCATAACGTCACTCTGCAGACTACAGACCCCACTCTGCACTACTATACTGCTTTGACTCACGAGGCATCCTTTGACGTTTCTAAAGACACATGGACGAGTTAAGTCTTACTAGTCCTCATGGAGTCTTCAATCTGGTATAATTAAAACCTTGTGTTTCTACCGTAAGGACAAGTGCAGACGGTAGCCCAGGGAACCCAGGGTCTGCTAAGACTTGAAGATGAGATCGTGTAGTCGTACTAGGACTAGAGACTTAGTTTTGTATTCTCATTTATTTCTTGGTGATACCAATAAAAGGCAGGTGCTTCTTGCCTTTGTTACAACAGAGTTGTAAGAATCAAGAAAGGAAAGAAAGGAAGGAAGGAAGGAAGGAAGGAAGGAAGGAAGGAAGGAAGGAAGGAAGGAAGGAAGGAAGGAAGGTGGAAGAGGTAGGAAAGCTATCTTGTCATCTATACTACTACAGGGGAATACCACAAACTGGACATATCGCGCACAGCAATTTCACTTCAGTTCTGGAAGTTGAAGGGAAAGACCCTGGCAGGCACAGCCTCTGGTGAGGTCTCACCCTCTGCTTCACTGCACCCATACACAGCAGCTGGGGCAGGAACCTCTCTCAGGCCTCTTTTACAGAAGCATTGATCTCCTTAAGGAGGACTTTCTAACCTCACAACTGTGTCTCCTCTTTACCACCCAACCCCTATGTCCCAATACTAGCTACTTGGACGCTAGGATTTCAGTATATGAATTGAGTGTGCTATGAATACTCAGACCACAAGAAATTAAATGTAGCAACTAATTAAATTAGCCCGTAGTTATTACACCGGCAATAAAGGGCTAGCAACAGTTCTGAAATAAAACAGTTAGTAAGCCCTTATACCCTATAGCTCCTAAAAATGGCTAGAGACATCTTAATTATACTCTATGTGGTAGACACTTGATCTGTCCCTCACTTAAAAGGGTTACTGTTGCTTATTCTAATTCCTTTCCCACACACAGAAAGATAGGAAGTATTTAAGAGCACCGTGTGTCTGATAAATGCAGAACTACAGGAAGAAGATTTAAAGACAATGGAGAGAACTGGGGCCTGTAGGATGCTCAACAGGCAAGGGTGCCACCATGCCTGACGGCCTGAGCTTAAACCCTGGGACCTACATGGTGGAAGCAGAGAACTGGTCTCCTCAGATTGTCCTCTGGCCTCCACATGCACACTTCTGTACAAACACATCATTTGTGCACATACTCAAAATGATAATTAAGTGTAACAAAAATGTAAATAGAAAGCTGGGCATGGTCATGCACACCTTCAATCCCAGCACGTGGGAGGCAGAGGCAGACGGATCTCTTGAGTTTGAGATACTACTCTTAAGAGACAGCACCAGGACAGTCAGGGCTACACAGAGAAACCCTGTCTCAAAAAAACCAAAAAATAAAATTAAGTTAAATTAAAATATGAAGCAGAAAGGAATAGTAGGTACTAAGGTCCAGAGCCTAGGATCAGGAAGAAGTCCGTTGTAGCTGGAGTGTGGTGCTGCCTGGAGAGAAACGGTACAACTGGACATGGGCTCAGAGATGCGAGGAGCTGAGATTATGTGCTAAGTGTTCTTAACTGCCGAGCAGTCTTTCCACACCCCAAAGCCAGGGGATCTCGACAAATGTCCTCACAGGCATTGCCTCTGTAGAACAGGGACAAATTATTCCTATACTACTAACTGCTCTGACCCTAGAAGTGTGTGATGGTTTGTATATATTTGGCCTAGGGAGTGACACTATTGTGGAGTGACAAGTGTGTCACTGTGGGTGGGGCCTTTAAGACCCTCATCCTAGCTTCCTGGAAGTCAGTATTCTGCTAGCAGCCTTCAGATGAAGATGTAGAACTCTCAGCTCTGTCTGCACCATGCCTGCCTGGATGTTGCCATGCTCCTGCCTTGATGATAATGGACTGAACCTCTGAACCTGTAAGCCAGTCTCAATTAAATGCTGTCCTTTATAAGAGTTGCCTTGGTCATGTTGTCTGTTCACAGCAGTAAAACCTTAACTAAGACAAAGAGGTTGAAGGAAAGCCCTAGAAGGTCAATCTAATTGTGCAGTAACTTATCTGTGTGTTAGAGCAAAGCTGAAAGGCACCATAGAGTCCTACAGTCTCACAGAGTACCATAGAGTTCCACAGAGTCTTACAGGGTCCTAGAGTCCCACAGAGTATCACAGAGTCCCATAGAGTCTCACAGGGTCCCATAGTGTCCTACAGTCTCACAGAGTCCCATAGAGTTCCACAGAGTCCCACAGGGTCCTATAGTGTCCTAGAGTCCCACAGAGTACCACAGAGTTCCACAGAGTCCCACAGGGCCCTATAGTGTCCTAGAGTCCCACAGAGTACCACAGAGTTCTACAGAGTCCAACAGGGTCCTAAAGAATCCTAAGAACACCTAGTGGGTGTTCTAAGTCCAAAACAACCCCACCTGAGAGAAAATAACCAACACACACATACACGCACACACACACACACACACACACACACACACACACACACACACACCACAGATGGTAAGGTCAGAAGAGTAAGATGTCCTTGATGTAAGCAGATAGAGGAAAATGTGACCACGATGAAGGAGGAAACGAGGCACAGGAAACACCTAAATGACTTGTAGAAGAGAAAAATACATCACATATGAAAAACATAGAAAATGAATCCAGTAGCTAAAATTGAAATAGTTGAATTACAAATTGCTGAAAGAGGTTACAGAAGACCAGTGAAATTTCTTCATGCTCAGAATATAAACGTGACAGACGGTGATCATAGAAACTATCTAGAATGAAACACAAGAAAAACCACTGAAAAGAGGAAACAGCTTGTGAGGAAAACCAATGCAGAGTTGTGGTGGCCCTTCAAACAGTAGATTCCAAGTCAAGCTGTGAAGAGAATAATTACAATCATAATAATAAAAAAAAAAAAACAAATGTTTTACTAACTTGATTAAAACCATAAGCCCAGTTACCAAAATCTCAACAAATCCTATGTAAAAATGTAGTATGTAAAATGAATGTAATATGAAGAAAACCAAGGTACACTATAATGGAGTTGTTGAAAGCCATGGCTGGGAGGGGAGGAACAGGGGAATGAACGATGACTTACCGACGAGCAACACTAAGGCAGTAACTGCAAGCTTCATATCAGAAACCATACAAACCAAGGAATCAACACCAGTGACACAGTGCTGCACAGCAGCCACCACCGGCTTCAGAGCAACCATGACTGCTTACAGAAGACTCTCAAAATGGGGCCTGTTGACCTCTCCTCATAGAGAGCCATTCCCACCTGCGCTTTCCTGTCAATGGTATGAAATTCTGCCCAAGCTGCATAGAGTCTTATGGTCATGGGTCTCTATACTCGGAAGGATGGAGCTGGAGAGTAAAGGGTTAACTGAAGGGCAGATACCATCTATGCAACTGTGGGGAAATAATCATCCATGCTCCGTCTGAGTCCTTCCTCCTCTCACCCATAACAGAAATAGGTAGGTGGAAAGTCAAGAAGGCTTGAAGCTTTGGAAATGTGACCTATGACTAACTGAACTGGCAATTCTCTGAGTGTACGTGAAGACGCGGAGGGTGAGGTATCTGTGAAGAGCACAGCCACCCACATGAGGAAACCACTCCTGCAACCAGTTCAGGAATCTTACTCAAGAGTAAGTCTCTCAGGCCCTCCCTAAGTCCTCCCTTCAATCAAAGCCCCAGGGCTGAGATTTGGATCTGTATCTTTAACAGTCTTCCCAATTGCTAGGCTCCATGAGCTTTGCAAGCTACTAGTCTTCCACAAGGTTCTGGAGACAGACCCCAAACGGGCAATGCAGACCCAAGTCTTCATCTCTCCTGGCTACAGAAGAGCCCTTGATACTGACGCTTCAGTGCGACTCCTTAAACTTTCTGGTGATGACAACGAGTTCAAGATGGGTGCGTGTAGATATATTCATAGTGCGTGTCCACAAATGTGTGATGTCATGAAGAGTAAGCCAAAGGAGCGTTGTGGAGTTACAGATTCCCACACCTCTTTTCCACAAAGAAACAGGCCTATCACATCACTTTTAATTTCCAGGAGACAAGGCTTTCTTTCAGGTAAGAAAAAATGACACTAGTCTGGCTTAGCTGGAACAATCGCCACTCGCTCAGCCATGCAAGAACTCTACTTATGTTTCAACTGAAACTTTTTGACACAGGAATGATCCCCATTTACAAAAAAAGAAACTAGGCCACAGGTCATAACTTGTTCAAAGCCATGTAACTACAGTAAATCAAGGATTTAACTAAAGAAATCTGACAATAAAGATCTGTTCTCTGGGCCTGCCCAGCATTTACTGCCAATGCTAGAAAGAGGCGGCTGTCTCATATCTTTTGATTAAGGGTAAATTCAAGGTTATTTCAAGTTAGTCTACTAGATGTCAGACCCCGATGTTACCTGTGGATTCAGCTAGAGGTCAACTAAAGGAATCCTGGGAAGTTTCCAGGCTGAGGTCTCCACTGTAAAAGGGACGGTTATGAGCCATTTATTTTGCTAACAAAGCAGAAAAACGGGGGCATTCCTGGCTCCACCTCAACTGAAAACTGAGTAGTCTTTTAAAGTTTTCTACTGTATCCAAATCCCAGAAGATGGTGGAGGACCTGAATGAGCTTTGGGGATAGAGTCAGTCTCTCAGCAGCAGATGCTCAGGGTTTTAGAGTGCTTTTCTGGAAAAGACCCCACCCTGCTACAACACACGCCCAGGCAGTAGACTGCAGGAGACCGGCCGAGGCACTTCTCTGAGGTCCAAGCCAGGGAGACTCAAGACAGCTCGCTCTTTTCAGGGGTCTGAGAGATCAGTGGAAACCAAAGCTTCTTTCAGGGTCAGGCAACAAGTACTAGGGCTCTGTCTACTTAGAGGTGATTCTCAAAACAACAGGCCAAGAAAATGTCACACCAGGAAAGAGACTCTAAATCAAGTGAGCCAAGAATGTCAAGCAGTGTGCAAACTCAGAGAAAGAGAATGTCAGTAAGACGGGGAAGTTTTACACATCCACTGCACTGAAGAGGCAGATGACACTGTCCACACTCTAGGTGAGACACAAGGACACAGAAAATCCAAGTTATCTACAGTCACACAGACGAGCACATGGCACAGCTGGCTTCAGTGGCTCCTCAGTCTTAATTTTAAGGGATAGACAATGCAGCTTTTCTCTAGAAAAGGCAGTGGGAACTGAGGTGGAGGCAGTAAGGCTGAAACTGTGGGGCTGCCATGCCAAGAAAGGAGATGTGAAAACCAAAGCTTTAATCTAGCCCCACTGCTGTGTGAGAGCGGTCATCTTGGATGGACCGGAGGTCTTTCTTTCAGACAGAATCCAATCAGGTAATCAGAATTCCAAGCAAGTCCATCCTGCATTCCAGTTCTAGGCATTCACTGCACACAAGGCACTTACACAGAAAAGTATACTAGACATGCAGCTCACTACTTATTTTTCCTGTTATCTTTGTGTGGAGTCAGATCCCTGGGGCTCACTTAGTCATCCAGCTCTGCTCCATGTCCCAGAGAGAGATCGTATCTCAAAGACCAAGGTGAACAGTGCTTGAGGAATAACACTAGACTAACCATCCTCTAGTCTCCACATGTATGAACACATATGTGCACATACACACACATGAATAAATGAGCAAAAACACACACCTGCAGACACATTCAAAAAGATAACACAAGCTCAGTAATAGGGAGCTTGCCTAGCACGAATGGCCCTGGGTTCAATTCCCAGTATCATCCACAATAGCGATATATCTCAATGTCTTTCCCAGTAAAAGGCAAAGAGAAAAACACAAGTAGTTTGTGCTAACTTAGAAAAGAAATGTCCTGGTGGCTGGCTGTGACATGAGTGTTGAGGATAGGTAAGTATCTGCTCACAGGTTTATTAAGGCTTACTATTTTTTGCATATGAGTGTTTTGTTTGTGTGCTTGTGTATGTACCATGTGCCTGCCTGGTGCTCACAGAAACCAGAAGAGGACAACAGAGTCCCTGGAAATGGAGCTACAGATGGTTATGAGCTTGTGTGTCTGTGTGTGTCTATGTGTGTGTCTGTGTGTGTGGTAGGAATTTAACCTGGCCCTTTGCAAAAGCAGTTAATGCTTTTAACTGCTGAGTCATCCCGGCCCCTGTTCAGTAATTTAGGACCATTACATTTGTCTGACTTGGGGATAAGTATACAAGGCTCATTCCAGCAGTGACAGTCAAGCGGACCCTGGTGCAGGAGGCTCTCCTAAACATGCTTGAGCAGCCACACTTACTATCTCTAGCCTGAGTGGTACCCACACTGGTTTACTTTAGAGTAGACTCTCTCCAAGGATTGTCTTTTGAAGCTGAAGCAAAGGCTTTGTTTTCTTTCTTTCTTTTTTTCCCCAAGTTTCAATTGCTTTGTCAGCTGGAAAACTAGACAATCCTCCAGTGCAGCAAGGTATTAATTTAATCCACTTCCTCATCATCACTAGCTCCAGCACCACCCTGGCCTTTCTTGGCATTCTTCCTCTTCACCTGGCCTGGATGGACGGCCACCACCATAAGGAGAACGGAGGGAGAAGTCAATGTACTTCTGGGAGTCCAGACGGACCGTGAAGGATGGGCTGCTCACCATCTGCCTGTGGACCCTGACGTTGGTGGATGAGCACACAGGCATGTGAAGAGATTTGGCCAGGCCCAGCTTAAAGACCTGGGTCTGCAGCCGTCTCTCCAAGAAGTCCTCAATCTTCAGGCCCAGGATGTAATCCAGCTTCATCTTGCACTCATCCAGCTCCCCGATGTGAACAAGTCGCTTCAGTAGAGCATTGCCTTCAAACAGACAAGGATCCTTCTTGTCTAGTGTCAACAGCTCCCGTGCCACCTCACGGATCTTGGCCAGGGTAAACTCGACCCTCCATACCTCATGTTTGTTGCGGAGTCCATACTGTCCAATCAACTTTAGTTCCTGGATAAGACACGATTTCTCAAAGGGTCTCCGTGGGGTCACATAGGTTTTGCAACAAACCCAGTTTCTGGAGACTGGCATGTTGACTTCGCTAGGTCCGCTGCACCTACGAACTCAGGCCCATGACAAAGAGAAAGGCTTTGTTTTCTAAATCATAAACAAACTTGGAGGAAGGTTAAATATACTTGATATTAAAATGAAGGGTTTGGGGGTGCAGGAAATGGCTTGCCTGAGTGCAAGCACAAGGGCCGAGTTCAGAACCCACATCTGCCTGTAATTGCAGCCCTAGGGAGGCAGAGAAAGGAGGTTGCCCAGGGCTCACTGTCCAGCCAATCTAGGTGGCAAATTCTGGATAAGTGAGAAACTGTCTCAGAAAGCAAGGGAGGAAACAGATGGCTGCCAGGGAAGGGTGTCATTACTCTTTCGGCGGTATGGCCACTAGTAGGTTGAGCATGCACCAGTGGAGGGCTAACCCACGAGCTTATGGGCAACACTAACTGGATTTAATAGATCATAAAGGTAAGAAGGACATGAAGTTGGAAGGACATATCTGGAAGGCATTGGAGGCAGAGTAAATGATATGATCAAAATACATTGTATTCATGCATAAAATTCTCACAGAATAAATAAAAATATTATGTAAAAAATTAGGTGTTGAGCAGCTCAGGAAGATAACATGAATTACTGCCCTACACACATACATGCACACACGTATACACACAAATGCAGGTTTTACTGAAGGAGGAGGAAGGTGAACCAGGTAGACCCTGGGCCTAGCCAAAAGCAATTCTATGGAAATAATGGATTCTGTCAGTAAATATGAAGTGAAAGTTGGCCACCTGTGACAGTAAAACACAAGGGTGGGACTCATCTAGTTACTTCCACCCTGAGGCTGAGATTTGGTCCAATTCTGTTGTCACTGCACCAGTTATAGTCAATGAGCAGTTCACCCCATGGCACAGGGTTCAGAAACAGAAAATTCAGGTTTTAGCAGAGTTCACCTAGTCCTTTGTCCCGTACCATGAGTCAAGGGTGAGTCTGCACCCATGTTAAACCGATGGTCCATGATCTAGCCAAAGGGAAAAACAGTAACACAGACTTCTACTCACACACTAGTAAAAACTGCATCCAAGCACATAAAAGCTTAGCTTACAGCTAAGCAGAAATGTTGTCTAGCCTGGCCATGATGGCACAGGTCTTTAATCTCAGCATTTGAGAGGCAGAGTCCAGCCTGGTCTGTAGAGCTAGTTCCAGGGTACCTCGGGAATATACAAAGAAACTCTATCTCAAAAACAACAACAAAAATAAAAACAAACCAAATAAGCAAAAACCCCAGAAATGTCATCTACCATTCAGATGAAGTTTATATTTGTATTTCCCCAGAATTCTCAGGTATCTCTGGCTATGGGATAAAAGAAGTACCATAGCAATCTAATTTCCAAAGGCTGGCCTAGCCCTTGTGGTCTCTTACAGAGTTAATCTCAAAATATAAGAATAAAAATTATAAAGATATTTCAGTGTGGCTTACGGAGACTCTAGGATAAACATTAATTCTCTATAGGCGAGAAGTGGGCAGCAGTGCGTAAGAGCGACGTGCTGCCATCACACCCACTCTTCGTCCACAGTGCTCTGACACAGTCAACACCACCTCTTTACTCTTACATTTCACTTGTCTCCTAATGCTGGCATATTGGAAATATCTATGTACGTCCTCAAACCATGCATTTGTCAGTGATTTAGCTTAGTATGTGTTTTGGGGTTGAGGGTACAATTGACCTTTAAAGATGCAGAACTAGAAGTGGGGTGTGGAAGCGATGGCTCAGAGGTCAAGAGCACTGGCTGCTCTTCCAGAGGACCTGGGTCTGAATCCCAGCGCCTATCCAGTGGTTCACAACTGTCTGTTAACTCCAGTTCTATAGGTCTGTGATACCCTTTCTTCTGACTTCTATGGGCGCCATGCATGGACATGGTTCACATGCATACATGCAGGCAAAATACACATAAAATGAGTAAATCTAATAAAAATATTTTTTCTATTTTTTTTTTTAGTTTTTAAAATTTATTTTCATTTCATGTGCATTGGTGTTTTGCCAACATGTACATCTGTATGTTCGTGTGAAAGTGTCAGATCCTCTAAAACTGGAGTCACAAGCAGTTGTGAGCTGTCATGTGATTGCTGGGAATTGAACCTGGATCCACTGGAAGATGAGCCAGTGCCCCTAACCACTGAGCCATCTCTCCAGCCCCATATTTTTCTATCTTTAACAGAAATTTTAGGAATATACCACAGCAACAAACAAACAAACAAACAAACAAACAACCCAGGACTGTCTGACTGCACCTTTAATCAGTGTCATTGGTTTTCCCGATGACGTGTTTAAATTCTATCCTGCTCATGGAAAGATGAAGGTCTTAGGTCTGAATCCCCAATTACCCAGGCTGTTTGCACTACTTTCAATGTCTCTGGCCAGCAATCTCCATCTTAGGATTCTTGTAAAGTCTCTGCTTCCCTCCCCCAGGCCCTCCTCAGTGTCTATCACCTTCTGAGGGTACCTTGGCCAGCATATCCAGTCTTTTCTTGTTCTCTACAAAAAGGGATCAGCTTTAGGGTTCCAGACATAAAAGGCCTCAACCAAACACAAAACACAGGCATTGATGGAGAAAGAAAAGATCCAGGAAATAAATTCTAGAAGAGGAAAGAGCACAAAGTGTCTTTTATAATAAAACAGTACATGAAGAAATAGGAGGGGCCTGGCAGAGGAGAGAGATTCGTCCTGAACATTTACATAAAGCACTTGCATAACATGCATAAACCTTCATGCCACACAGAAACAAGGAAATCTAATAAGCGATACGACAAGACTTGTTTTTTAACTAACAGCGAAGATTAGCAGAAGTCTTGAATGGGCTGTGATCAGAGCGGCAGGTTCTGCCCTCTGCAGCCAGCAGCAGCCAGTAACCCCGAGCTGCTTCAGTGGGTCACTGACAAAGCATCCCGAAGTAGACCTGGAATGGGTCTGTAAATCACAATACAAACAACCAGGGTCTGCCCATGGATGCTTTCTAATCTGGATTACTGGAGAAATTCTGGGGTAGGCACATTGGTATGAATATAATAATCATTAATATTGATCAGTGATACTAATATTGTAAGGGTTCTCTAAACCACTTACAACCCTGTTTTGGAGGCAGAAACTGATCAAGAAAGAGTGCCTAGGACCCCTTGGACTTTGTCACATTCTCTCGTGACACCCCGTGCCACATAGAAGATTACTCTTTACTCTTGAATCAGTTACATTTATGCTAAATTAATAAACATATATTTGAGGAAAAACCAGGATTTTTAAAATCCTGTTTTGTCAGGAATATTATGCCCCTTTCATCTAACATCCATGAAGATAACACTAATTTCTGAAGTACTTGACAGTAGAAATGGAAACCATACCAATGTGACTAGAACCAGAGGTGGGAGAAGAAACCCGCGGCTAGGAGCTGACTGCTTCTAGAAACTACACACTTACAGAAAAAAATCGTGGCCAATTAAATAATTTGTTCACTGAATAAAAATGATACACTTTCCAGTGCATACTGTACACAGCGATGCCACGATACAGCAGAGATGCTATTTTAAGCTCGGGAAACATCTCTCGTTCCAGATGTCTTCCAATCAGTGTGTGATTAAATTCTTTGGCCACTTTCTTGCCAATATTCGTTACAGATTATTTTGCCACCTCAGATGAGGACAAGGCCAGCACTGTACTTGCAGCACACAGTTTTAATCTTTGTTAGGTACATGGCTTTTGAGATCCATACCCAGCCAGCAGATGCCTACCTAGTCCTGTGTCTGCAACTACCACTCTACCATGTCACAGATGATAATTCTCAAAACAAGCAGCTTAGAAGGGACAGTGGGAAGAAGGGCGGCCACCTAGCCAGTGCTCAGCAACGATCAGCTTTTATCTACAATGTCCACATGCAGCCGTAAAAGCTCTGAGGAGACGATATTAATGCCCTCCAGCTGGGTTTTCCATCTGTATGAACTTCCTATCTGTAGAAGACAAATGCTATTCCCCGTCTGATTGACAGATGCCCCAGTGGTTGAAATACTGTCTGTGGATAAAGTTCAGAAAAAATGGTAAATTAACACCTTTCCTTTACATTGGACAGAGCTAGCTCATTCTCCATAATGCCAAGAAACAGTGGGTTAAATCAGGCCACAAAACCTAAATAGCCAACAGAGAGACATCCAGTACTGTACTGAGGAGATCCTTATTGATTTTTTTTTCTTTTTCTTTAAAAAACCTTTCATTACCCACCATTCAGAGTTTCCCAAAGCGTAAAAAGGGGAAATACAATGGGAAGGTCAAAACCTACACAGTAGTTCGGCTCCGTCATTTGGGGAATGGATGAGACCACTATACTGGAATGCTCTTCTCTCAAAAGGCGTGAAAGCGTATGAAATACACAGAAACCAATTCAAGTAAAGTTATACAGGTCATAGAAACTTAAGAGGAGCCCTGAAAAACTGCTATTGTATTTGCATGCTAGATCAGTGGTTTTTAACCTGTGGGTCATGACCCCTTTGGGGGTCAAAGAACCCTTTCACAGGAGTCGCCTAAGACTAACAGAAATGTCAGATATTTACATTACGATTCATAGCAGTAGCAAAATTACAGTTTTGAGGTAGCAATGACGTAATTTTATGACTGGGGGTCACAACCTGAAGAACTCTATTAAAGGGGTATCGGCATTAGGAAGATTGAGAACCACTAGATTATAAGGTGCCCTTGAACACCCACAGGGTTGTATATTGTGAAGAACTGGTCAGAAAATACTATGAAATGAAAATGAAAACAAAATGGTTGTTATATGCAAATTAACAACAAGTAATTTATAAGCTATAACTGGACTCAGAACAATTGCTTTTGGAAAGAGCACTGGCGAGCCCTAGGTCACATGACCATCAGGTTTATTTTGCCGCCATCACGACTTATAACATATGATGTTCTGTTTTCTTGTCTCCAACCCAACAGTGTACAGGTACCAATCACATCTAATATAGAACCTTTGGTTGGCTGTGACTCAAAGGATAAAGTCCAAACTTAGCACTGCACATCCACCCTGGGCAGTGTTCTCCACAGGGTGCCACTCGCCAGCCCTCACACACCCACACCACTGGTGTGGTCAGATCCAAACCCACTATGCCGAGCCCCAGAGGTGCAGCCTTCATTCCTTCACTGCTCTGCAGTTTCATGCCTCTGTGTCCTTAGATATGCTGGCCCCAATGAGAGGAACCCCTTTCTCTAACCCTCTTGCTTCTCTGACTCCTCCAGACTCAGTCTTACATCCTTGGTAGCCTATGCCTTCTTTGGATGGGGGAAATGTGGTCCTGTGTTCCCTCACTACGCTGCTGCTGCATCACTTTCTAGGTGAGTGACCTTGGTCAAGTTCATTATAACACTGAGGCTACTTCCTCAGACGATGAAAGTCAACATTAATTTGCAGCCACAGTGAAAATGTGTGAACAGTAAGGTGTTAAACTTGTAAGTATCGTCCACGCACTCTAAGCCTAGGGAAGAGACCGAGCTTCACTCTCCAGTTGCCCTTTCCAGGATGCTCTGTGTTCTCACCCCTGCCCCCCTGCCCCCTTTTACATTTATTGTTTTTACTTTATGTGCATCGGTGTTTTGCCTGCATGTATGTCTGGGTGAGGGTGTCAGACCATGATATTACAGACAGATGTGAGCTGCCATGTGGGGTGTGGGGGCTGGGATTTGAACCTGGGTCCTCTGGAAGAGCCCTCAGTGCTCTCTTACCTGCTGAGCCATCTCTCCAGCCCTTCTCACCCTTTCTTTCTGGGTCCACTAAGTTCTGTGTTTCTATCTGCAGGACAGACCCATGGTGATAGATGGACCATTTAAAAGGAAATG
The DNA here is from genome assembly GCA_028551405.1 of Uromys caudimaculatus. Lineage (NCBI taxonomy): Eukaryota > Metazoa > Chordata > Mammalia > Rodentia > Muridae > Uromys > Uromys caudimaculatus. Next base: position 69,220,759 of record CM052708.1, on the reverse strand, counting down.
AGATGGGAAGCCTCTGAAAGACATGGGTTTCCTAACAATGAGCTCAGAAGTACTGTGCTAGCACATACAACTACTAAGTAAATTACGCAAATGATGAACTGATGCAAGGGTGCCTTGTCCTCAGTGAGCTTATAATCAAGAGGTGACCTAACAGAGTCACATGAGTCTCTCTCTCTCTCTCTCTCTCTCTCTCTCTCTCTTTTTTTTTTTTTTTTTTTTTTTGGTTTTTTCGAGACAGGGTTTCTCTGTATAGCCCTGGCTGTCCTGGAACTCACTCTGTAGACCAGGCTGGCCTCGAACTCAGAAATCCATCTACCTCTGCCTCCCGAGTGCTGGGATTAAAGGCGTGTGCCACCACTGCCCAGTGCGGTGAGTCTCATCTTTAAAAAAAGTAACAAACACCTTTATTGTTATTAAGAGTAGCAAGACATTTCCTGCTATGCTACTTATTCCTGACTTGACATGTGCTGAATTTGCCATTTTAGTCACTTGCACTTAATGTATGCATGTTTTAGCATTATCAGAATCACTGATGCAATTCAATACCAAGTCATGGAATACCTACTGCGATAGGCTTTATGAGTACAAAGATAAAGGTGGTGGACTCTGCCCAGAAGTCACTAAATAAACCTAAAGGAAGCTAAGCCATCAATACACATAACTAATACAGATCAGAGTAATATAAGATGTGTAGAGGGCCTAAAGAACAGGAAAGACATTTGAGTAAGGGCACTGAAGCCCATAAAGTTAATACTGTATGGTACAAATTATTGATGGCAATACCTTATTACTACTAAATATCATATAGATTAATAAATGCTGCATGCCACGCCAGATTATTTACGTATTACCTTTCTCCTTATTCTGATTTTAAACCTATCCGTGTTGCCTAAAGCGTCGTTCAGACCTTTACAATAGTCCCATTTAACAGATGAGAAAACCGAGGTCGTGCAATTTTTCTAGGTTAAGCAAAAGTAAAATATGTAAACAGGACCCAAGAGATACACGAGCATTCTACACAGAGGGCACGGAGCCACTTCCCAGAGCCATTTCCTGCAGTTCTTTCCTCTTCTGCCCAACACATCCAGTGGGAATAACACACTGTATAGCTCTCCTTTCTCGCCAGGGCTTTTCTCTTCCCGGGTCTCTAACTGAACTGTTGATTCTCATGAAGACGCACTCAAGCATTTCCATTCACTCCAGGACATGTTATTTAAATCACGAGAGCTTCAGGAGACATGAGACCGAATCAGATACCCAGGTGGACAAAGCCCCTGGTAGGGTCAAGAAACTAAAGCTACCGGATTGGGGATCCGTTCCTGGATACCCTCCAGGGGATGGCAGCAGCACTCTACTCACCTAGGAGGCGCAGTCCCCGGCGGAATCCTCCCCTCCTGACCCCGCTAGCAGCTTGGGCGCTGCCATCTGCTCTTTTACCCTTCACCTGCCAAGGCATCCCGCACAACCTGCATCCTAACCCGAGGCAGGCATCGCGGGGCAACCGAGCCCCAAACCCGGTCCAGCGCGCACCGAGCCCGGCCCGCCCCTGGCCAGCCACTTACGGTTCCAGTATACCGGGTAGCACTCTCCTTGAGTGACATCCACCTCGTAGAGGCCGCCGCGCACGCACACAGGCTCGATGGTCACCAGCTCCTCCATCTCGGGCTCAGGCCCCGCCGCGCGCGGGCAGAAGCCGCAGGCGCGGTCCTCGTCGTCTTCCTCCCCAAAGCTGGAGGCTGGGCCGCACTCCCGGTCTCCATCGCGGTCCGCCGCCCGGGCCTGGGCGCCCGTGGTCTGCAGCAGGGTCCGGAAGGCGAGCTCGATGCGCAGAGAATCGTAGCCGATGAAGGGCTTCCAGGTCTTCTTGTCTTCCTTGTAGAACCAGCGCACCTCTTCGGGGCCCAGCTCCGTCACCACCTCGTAGCGGTGTCGGGCGGCTGCGCCGCCGGGCCGGGGGCGCTTCCTGTCCCCGGGGCCCCCTCCCGCCGCCCCGCCGCCCCCCGAGTTCGGGGCAACCAGGGGCGGCGGAGGCGAAGAGGAGCTGCCGCCACCCGCGCTCTCGCCCTCGCTGTAGTAGCGCAGCGACGAACCCGACTCGGCCGAGCTGAAGTCGTAGGTCTCGTCGCTGAGGCACGGGTCCAGAGCCAGGTGGCTCAGGTCGTCGGCGCCCGGTGCCAGGTGCAGCGGCTCCGCGCGCAGCAGCGACAGCGGCACGCCGTCGCCCGGCTGGTGCTCGAAGCAGCAGCCGCCGCCGCCGAACACGCCCGCCGCGTCCGAGCCCAGCTCCCAGGCACCGCCGCCGCGGCCGTTACGCTCGGGGCTTCGTGGGGCGCCGCGGCCCGGGTAGTTCATGCCGCCGGCGCTTCCGCCACACGCGCATCCGACGCCGCCGCCCTCTCGGCCGGGACTTTATAATCTTTCAAATCCCGAGCAGGGCAGCAGCTGCGGCGGAGGCGACTCCGCCTCCCCGCCGGCCCCCGGCCGCCGCAGCGCCGTTCCGGGGCCCGCCCCATTGTTACGCACCCCTGCGTAGGCGGGGCCAGAGCGAGGCCCCGCCCCCAGGCCGCGCGCGCCTGCCCGGAAGGCCCGAAGCTGCTGGTGAAGCTCCCCCTTGGGACGGACGTAGTCGTCCGCGCCTGGAAGCGGGGGTCAGACGGGGTCGCAGCGGTCTCGGCCTCAGTGAAGCCCCTGCCTCACGACTCTGGACGCAGTGGCTCCGCCCCCTCGTTTCCACGCCCCTGGATGCCTTCTGGAATGAGGCTTTCGCCCACTCATCTTTACGCGGGTCATGAGCCCGGTGGCTGATTCAGCTGTATGCCCAGAGGGGCCCTGGAAGTTGCTAGCTCACGTTCCTGGCTTTAGGCCTGCTTGCAGCATCCGAAAGACCTGCTTGGTCACCTGGTCTGGCCCTTTCCCAATCTTCAGCCCATTCATAAAGAAGGCACTCCACCTCTATGCCTGCTGCTCACCTGGGCAATACTACTCCCATTTAGAAAACAGGAGTCCCAGCGTCGCTGTGCCAGCTCTTAGGACTGCTTACCCTCTTGTACTTAGGCTTCCTGTTCTTTCCGTTATTGCAGTAAGGCCTTGGATGGAAACCAAGTCTCTATGTCTTAGTCTTTTCCCACAGTCTGTGCACGTTCGATGTTCCTTGGTTATAATTAACTGGCCTTGCCAGCCTGGTGTGATAGATTATATTAGACTGAAAGAAAAACAAAAAAACCTAGGTTCTAAACTTAGCTGTGCCACCCCCAGGCAAGTCACTTAATCTCCTTGATCTATTTGTCTTATTCGTAGGTATGATTTGGAGATCATTGTACCGGGTGGTCTCTAGTAATACCTAGCAGTGATTCTCTGGCCTTTAAGCCTTCCCAAGTTTGGTTTTTGTTTTTCGTGTGCCTCTGATTCTGTAACTCACTTCCTGGTTTCAGGGAAGCTCTGAGGCTCCCTTATGTTAGACTTCCAAGACACGGTAAAGAGACAGAAGACAAGAGACCAGAGTCGGACCTCAACAGAGGGAACAGTTTATTTCAAACAGAGAAGGACAGACATTCTCCTGAGGGAAATGGGTGTCTTGGAAGGGAGTAAGCTAGCTGGGGCCCTTTACAGAGGTGAGAGAGGCTTGGAAATGAAATTCTTGCAGCCATAGGGCTATGTGTCAGTCTGTGATGTATCTTTCCTGGAATTATCTGTTTTGGGAAAAGACAGTTCATCTTGGGGGATAGGCTGCCCCAGCAGAGATTATTGTATTGTGGCTGACTGATGAGTTTCGTCAGGGTCAGCTGTAACCTCATAGAAACCCTGTTTTATAGCTGAGGCACCCTGTCACCTCAGACAACTCTTTTAATTGAAAAGTTTTTATTTTGTAAGCCCATCCTATCTTGAGACTCGCTGGAAAACAATCTCCAACCTTGCTCTTAGTTTAAGAATAGACAGTCTTCACTGTTAATGTTTACGTTGTGGAATCAGGTCAGTAGGGCAAGTTGTCTTGCTCTTAGGGATGTAACCTGTCAGAGAACCTTCAACGTCATTATTTAAATCAGGATCATCTCTGTTGTGCACTGTGCTTTTGTAGGGACCTGTTAAAGGCCCTGCGTTCTATGGGCGGATGATACTGTTGCAGTTCATGCTAAGTACAGGAATATAGGCTGAATTTTCTATCATAATGATTAGATCGGCTGGGTAATCTTGCCCAGTGAGCAGTCGTCCATTTGTCCGTTACAGCCCCAATAACAAAGCATCCATACTACCATCTGAGTTTCTGCCTCCCACATTCTTTCCCAATGTTTCTACTAATGTATGCAGAGTAAGAAATTAGGCAAGAACTTTCAACTGTTTTCTATTCATGAAGGCATTGATCCACACTGTCCTGATAGTTATCCATGTACAGACACTTCTGCATAGCTTCTGATGCCAAAGAGAACCAGGAACCTATAGCTTAGGTGGGGATCTTGATAAGTAAACACAGATGCTATATTAAAGTGTAATTAAAAGGACTTATCGATGTTAAGTCTCAAACCCTAGGACAAATGGCTGAGGTGCCTATTTAATATCAAAGCAGACCTGACCTCCAGGATCTCCCAGCATCCCTCAGTCCCTACTTGTTACAGGATATGGCTGGCATACTCTGCCTTCTGCCCCAGAACTCTCCAGCCTAGGGCCAGGCTGCCCTTCCCCGGGTGCCCCTTCCCTATATAATCCAGCCATTTTGGTTACCTGCCCCTTTTGTACTTTTGAGCTCTTGGCTAATGCACCCGGTTCTTCTCTCTCCCATCTCTCTTTTCCTCCCCGTCTCCCCACACAGTGCAGCTCATCCTGGTCACATGGACTCTGGACTCTCCCAGATGTCTCCGTCTTATAGATATGTGGGCGAGCATAGCCATAGACATACTCTCCCACGTATCTATAATAAACTTCCTCCTCCACCATACCTAAGAGCAGCCATGTCCTTCCTTTTCCTTTCCTTTCTTTCTTTCTCAAGACATTTAAAATGTCTTCCTATTTCTTGGCAGGATGTAGTCCAAGTATTTCCATGCTAATAATCAGTTGTGTTTCGTTTGTTTGCCTTTTTTTTTTTTTTTTTTTTTAGCAGTTTTAGGATGACGTCATCTCTATCAATAACATCATTGTTCTTTTCTTTTGAGTTGTCTGTTTTGTTGTTTGTTTTTTGAGATGGGAGTTTCTCTGTGCAGCTCTGGCTGTCCTGGAACTCAATTTGTAGACCAGACTGGCCTCAAACTCAGAGATCAGCCTGCCTCTGACTCCCAAGTGCTGGGATTAAAGGCTATCATACCCATCATTTTCTGTTTTACAAATGACACTTTACCTTGTACTGAATGAATCCTTTTATCGTTTGTGTGCTAATGCAGGCCTCCCAGCTAGGTAGCATAATTTTTCTTGAAATAGATGTTGGTTTCTCATTATCATCCAAGTGGCAATAAAAAGGTGTTTGATGCTCTCTCCTGACCCCAGAGTGCATCAGTGAGAGGAGATGTCTGTGCATATTTGTGGGAATTGAGCCTGCTGCATCCCCTTAGACCTAGGACAGCTTGCACTGGGCGAGAGCCTGACAGTGAGCAGAAGACATTTGAAGGTAGCAGACTGCATGTGACGGCAGATAATTATTTCCTTTTTATTCCCTAGCCACAGCAAGGCAAAGGTTTTGAAGCTGCTCTTCTCAACTCTCTTTTCTGCTAGAACCTTCTTGTTTCCTATCGAATTTCTTTCAGAGGTTCCACTCAGGTGGATAATGGGTCTGGCATGCCTTCCATTCCTCACCAGCAAGAACAGGAGTCAAGTAGACCTTCAGTCCTGCACATCATTAATACGCTAATGGATACGGCTCTTTCCAAACTGCTGTGGTATTACCAACACATCCTATTGCATTTAAGAATTACCCAACCAGGCCTCTTTCACATAAGGAGATCGGGCGTGATTGATTCAAATGTCTGGCATTTGTGAGCCTATAAGAGCCAGGTGGCTTTAAAACCAAGCCCAAGGGAGCCTCAGTAGGGGAGAGAACAACTGGCCTTTGTCTACTACGAAAGCAAAACAGTCCAGAGCCATCAGTTCATCCTACACCTCCTGTCCCATAATACTCCTGGCTGGGGTTATCTGGCAAGAAAGACCACCTTTGTTGCCTCTCAGAGTTACATGGTTCCATTTCTTGTCAATCTTGATTCTTCTTTTCACTTTAATCTGCTTTCACCTGTAGAAAATATGAGAGTAGCCTGATGTCATATCACTTATCCAGATGTATGATGGGGCATGTGTTTAGAATGAATGAAGCCTTCGCAATCTGCTCTATCTCTGCTTAATAAGCTGGCTACATTTGAACTTTACTGTTTAATTTTAGGACTTTCCATTTTTTTAAAGTGGAGGTGCATTTTAGGACACTGACAAAATACAATCCACATTCTAGATTTAAACAGAGAAGTTACAGATACACCAGGTGTTCTAAGTTCAAAGCCTTCTGCTAGCTTCTACAGCATTGGTTCTCAACCTGCGGGTCACAACTCCTTTGGGGGTCACATATCAGACATTTACATTACAACACATAACAGTAGCAAAATTACAGCTATGAAGTGGCAATGAAAATAATTTGTGGTTGGGGGTCACTACAACATGAGAAACTGTACAAAAAAAGGGTCGCAGCGTTAAGAAGACTGAGAACCACTGCTCCACAGTGAAGCACTCGAAGTCCAGGTGTCTCCCAGTAAAAACATAAAGGTGGAACTGGAGAGATGGCTCAGCCTTTAAGACCATTTGCTGCTCTTTCAGAGGACTGGAGTTTGATTCCCAGCACCCACATGCTAGGTCACACCCACCTGTAACTCCAATTCCAGGGGATCTAATGCCCTCTTCAGGTGCCTCTGTGGATGTTCACACAGAAACACACAAAAATACAAATAAAATTATCTTTGACAATGCTCAAATTGAAAACAAGCAAACATAGTGGCACCTTTTTAGTTCTGAAGAGGAATGTGGCTGTGAGATGAAGTGGCACTGGCCAGAGCCGTGTGGTACTTACTGCCCAGAGCCGTGTGGCGCTGCCCAGAGCCCTGTGGTGCTGCACAGAGAGAGCTACGCGGTACTGCCCAGAGCCATTCTTTCCGAGCACAGGGAAAACCAAACTGCAGCGGAAGTGCCCTAGGAATACATAGTTAATACAGTCATTCATCCTTTCATCTAGTCATTCAACAGATATTTGTGTAGTTTTCTGGTAAATATGCTGCTTCCGTTTATATATATATGTATAACTGAAATAAATGTGAAATTCTGAAATGCATTTACTCACAGATTTGTTAAAGGGCTATCCACAAAACTATAAACCTCACAAAAATACTTCAAACTCCATAAAACAAAACAAAAACTCCAGTTGTATTGAAGACATATATATATATATATATATATATATATATATATATATATATATATATATATATATATATATATATATATATATATGTGACACATATATATATGATATATATATCAGAAATACAAATTAATACAATATTTGATGCATATATAGCATGAGGCATCCATAAAATACTCATTGGCTTTCCTTTTTAATACAGAAAAGGAAGATTTGGTACAGCCTTATCCTTTCAGTATTAAAGGTGATTTAGACCTTAGCTGTGAGTCTGCAGGTGTTCGATAGCTCCTGTTGTGCTGTGGGGGGTTGTTTTTCCCTTCCTATCTCATCCCAGAGGTAAATGATTTTAAAAGTGTATAATATATGACTTTGAGCCTTTGACAAAAAAACAAACCCATTGACTTAATATTGTGCTGAGAGGGACTGAGCCTGTGTATTTTATTCTGATTTTCAATAAACACTGAATGGATCCTATGCTCTGACGGGGTGTCTAGCAGGGACACTGCGAGTCATGTGCTGAGGTTTTATATTGCAGAACACAGTTGCTGTTTTTACAGCTACTGCTTGAGGAAGTAAGTTTATCTGTATGTCAACATTTAAAATCTTAAGGTTGCAACCTGAACAAAATAGTGTAGACTTACAAACCTGTTAAGTCATATCTCTCCTGTTGGTTTCTGAACAGTACGATGTAGACATGAGTAGATAAATTATAGAAGTTATATGATGGGGAAGTGTGCCGGAATGCAGAGTTCTCTAAAAGTTTAAAGGTCCAACTACCTGTATTTTAAATTTAGGAAATAGGAGAGAGTGGTCCTCCATTTGAAACACACCCGGTCATCATCTTTTAAGGTTAGAACTTGCAATTGAAACTCCTAGCCATCAGTTCTTACAGTTCTCCAGAGGATTAGGAGGCGTGTTACTCTCCCCGGGTTGGGAATTATAAACTTGGATCATTCACACCTCTACTTAGCCATCTTCATCATTTTCTGTTTGTAGCACATAGTGTCCAAGACCGAATAATTTCCCAAGAAAGAAGTTTATTTTGACTCAGCCTTCTAAAATAGGGGAAGTCCAGCAGCGTGGTACCAGGATTTACTTGGCTTCTGCTGCTGGCCTCAGGTCATGGAAAGGGAAACTGTGCTTCCGGAAGAACCTTATGTCTAGGAGAGGCCTAGAGTAGATGCTGTGCGTACTTGCTTGCTCTGGGTTAATGGTGAGACGGGAACTAAGTTAAAGTGAAGCCCCTTTGACCTGATGACCTCTTAAAGGTCCCACCGCCTGTCTCCTCATTTTGAGGACTCAAGGCATTCTAGTAAAGAATAAAGCCTCAACGTGAGTTTTAGTGAGGAAAAAAAGATACATTGAAATTGTCGCATAAGGTTGGAAACGATAAATCACAAATCTTGACACAGTTTGAAGGGTGGAGTAGAGGACAGCTTATCTATCTGGGGGACTGCTATCAGAAATTCCCAAAAACTGCATGGCTTAAAACACCAGTGTATTTCCTCATGGTTCTAGGGGCTAGAAATCCCGAATGAAAGCTCCACCAGGGTTGGCTCCTCACAGAAACTGTTCTGCATCTTGTCTAGCTTCGGGTGGTTGCAACACTGCAAGTGCAGTTTGCATTGCTTGGTTTACAGCTGCATTTCTCCAGGCTGTGCCTCTGCTCTCACATGGTCTATTGTGTTCATTAAAAATTTTAAATTATATTTTTATTTTGTGGGGGGGTGGGGGTGGGGCATGGATGTGCCATAGCATGTGTGGAGGTCACAGGACAACTTGCAAGAGTTTTCTCCTCTCACCATGTGGGTCCTGAGGATAGACGTCGGGTCAGTGGCAGCAAGTACTATTAGCTGCTGAGCCATCTGGCTGAATCTCTCTTCTCACAAGGACCCCAGTCATTGGGTTCAGGACTACTTCTAATATGACATCATCATAGGTGACCGCACCTACAAGACTGTTTTCAAATAAAGTAACAGGCCGAGTTTCCAGGTGGATATGACTTTTTGGGGGATGGGTGGGAAACGGAAGGGACACATTCAACCAATTACAAGCAGCAGATGTACACGGGCAAGGACTAGTGTTTAAGCCGCCTTGTCGAACATAATAGTTCCTAGGTGAGTTTTTGCTTTGGGAACTTTTGTCTATGTAAATGAGAATGGTACAATATAAATATCATGAGCACAGAAGTCCACATTGTAACCAGCAAGCAGAATGAAGTAGGAAAGAGATTTTGTATAAGTTGACTTCACTACCTGATAGGTAGCAAACCATCCAAAAACAAAGGTAACATTTGCCAGGACAGTTCAGAGACGGTGCCTTCTCCGCATTTACCCATCTTGTCCAGTGGTTTGTTCATCTCCTTATCCAGATGATAGTGTGATTTATAAACATATACTTAAAGCAAAACATTGAAGAATTTTGGAGAAAGGAAGAAAGTAAGGTTAGAAAAGTCAAAACCACACATTGAATGAAGTCCTATATATTCAGAAAAAGACATCAGCTACAGTTTGGCTCTGAGTTCTCAAACATATTAATTATAATCCATAATTATGATTCATAGCTCCATAAAATGAAATAATTGTTTTCTGATGGTAGTTTTTAATGTGTTAACAAGGATATGCAGCATTTTCCATTACAAAGGGAAATACTGGTTTTTTTCCTTTGAATTTTTAGATACTTTCTTTTGTATAGTCTTATCTGTAATTTCTCAGCATAGTCACGTTTTTCTGTCCAACACTGGGGAGGGGAGAGGTATGGGAGAGAGACTATCCTTCCTAAGCCATAGTAATGTAGACATTGGTTACTAGACAACATTATTCCATGTGGCTTGTCTCTGTTTCAAAAATATAACAAAAAGAAATTTAAAAATATATTGTAGTAAGAATGTAGTAAGAGGGGGCAGGAGAGATGGCTTAGCAGTTAAGAGCACTGACTTCTCTTCCAAAGGTCCTGAGTTCAATTCCCAGCAACCACATGGTGGCTCACAACCATCTGTAATGGGATTCAATTCCCTCTTCTGGTGTGTCTGAAGACAGCTACAGTGCATTCATATACATAAAATAAATTATTTTTAAAAAGAATGTAGTAAGATACAATGTATCAAAGTAAATATTTTGACATAAGAATGAAAAAAGAACAGGTAAATAACCCATTGTACAGCTATTCATAAATTAACAGTTAAAACGGGTAGACTTACTGGCCTAGAAACTTGAGAAAGGCAAGCTATAAAACAGTAATCTATGATTTCATTTTTACACTAAAATAAATTCACAGTATATATGTAAATGTATATATATACATACTCAAGAGTACTTCTGCACCTTTCTTTTTGTAGATGTAGATCGTTGTAAAATTCTGAAAGAATCATTTCCAAAAGTACCATATTGGGGAGTAAGTAAAGGTTGACTTTAGGATTTATATTATTTGAGATTGATATGACATTATATGGTATTTTTATCATTAAAATAGCTTTCAAAATAAGTAAAGCCAAATAAAAAATAAGATTTTAAAATATGAGTTAAGCCTGTGTGTTTTAAAGATCTTTTTTCTTGAAGAAGTCTTCTTGTGTGACCATGAGAATAAACATATTTGAATAAAATTATTATCAACAGATGCCATAAAAATCACATGTACATTGCAAATAGACCCAAGGTCTGCAACCTGTGAACTTGGATTCATCGTCCAGTACAGGAATACAGGAATAATTCTACTTGTTTTTCTTTGTAGAGGTATTTAATGCACAGTGAGAGAACATACATGGACCCGCTGGCGGCAACTCCCGTGACTGTCATCTGTCATAGTTGGTAGCAGGCACATCATGCAAAGGGAGACTTTCCTATATTGCAACATTTTCCCGCTTTGGCCCTTGATTTTCCTTTGGAGTCCTACAGAGTAGAGCCAATGGTCCTCAGCAGTTAAAGGACCTTGTTTGTTTTCATGTCACTCCAGCCTTGGGATTTCTCAGTTGCAAAACTGTCTTCTCAGAACTCTTGGCCAATCCCCATGGAGGTCAGGGGAAAGAACTCAACTTCTCCGTCCTGGAAGGGCCTGGAAAAGCCCACACCCTTTTTCTTTTTCTTCTAGAGCTGTTTCAGGTTCTTTTTTGTTCCTGCTTTTTGGAGAGGCCATGGATATGGATTTCAGCTCACGGGGAGTCCTTGTTGTAAGTCTTCACTCTTCAAAGTTCGATACTATGAAGCGTCCAAGTGTTGGTGTTCCTTTCCATGGGGCTCTGGGAACAAAACTTTAGCACACTTTTCAGTGTGCTTAGGGATATTCGTTAGGGCCTATAGATTCTTTGGAACATACAAGTTTATCAAATATCATGAAAACCCCATTAGATCAAAATCAATGTTAATCAGGTAAGTCAAACTTTCTGGGAGTTTTCTGAGTTGATAGCTTAGTGACTCTAAGACAGAAAGGTGAACTCTGAAATTCATTATAATTTTAAAGAAGGATAGATATGCAATTAGAACATCCTTGTTAGGGTTTCTTTTGCTGTGATGAAACACCAGGACCAAAAGCAAAGGTTTATTTGGCTTACACTAGCTTGTGTGAAGTTGACATAAAATTAGCCAGCACAACTGCCTCCTTGTCAAGTTGGCATACAAACGTCACAGTTAAGCTACAACCTTTCCTTTGTTGTTTATCCCCAAAGATTGCACATTAATATAAACACCCCAGTATAAAACATTTTACAAACTTAAAACATCTTTACAAATTCAAACACTTTAAAATTCAATCTTAAAAAAAAAACAAACCCAAAATCTCTTTTAAAATCCAAAATATCTTCAAAAGTTCAAAGTTGTTCAACTGTGGACTCCTGTAAAATAAAAAATAAGTTAACTTCTTCCTTACTTCAAGAGAGAAGAACCAGGGCACAGTCACAATCTGAACAAAGCAACCACACATGCTAACATCGTAAATGACTCTGTGTCCAATATCTGGGATTCACTCCCGATCTTCTGGGCTTCTCCAAAGGGCTTGGATCACTTTTCCAGTTCCACCCTCTGCAGCACACACAGCTTGTCTTCTAGGCTCCAGCTGGCTCTACTCCACAGCTGCTGCTGTTCTTGGAGGTCACCCCATGGTACTGACATTTCCAAAATCCTGGGGTCTCTTGATGTAACTGGGTTTCACTTTCACCCATAGCTTCTAATGGGTTCTCTTCATTAGAGCAGCCCAGGGAGCACAGATCAATATGAGATCAGATCACATCAAAACAACTGATACCTGTGGTCAAGCTAACACCTTCTGTGCCTGATGATCTTTGTTCAGTCCTCAGAAACCACATGGTAGGAGAGTATGGACTTCGTAAAGTCATCCTCTGATCTCCAAATGTATCAGGCATCTTAGTGTTTTCCTTCAAGAACAGATTTTTACACTCTCCATCTTCATTGGGGGACACAGCAGAAATTGTAACTTTGAAATAACTTCTTCAAATGTAGCTTCAAAACCTTACAGGCCAAGGGTCTGCAAGGACTCCTTTGCCCACAAGGAAGATCTCCCACCTGGAAGAGGGAAGAAGACTCTCTCATAAACCCTATTAACTTCCAAAGGCTTGTCAGATGGCCAAAGGCATGGCAGGCCTGAATGCTAGACCAGTCAGTGTCAATATAACACAGTCATCTCCCTGGATCTGTGAAGTTTGCATCCAACCAATCATTGACAGGAAATGGAAAAGCGATTTCTTGGTCCTGAATAAAGACTATCCTTTATCTCTAACCAACATGGTGGAGCAACAATTTACATAAATTGTATTGTATTAAACATGGTGAGTCCCATGAGTACTCAGAGGTAATTTAATGCACGTTGGTGGATGTAGGCTGTAAGTGAAGACATCTCATAGTATGAAGGAAAGATAAGCTCCAAAATCTCTCCACCTTGGATACTCAACCCCAAAATAATAGGGCATAGTGTTTGCACATAACCTAACCACAGCTTCCTATATCCCTATTCTAATGTAAATGCTACATTGATAGCTGCATTATTTAGATGATGGTGGTGAGAAGAGGCTGCACGTGTTCAGTATAGACACAGTTTTGTTTCTCCAATTATTTGGATCCAAGGTTGGTTGAATCCATAGGTACATCCAGTCATCTACACTTTGCCATTTCATATAAGGGACTTGGGCATTCAAGGATTTGGGTACCCTTGAGAAATTCCAGAACACATTTCCTGGAGACAGAGGGGTGACTGCCCCTGAAACAGAAAGGCTACTTAGGTTCGTGTGAATCAGGTAGAAAATAGGAAAGACAGAAACTGAGAATTTTTGAAGAGTTTTAAAATTTTCATATTTAACTGAAAGATGGGGTGTGGACAACGTGCAGGTGGTCACGTGTGAAGGTCAGATGACAACTTTCAGGGCTTGGTTTCTCCTACTGCTTTTATAGGGGTTCTGACAATCAAAATCAAATTGTCAGGATTTTGTAGCAAGCGCCTTGCTCACGGAGTCATCCATCACGCAGATTCTCTAAAGCTGATTTTACATGCATCCATTTATCCACTCAGTGTGTGTGCGTTTGTGCTGCGTGTGTGTGCATATGTATTACAGCACACATTTGGAGATCAGAGGGCAACTTTAGGGAGTGTGTTCTCTCCTTCTACCACGTAGATTCTGAGGACTGAACAAAGGTCATCAGACATGGAGGAAAGTGTCTTTGCCCACTTAGCCATCTCTCTAGTTCCTCAAGAGTCTCAATATGAATTGTGTGGAAGACAAACTTTTTAAAATTAATTTAATTAATAAAATAATTAAAAATTATTTGCTTTGCATCCCAATTTCAGGCCCCTTCTCCCAAGCATGTCCTCCCTCCATCCCATCTTCTGTTTCTTTTTGAGAAGGGGAATCCCCCTCTGTTATCACTACCCCTCCCCCCAACTAACCCCGGAAGACAAACTCTTGCTGTATACTTTTGACTTCCTAAAATCTTTCATAAGATAGTATTACCAACAAAATGACTGTTACATGGTTATAAACCTCAGCAAATAACAATTACCATTCCATCAGAAAACTAGACAAAAGCCAGGAACGGAAAATTAGCAAAAGAGAAAATAAAAAATTAAAAATTATTAAAAGGGTGGATCAAAAAAGTTCATCTGGCACTTTGTCTGATAACCAAACAAATGAGCAAAATTCGCTTGTTCATAATCCCAGAGAACCTGGAATGCTACAATCAGCTCAGTCACAGGGAGCCTGGAATGCAAATTCAAGAGATGACAGCTTACTCTTGCGGAATATGAAGACATAGAAAGGTGTTCAGCAGAACAGTAACATTAACGCAACAACTGCCCGTTTTCTTTTTCCATTGTGTGTGCGTGAGTGTGCTTGCTCATGAGTGGGTGTGCATGTAGGTGGATGCCAGTGCTTGGTGACTGGGATCCTCGTCTATTGCTCTTCCACCTGATTCGGTGGGGTAGAGTCTCTCAGTCAAAGCTAGGACTCGAAGATAGACTTAACCAGACGGCTCCATTGTCTCTGCCGTCAGAGGCTGTAGGTAAAGGCAGGCCAGCCACTATGCCCACCTGGCGTTTCACATGAGTTCTGGGAAACTGAATTCCAGTCAGCTATACTTTACCATTGAGCCATTTCCCTGTCCTTTGATTTTAAAGGGAAATTAGTCCGTGGGGTATGAAATGGATTAAAGCAGATGAGATTGCTGAGCAGAATCCTGGTGAAGGAACCTTCCAGAAATAGCCAGTGTTGATATGCTGTTAATGACCTCTGCCAGCCACTGTCCTGTCTGTTACTAGAGCTTGCTGCCTACCAAGAGATATTACTGTCCCATGCTATTGTATATTAGATGGTATCACACAAGAACACCAGTCACTCAGGTTTTACACTGAATAGAAATGTCTTCTGGAGAGATGGCCTAGTGGCTAACAGCACTTGCTGCCCTTGCAGAGAACCCAAGTTCAGGTCATCGCATAAGTCTGATCAGGTTTGGTCAGATGACCCACGACCACCTGTAATTTCAGCTCCAGGAAATCCTATGTCCTCTTCTGGCCTCTATGGACACTCAAACAGAAACACACACACATATGCATAAATATAAATAAAAATTAAAAAGGAAATTCACCTTTCTACAAATACTAATAGGCATCGGCATCAAGAGTTGCAGCAAACATGCCTGGAGAGATGGCTCAGAGGTTAAGAACACTGGCTGCTCTTCCAGAGGTCCTGAGTTCAATTCCCGGCAACCACATGGTGGCTCACAACCACATGGTGGCTCACAACCATCTGTAATGGGATCTGATGCCCTCTGCCCTCTTCTTGCATGTGGATGTATATGCAACAGAGCATTCACACTTTAAATTTTTTTTTCTAAAAAAGCATTATAGCAAATATCCCTTTTCAAAAATTGGTCTTTCCCCCTTTTATTGCCCATGAAATGTAAGGAACAATTTTACCAGCCTCCTTACAATGGCCATGCCATTAAAAAAACCTTCCCCCCTTGTTGCCTGGAAAAATGAGGCTTTTTTAAGTTTGGAGTTTGGCATTACTCCAAGGACAAAAAGTTGTCTGATGTAGCTGTAAGGGTCCAGCTTCCATGACGTAGAATGATGTAGAATGATGTAGAATGATAGCCGGTGCCCAAGTAGTATGGAAATATAAAGAGCGCTTATTCTGCAGAAGCCCAGCATGCTGGGGTCTCCCGTTAGCAAGACAGAGAGACCACTAAGTGAGCTCACAGGCCTGATTTAAAGCACGTTAGGGGAATTCTGGGGTAGGTGACCTCTATCTTAATCTGTTGAGTGCCTCTCTAGGGAAACTGCTGCTGACCCATGGTCCTTGCCTCAGGCCAGGTGTCTGGGCAGCTTCTGATGGCAGGGCAGTTTCTGACTAGCTGCCTGGAGCCTGGGTTTTTTTCTAGTAACTGACTTTCCTGGGCTTGCCTGGACTTGCCCAGTTCTCAGGCCTAGTCTCCTAAATTGCCCATTTGAAGCCTGTCATGGAATCAGCCTCGCCTTCCCATAGCCTCTTAAAAATACTGCATCTTTCTCAGGAGATGTCTTTGCCTAAGTGCACAATAGTATTTCCTTCTTTCAAAGAAATAACTAGACAGTAATTCTGTCTGATTGCCAAGGACTTAAGCAAAATGCCACTTTCCCTGTGCATTTCTTTTGTTTACTTCCAGTGCTTCGACCATGCTCCCCAGAGCTGGCTCAGGACACAGTGAACACAGTAATGTTTTCCCTTTCCCCAACTAAGGCTCACTGTCAGTCCATGCTATCAGCAATGCTCAAGTGATGAATGAATGAATGAATGAATGAATTAAAAATATCAAATATGTATTTATTGCAAAATATAAATATATTTGTTATAATAAATAAATAAATAAATCTTAATTAAAATAGTGATCAAACACACTCTCGTTGCTATCACATGAGAATATTTTTTAGAACTCTATCAGGCAGAGCACCAGGTACAGACAACAAATATTTGGGTGGCTGTAATTTCATCTTTCTTACTGTAGAGAGGGTCTTTTGAGCCTTACTGACTACAGCTGTCCTTAGTAGTGACCTTCATTTTTACAGATATGGAAGGAAGAACATTGGTATTGTTGAAATGTTTGGCCATCAGGGAAAGCATGTGCTTCAAAATGTGTAGCTAACAGCAGTACACAGCAATTGGAGTGGAATGAGGAGAAGGCAGTAAATTAGGAAGCCCCCAGCCACAGCATGGCCAACAGACATGAACATGGCTTCAGGAAGCAGCATAGACGAAGGACATCTGTGTGGCCTTTGGTGGCACCATGGGTCACGGACATCGGTACAAAGCTTAGCTGCAGCAAGACCTCCGACCCAGACCAGGCTTATGGAGGCAGCCTCGACCAGACATTATCATGGCCTCAAGTAGGAGCAAAGGCCACCCACTTTAGCTTGGTTCAACCCTATTGTGCCTCCAGTTCTGCCTCTCTCCACAGAACACATGCTGTCCAGTCTTCCATCTTCTCCATCTTTCCGTCACAGACTTATTCTTCACAGTGGTGCCACCCCAGAGGTGCGAAAGCCTGGCTGTGCCTGCTAAGGAATTTTTCAGAATTTGCTTCTGAAAGAAATGTATTGCAGTGCTTGCTAACTGGAATATAATCCCAGCTAATTTGCATATATTGGGCAAAGCCTCCGGAGGCGGGTGGACGGCTCTGCTTAGGCAAGAGAATCCCAGGGACAGGATCCTTACCCAAGCACAAGTTCCACAAGACTGACATGTACGAGTTACCCTCACTTTGCTGCTATGTGTGCCTTGTGCCCTAACTTCTTGTTTCTTAAAAATATGTTTCTACCTGGTGAACTTGCAGCTTGTTTTGTTGGTCAATGTAATGGGTATACATTTCAATGACATATTCAATTACATAAGAGACGTGTTGGAAATTGGTTCTAATGCTTTGATTCAATTGGGAATCTGTGTGTCCAAGCACTAAAGGTCCTTGTTCCCAATTGGTTTTTGATCGATCAATAAAGATGTCAGCAACTAATAGTTGGGCAAAGGGAGATAGGGCGGAACCTTTAGAGTTGTGTGTGCTAGACTGAAGGGGGGTGGAGAAGGGATCACTATGAAGTGGTGGGAGATGGGTGGATGTAGGAGCTGCAGGAGATAAAGCCAACCAGCCATGTGAGAAGTAGTAGGAAGTATTCGGGTAGGTGGCCACTGTCTAGTTCCCGGATTGGACCTGGGGTAGCAGGGGAAGGTTTAGGGGTGCCCAGTCTTTGAGGTAGCCAAGGCATTTAAAAAATAAGCTAGTGTGCGTGTGTGTGTGGGGGTGTGGGTGTGTGTGTGCGTGTGTGTGCATGTTTCATTTGTGAATCCAAAGTTTCCCTGGGCAGATGGCTAGAAACGTGACTCACCGGGAGCATAAAGTGGTGTAGCCCAAACTCAGACTACAGACATGCTTCCTCCTCTTTTTTTAGTTCTTCTAATGATTGTGGCCATTGGTTAAAAATTGATCTTAGGGTCCTGTGAGGAGGAATCAGGACGGAGGTGGAATTTGGGAGCATCTATTTACTTCATTCTTATCTCTCCATCCTGGAACACCTGTCATGATGGTCAACACCTTGACCTTATCTGTTCTGGGCGATCAGTGAGTCTCACTGCTACATCCTGCTGTCTCAATCTTAGGGTCTCTCTAAGCCTGCTAATTCCAACTCAGGCAGATTGAGAGCTTTCTCTGAGTGACACCGTGTCATAGAGAAAACTCTGTGAGGTAAACTTGGGTCTTCTAAGCCATGGGAAGCATCGTGTAGCTATTTCTGCTTCTACACCTGGCTCATTTGTTCGGGGGACAGAACATGAGACGGGGGAGGGGGACTGAAGCACCTGGCAGGCTTCCAAAGCTCTACCCTTAGACAGTGAATAGAGAGTGTCCTGGCTGAAGATTCAGAGCAGGGTCACGTGGTACTAGGACTATGGGATTAAGAGTATGGGAGGGAAGGGTGGAAGGAAGACAGGGAACTGTTGTGTCTGTTTTGTGAACCCCAGAAGGCCATCAAGGAGCCATTCTGATGAAATCACACTAGAGTTTTTATTACAAGCTGGAGCTTGGTCCACACCACCCACTGTCTCTGAGGCAGCAGTACAGGAGAGTGAAGCCCCGCGCTCTCAGTGCAAGGTTTTATAGAAAGTGGCAAGCAAGCGAGGGGCTTCCCAGTCTGGCACACATCTGATTGGGAGGCTATTACAGAATTTTGTTGCCCTTTAATATAACTGGCTGGTGCTGGGAGCCAAATCATAAACTTAACTTCTGCTTTCCTCCTGACTGGTGGTGGTTAGGAAGTGGAGTTCCAGGAACAGGCTTGTAACATGAAAACTAATGGCAGACACCAGCTTGTTGGGAAATCACATGGAAGCTACTGGTAGGTGCTGGCTTGTTAGTTAACTCAAGTTTAACCTTAGGTCAGGTTCTCTAAGATGGAGTCTGAACTCAAGATCTAGTCTCTCAGAACTACGGAGTAATGTCTCAAAATAAGATCCCTTAACGAAAATCTTAGTGAATAATCTAGTCCCTGGTTTGGACAGAAGACAATAAACAGCTAACGAACGCTGGCTTTGTCATTCTAAAGGTGTAGTTGTGGTAGAACATTGTTTTCAGCAGTTCAGTGCCGAGCACATTAATATCTATATTAGGAAATGGTGATGTCTTATGCTTCTATAATCTCCCTTTTGTCTTTGTATTTTTTTTCTCTTCAGAAATACTTTATTATCTTGATCTCCCTTTCCATGGGGAACAAATTCAGATAAGTTCACTCATAATAAATTTCACTATCTTACATCTTTTAAAAAGCATCATTGGTAAGTCTGCATTCAAAATAAAGGAACCGGTCACTGTGGATGGAAATTACGATAACTGGAGCAGAAAGATTTTTATCTTTCTCTCTATTGGAGCAACCATCACGTAGGTGTACTTTTCTTTGCTTGAAATGCCGGAACACATCAGATAAGGGAAGGCCAGGCATCAGGTTGGAATGCAGGGTGCCGACAAGGCCACCAGGGCTAAGTGGTAGGACAGCATTGAGAAGCACACCTCTGCTCGTATACCTGAGCGTTCAGGCAGAACTAAGAGGGGCCT
This sequence comes from Uromys caudimaculatus, assembly GCA_028551405.1. Classification (NCBI taxonomy): domain Eukaryota; kingdom Metazoa; phylum Chordata; class Mammalia; order Rodentia; family Muridae; genus Uromys; species Uromys caudimaculatus. Next base: position 69,200,812 of record CM052708.1, on the reverse strand, counting down.
AAGGGTTTCCTTGTGGCTAGGATTAAAACAGGGAATGGATAAGGACATTTCCTGCTTGTATGTGCCTGGAATGTACCATGGGCTTAGAGATGCAGTCAAGATAAAGTGCTTCCTGTGCTAGCATCAGGACCGGATTTGGAATTTCAGAACCCACAAGGAAAAACAACAACAACAACAACAACAACAAAAATGGGAAACAACCCACCAGCCCCAGTGTTGGTCCATAGTTGTAATCCCAGTGTAGGGGAGGCAAAGACAGGTAATTCCTGGTAGCTCATTGGCTGGTCAGTTAGCCTAGCTTACTTGGTGAGTTTTAGGTACATGGCAAACCTAAGACAGACAAAAGATGGACAAAAGACATACACAGACACACAGACACAGACACACAGACACAGACACACAGACACACACACACACACACACACACACACACACACACATACACACACACACACAGGGAGGGGGGACCAGGGGAATGACAATGATGACACCAAAGCCAGAATAGTTAAATTTCCTGAAGACATGAAGAAGAAAACTTCTTTATTGTTCTTGCAAAATCCCTCTAATACAAGTATACAGGTTCTTTTTTCACTTTTAAATATTTATTCACTACTTACATTTGTATGAATGTATGTGAGACTGCATGAGTTTATGCACATGTGAGGATGCATGAGTTTATGTGCACCACACGCATGCACATGCCCAGGGAGGCTAGACCATATCAGGTTTCTTGGAAACGGAGCTACAAGCAGTTGTGAGCTGCCTAGTATGGGTGTGCTAGGAACCAAACCCCAGTCCCCTGCAAGAACAGTTGTCTTGGCTCTCACTGTCCTGCCTGGCCTAAACATAATACCTAATTCAGTGTTTCCATACTAGACTTAAAGAGTCTCATTGCATTCGTCTCTCAGGTTGGAGAACTTGATATCCCTGGACTTTGACTACAGTTTTATAGATTCTTGGCTGGTTTTGATCTCAGCTAGATGTGTAGAAATGAGTACCAAGCTTCAGGATTCCTCTTGGATTATCCAGTTGTAGAGCCAGTGTTAGGACCAACTAGGGTGATGGCAGTCAGGAGACTCCAGCGAAAATATTAAATCTTTATTTTAACTTTCTATACTTATCATTGATAAAAGATACCAATGCTATTGTTTTGATCATTAACTGTAACTGTACAGAAACTTCTTTTAATCTTGGCTGAAGCCTTCCTATCATTACTGGCTATCTAAATGGAAGAACATGCTTCTGTGCCTCCAGATTTCTTGGTGGTGAACTCAAGGAACACACCTTCTGGATCAGACACTTGTTAGCCGGAGTGATCGTTGGATGATGGCTACCAAAGCTTGCTTGGCTTTTCTGAGGTGGAAAGAAGGTTGAGATGGGCTAGGTCCAGACAAGAGGGAATGGATGCCTTGAAATAAAGGCACACGAAGCTGGGGCCATGGGTTTGGGAAGAGTGATAGAAACTGAGAAACCAGTGAAAGAACTTAAAAAGTCTGGTGGGGTGAGCTTTCCCGGGTAACACCCCAGAATTAAGTTTTATTAGAAAGATTAGCCTCACAAGCACACCTCTGTCTTGCAGAGAGATGCAGGAAGGGACAGACTGGTGCCTTGGCTACCGGCTGCCGGTGCCTAAGCTGGAGAGCCAAGCAGACATGAGCTGCTGTGTAGATATATAGGCCGTGGGATTTTGTGCAAACCACCAAGCCCTTTTCAGTTGTGGTTCCTTTAGCTGTGAAATGGAGATTACCATAGATGGTTATTATAATAATTTAAGATAATGCATCTTTAGGTTGGGGATATAGCCCAGTTTGCTGTGTGAACATGTGGGCCTGAATTTGGTTACCAGAGCTCTTTTTTGTTTTTAAAAAAAAACAAAAACAAAACCCGGATGTGGTGGCACATGTTTGGATCACCAAGGGACTGGACAGGAGGCCTATCCTAAATAGCAAACCCCAGATCACAATGAAACTCTTTCTTTTTTAAAAAACAAACAAAAACAAAAAAAACAAACAATGTGGGAACTTGAGAGTGGCTCAGTGATTAAGAGCACTTGCTGCTCTTCCAAGGATCCAGGGTTGATTCCCGTCTCATTGCTCACAACAGTCTGTAATTCCAGATCCAGGGGTATCTGATACCTTCTTCTGGTCTCTATGGACACGGGGCGCACAGCATCCATGTAAGCAAAACACTGGTACACATAAAATAAAATCTTTAAAAAAAAGGTGAATGGCCCCAGCACTTGGGAGGCAGAGGCAGGTGGATTTCTGAGTTCGAGGCCAGCCTGGTCTACAGAGTGAGTTCCAGGACAGCCAGGGCTACATAGAGAAACCCTGTCTCGAAGGGAAAAAAAAGTGAATGGCTTACAAGGAATAACCGTAGAAGTTACCCTCTGGCTTCCCTAAGCTCGGGCACACATGAACACACATGAACACACATGAACACACCTGCCCACACATGAACACACATGAACACACCTGCCCACACATGAACACACATGAACACACATGAACACACCTGCCCACACATGAACACACATGAACACACACATACACACACACACACACAAGAGTAGACATCGCCTGAGCAATAGCGATTGCTTTTTAGTGGAGGAGGTCAAATTTTAGTGATGTGCAGCTGACTGCTCTTTTCTGGTGATAATAAGTCACATAAACAGCTGCCTACCTCGATTTGGAAGGACAACTCAGGATGGTTTGTGATTGTCAACTTCTCCCACAGAGCCTGCTTTTAGATTGCGTCATTTTCGCCAAGTCAAGGTAAACGCTGATTGAAACTGTCACTCGAGTTCCCAGTAGCAGGCATCTCCTCCTCTCTGTTGTCAGGGGAGGAGATCAAGAGTCAGACAGGGACTGTAGCCTTGGCATCATTTCTCTGCTCACTGGCAGGAACTGGACACTCAGAGCTGGCTCGGAGGAGCAAACAGGATGAGCTCAGTTAGTTAAAAGATAGGAAATGTCCTTCATGGATCTGTTAGACACAAGAGGCTTTACGGTTATGCCATAAGCATTACCTACTGCGTCAGTGGGGTCCGGCTCAGAATTAACCCCAGTTTTCACGTGCACTGCTGCCGCATACATGGGATGGGGTTTCTGAATCAGTGTTCTGAGACCTTCAAGGTCATCTTCGTGAGATTTGTAGAACTTTTCGGTGTTATTGCTGGGATGGATTCTCATTTTCTTAATACCTAGGTTCTCATGTACATAAAGTCTAAATCACTTCAGAATAATTATTTTAATACCATTAGTGACCAGAACGATGTCTGCTCATGCATATCTTCCACTGTCTTCCAGTCAGCCATGTAGGAATAGCTTGTTAAGTCAGGGTCTCGACTGATGGTCAAGTGACAAAGAATATTAGAACCACTGCCACCTAGGCATCATCGCCATCAAGTAAGCTTTATTATAAATTTGCCAATGTATGACACCAAGTGCAGGAAAATAGAATAATTAATTGTCCATTGACAAAGATTAGACTTATGGATGATTTTGTAGAGATTTCCAGACCCCTAATCAAATCCCTTCATGTACCATTGCTGGAGTGTTGGCAGTGAAGGCACATCCCACAGACAAATGATCTTGAGAGTTGTTGAAATTCTAAAATTACTTAATTGCCACTTATTTATGTCATCTCCTCTTATAGCACAGTGGGAGAGCACAGTCATTTCTAGCTATTTGTATTTATGAGTTGGTTAAGTTAGAAAACTAAAACTTGAGAGACTGATATTAGGCAGCCATGTTTAAATCCGTAAAGTAAACAAATTTAAAAATATATATATTGAACCACTGAGATGGTTCATAGGGTAAAGGTGCCTGCTGCCAAAGGTGCCTGCTGCCCACCTGAGTTCTAGCATGGAGAACCCACATAGTGAGAGGAAAAACTAGGTAATAAGGTGGATTAAATTCTGGAATAAAGAGTGGTCTTCAAATTGAATGATAGTCACCAACACTTGCAGAACTCACTATAATCAAGGGTCAGTTCTAAGTAAGTTGTCTGAATGTATGATATTACAATCATCAAGGTACAAGAGATAATATGTTTAAAGTTAAAAAGAAATGTAAGAATTTGGATGTATTTCTTCAATGTTCATGGTTTTAAAAATGATACAATAGCCTTTGATGGTGATATACACACACACACATATATACATATATATGCACATACATACATATACACATATGTGTATATATGCACATACAAATATACACACAAACAAAACAACAAAACAAAAACCATGTAGTTACTGGATTAGTCTGTTCAGGCTGCCATAATAAGTAGGCTGAGTGATTTTTAAACAGAAAGTTACTTCTCACAGATCTGAAAACTGGGAAGTCCAGGGCCATTTCCTGGTCCATAGTCACGTCTTCTTATTGTATTCTCATTGGTGGAAGTGGCGAGCTGTCTCTCTCTCGAGCCTCTTTGAAAGGCACTAAGGCCATTCACAAGGGCTCTGTCCTAACAGCATAATTACACCCCAAAGTACCACATCCGGAGGTGTGCAAACATTCAGAGCAAAGGACTTCTCTGCATCACGGACTCTCCTGAAGAAGAGGAAGGTGGTTAGCCCAGAGGCCAGAGTAGGTTTGGCAGTCAGTTTCAGAAGAGGACTCAGATTTGTATGTTCAATGTCATCGTCACACTCTGTTCTGTCTAGACACCATCTGGTTTAAAAGACAAAGTAAGACTTTCACCAAACTTCTTGTAAACCATTATCAGACATGCCACCCAAAGTATACCCTGAAGCAATGTTTCTCAAAGAAAAAAATTACAATTATCTTGGAGTGATACCATCTTACTGACGTTAAAACTGTATTGTAAGGAACCCAGTGTGTATTTCCCTCTGTTCATCTTTCTAGAGGGATGGACCACTTCCCCACTCCCTTAAAAAGAAAAGGAATGCCGGGACTCCTTCTGCTCCTGCTTCAGGAAGATGTGATAACTTTCTGATCAGCAGAATAGCTTGGCTAGGGGCTTTCTGGATTTGTCTCTCAGGCTCCTCCTACCCTCAAGATGCTTCTCCATTTCCCACTGCAGAAGCCCTGCCCATAGTAAATAGAGGCAAACTCAGTTTGGGGAAGGGCAGCAGTAAGTCGGCTGCCTTCATATTGAAAGCCACATTATCCTATTAGTTTTGTTGGTTATAAAGTTTATATTTTAGATATTTGTATTTCTGTCTCCTATCTCTCTTGCTCCCCACCCCGATTTGTTGCAAAATTTGGCATGTAGGAAGGAGACGTTGTTTATTTAATTTCAAAATTCCAAAGCTGTGTGTCTTCATACATTTGTGAGCTGTGGTTTGGAAGGAATCTTTAAAAGTCATCTGGGACCTCATCTAAGTTTCAAACCTCTTCATGATAACCATCCTTAAGAGTTTCCTGAGCTCTTTCTTTTGATTGACATGGAAATCCAACCCTTTGGCATGAATTATCTTATTTTATTATTTACTTATTTATTTATTTAGACACAGGGTCTCTCCACATTGCCCTGGCTGTCTTGGAACTCACTATGTTGACCCAGCTGGCCTCAAACTGACAGAGATCCAGCTGCCTCTGCCTCTCAAATGCTAAGATTAGAGGTATGTGCCACCACCCCTGGCCTTCATTTCATTCTTAATAGCAGTCCTACCAGAGGGGTCCTATTTTATTTTATTTTATTTTATTTTATTTTATTTTATTTTATTTTATTTTATTTTATTTTATTTTATTTTATTTTTGAGTCAGAGTCTCATCATGTAGCCTTAGCTGCCTTGGACTTTGATGTATCCCAGGTTGGCCTTGAACTCACAGAGATCTGTGTGCTTCTGCCCCCCCAAGTGTGAAAGTTAAAGGTGTGCGTCACTGGGCCTGGGCGATGAGTTCTATTTATATCATTTCTCAATTAGAAACTTGCGGCGTGAAGGGGTTAAACAATATGCCCGAAGGTGCGTATTGTTCTGGTAGTTCCACTGGCGATGGTGGTGCTGAGAGACAGATCCAATCCCATCCTGGATGGAGAGGAAAGTCATTAAACAACCAAATATATAATGGATGATGTCTGTGAGGAGCGCTCTGACCACTGCAAAGGAGATTCACAATCTTCAGTTTTTTAAAAACCAAATAATAACGATTACTACTACTAATAATCAAATAATAATACTTTCACTTATTCACTTTACATCCCTCTCACTGTCCCCTCCCACAATTCTTCCCCCATCCTCCCCCCTTCTCTGAGTGGGTGGGGGTCCCCCTTGGTATCCCTCACCCTGGCATATCATGTCTGGCCTCAGTGGGAGAGGATGCGCCTAGTCTCACAATCTCCAGTTTTAAGGATCGAGGAGAGCATCCTTGTAGCATACCACCCTGGAACCCCACAGAACGTAGGGGCTGGCAAGGCAAAGGGATGGGTGGGAGGCACGAGTGAGGGAGATGATGGGGAGCAGCCATGTTTTAGGAAGAGGGAGGGACACAGCTGCTGGGGGGTTGGAAGTGCAGAAGGGCTGGCAGTCAGTGGAACTGAAAGGCCAGCAGGGAGTCTGCAAGGAAGGTGAGAGAGGGGACGGTGTTAGCTCAGGCTGGGCCATGCTAAAAGCATGATAGGCTACACTAGAGAGTTCGGATCTTATCTAAGGAGTATTGCAAGGTCACTGACAAGTTTAATGAAGAAGTGACAGTTGTGCCCATTTGGCCCTGGAATCCACCTCTACTCTGAGCTTGGGTTTCTGAATACATTAGAGGATTTTCTATTAAGGGGCATAATGGCACATGACTTAAATCCTAGTACTCAGGAGGCAGAGGCAGGCAGATCTCTGTGAGTTCAAGGCCAGCCTCTACATAGTGAATACCAGGAGAGCCAGGGCTACATAGTAAGACGAACAAGATGCTAATCCTTCTTTGACACTTTGTAGATATTAATGAGCCATTAACATCCCTTTAATAAGGGGCGGGATATGTGGAGACTATAGAATCAACTGGAAAACTGAAACACAGATGTAGCCACACTCAAGGCCAAGTAAATTAGAATTTCCACGAGTGGGAGCCAAGCATTCTTATCTTTTAGACGCAGCAGCCTCTGCAATTCAGTTTAACAAGCATTTATTGAACTCTATTGATCATTTATTTGTCTAGGCACTGTGTTACAGTGCACACCCAAAGGGCAAGCGTGAACAGCTGTTAGCAGCTGTTAACTACTTAGATGTCGTGATTGTTGCAGCTGCTAGCAGGGCAAGCATCAGAAATCAGCGGGCAATGAAAGGAACCCTGGAAGTCACTTTCTGGATGGGAAACCCAGAAATCAGATAACTCAAGTGGATCTTGATTGTGGATCTTGGAGAGTTATGGTCCACAACATCTGAAGCAGTTGGCTGCCTATTCCCTCTGAGGTCAGCTAGACAGAAAAGATCCCACATCTAGTATTCAAGTGATTCTTTTTAAAAATTAAGTGTGTATGTGTGTGTGTGTGGTATGTGTTTGTGTGTGTGGTGTGTATGTGTGTGTGTGGTGTGTGTGTGTGTGTGGTATGTGGTGTGTGTGTGTGTGTGTGTGTGTGTGTGTGTGTTCATATGTTATGGCGCATGGATAGAGGTCTCAGGCCTTGGTCCTTGCCTTCTACATTGTTTACACAGCGCTGCTTGTTGGATGCCAGGTTTGCCAGACTAACCAGCCCCTAACTCCGGACTGTCTCTAATCTCACCATAACAGTGCTGGGATATGAACATGTGCTACTCCTTCTGGCTTTAAATGGTTCTGGGGTTCGAATCCAGGTGTGCAAAGAGCCCTTTATCCACTGAGCCATCTCCTCCTTCAAGTGATTTTTTAAAATAACACTTCGACTTGGCTGTACAAGATAACACAAGGGGAAATAAGCCGTTCACTTAGAGAATCGTAAGGGGCAGGAGGAGAAGTCTATCAGACCATCCAGGATGATACGTAGAACTTGTCGGAAGTGCCCTGCCAGGCTTCTGAAGGGGTAGTCTTCTGCAACGTAGTCTAGGCAGATGGGATCGGCTCACATAAATGCTTTTTTAATTAATGAATTAATTTAATATGTATGGGTGTTTTGTCTTCATATATGTTTGTGCACCAAGTATGTGCCTGGTGCCTGAGGAAGAGCCGGAAGAGGGTGTTGGTTCCCCTGGTACTGGAGTTATAGGTGGTTGTGAGCCACTATGTAAGTGCTGGGAACTGAATCCAGGCCCTCTGGAAAAGCAGCCAGTGCTGCTAACTGCTGAGCCACTGCTCCAGGCCTCCTTCAAATGGTTCTTGAAGCCACGTTTGATACTAGCTGGTGTCCTGTACAGGTGGGTTACAAAGAATATTTACATTTCTTGCACTGCCCACAAAGGAGAAGGCCTCTGATGGTTTTTCAGTTCATTGAGTCAATATAAATGTGGCTTCTTGGTGTTGTGAAAAGGCTGAGCCCTGGGCATAGAACTCGGTGGCAGAAGTATTGCCTAGAATACTCACGGTCCAGTGTCTGACCCCAGTACCACGAAAGAGGGAAAGGCTGATTGGTAGCTTAAAATAAACATTCGAGTTGTTTGTGGGGAGGAGAAATCCATAATGGGGCCAGTGAAAAGTCTATCTCTTAAGCCATAAGCTTTCATGGCTGCCTATTGAGGCCATTGATTTCAAAACATTGACATGAACAGCAATGCTTGTCTTCACTTGTTTGGCATATTTTCTGGTATTTTATTAGATACAAATGTACACTTGAAAATACTACTGATTATGATCAAGTTGATTATCAGAGCTAAATACCCTTTTTCTGGGTAAAGCTCACATAAAAAGACATTTTACTATGGAACAGGCCAATGTTGTGACCAGTTTGGCAAGATTTAAAAGCATATAGAACACTGCTTCTCAACCTGTGGATTGCGATCCCTTTGGGGGTGTCAAATAACTCTTTCACAGGGGGTGTATATCAGATACCCTGTGTAAAGATATGTCAGATATGTATACTACAATTCATAACAGTAGCAAAATTACACTTACAAAGTAGCAATGAAATAATTTTATGGTCGGGAGTCACCACAACATGAGGAACTGTACTAAAGGGTTGTAGCATCAGGAACATTGAGAACCACTGCTATAGAACTATGCTTCTTTTTGAAAGCTCTGGGGTGGTCTAAATTTGTGATAACCCCCCAGGGGGGTTGAAATTCTACGATTTCAACCAGAGTATGAGAAATGGTCGTACATGATCAATAAATACCCACATTTACATTTAAGTGCTTAAGCACTTCTACTTGGTGGTCCAAGGAACTTGGAAGAGAATAGAGCTGTCAATGCAGAGAATCTTAAACCATCGGGAGACGATAGATGTATAAGACCATCCGTCGTTAGAAATGCACGTGCCAGGCCTCTGATGGGGTAGTCTGCGATGCAGTGTGGGCAAGCAGGAGGGCACTTATGACTGCTTTCAATAAACGCTGCCTAGGAGGCTGATGCCCACTCTAGTTCAGACTAATTATCAAGTCTTCGATAGTCCATTTTGTGTTGCTGTAATGAAATACCTGAAGCCTGATCTTGAAGAGGACTTTTCCCGTGTGAGTATGTGCGTGCTCGCTTGCTCGCTTGCTCGAATTCTGTTTTTCAATCTCTTCTGAGAAAATCACAGTAGCAATGGGAGGGGGGCACTTCCCTGGTGGCCTCATCTAATCTAGTCATTTCCCCAAATCCTTACCTCCAAATTCTACAGTTAGACTGAGGTTTTTATCCTTTTAACTTTATAATGGAGTTTAAATTTGAAGACATACGGTGTTAGGCACCACAGTGACTGTATGTGGAATCCATAGCAAGTTCCAGTTTGTGGAAGAGGACATGTGGACCCAAGGACTCAAAGGGAGCTGTTCAAAGTTTTGCGACTAGTTAATATCAAGATCAAATCATGCTTTCCACGACACTACACAAACCTCCAACTTCCTCCCAATGTTTCTATGGTCTCGATTCCACTGAGTCAGACTATACTTTATGAATAATTAAAGCATGTTTTTGTAGCTCAGAGCAGATATATAGGCCTAATCACTTAGCAGTAGTTAAGAGGGATGGTTGTAAATGCCTCAAACAACTCTTTAAATAACAATAAAAAGTGAGTGTATTGATCTTAGAGTTTGGAATTTAAAGCAGATTGAATGATCATTTACTTTATTAGAAGATCACAGTGTGGTCTTTTTTGTTTTACTATGATGTTAGAGTGAAATATACTTACAATAGTTGAGTGAGATTAAAAGCTGTGCTATTATTATTCATGGAGATCACATTTAAAATTTCCTTGTAACATAATAATACGGCATAGGGACTGTCTTAGGGTTTTACTGCTGTGAACAGGCACCATGACCAAAGCAACTCTTGTAAGGACAACATTTCTGTGGGGCTGGCTTACAGGTTCAGAGGTCCAGTCCATTAACATCAAGGTGGGAACATGGCAGCATCCAGGCAGGCATGGTCGGGGAGGAGCTGAGAGTTCATCTGAAGGCTGCTAGCAGAATGTTGGCTTCCAGGCAGCTAGGACTAGGGTCTTAAAGCCCATACCCACAGTGACACACCTACTCCAACAAGGCTACACTTCCTAATAGTGCCAGTCCCTGGGCCAAGCATGTACAAACCGTCACAGGGACCTTTAAAAAAATGTATTTTACTTATGTATATGTATGTTTTGCCTGCATGTACATCTGTGAACCATGTCAAGCTGGTGCCCTGGGAGGCCAGAAGAGGGCATTGGATCCCCTGCAACTAGAGTTAGCTGGTTGTGAGCCATCCTGCTTGTGTGCTGGGAATCAAACCTGGGTCTTCATAGCACCATGAAATGTATTAACCACCAATCAATAAAGTGTGAGTCCTTGAGAGGAGAAAATCCATACCACAAAACTCTCCACGATTCCTTCCTGTAAATATCACCTTGCCTGGACTCTCAGGGAACTTATCATGTCCTCAAAGTACCACATGCCACCTTCTGCTGTGAGACACAGTCAGTTAAGTTCATTTAGATGTCTGCATTTCCCATGGCCCCTACGGTGGCAGTTTGTGTGCTGCCATAGGTACTCACAGAATGTCAGAGACCACACTTCTAAGATTAACCCAGAAGGGGGTGGAAGGTCACTCTTGATAAAAGTGGGACACAAAGTACTACAGGAGTCCTGAAAGTACCCACTTGTAAGTGCCCTTCTCACAACACACAACAGTCAAACAAGCTTCAAAAGGGAAAAAGTTTCTTGTATTTTGAATGTCACGTCACCAGATACACCGAATAACTTAGGGAGCTTGAAAGAATGCCTCCCCAGGGAAGCTGGAACTATGACAGACAGAACACGCTGCAGGAACACAGATGTTCTTTTTACCCACAGTCTCCTATACGGTCACGTCCTACTCTGACAGCCTCTCAGAAATAATGTACCCTGGCTCCAAGTATCAGCTCAAGATTCTCCATTTCCCTGGTTTTCAGAGTTAGGGCCCTAACTCCATGACTGTGGCTCATGTACTGTGGGCACCAGTTAGGAATATGGAAACACCTCATTCTATCCCTCCATCAGTCAGGATGCCCTTAGCCACTTGATTGTAATAAGCCCTCATGTGTCTGCTGCAGGCTAGTGTGAAGACCAGAGGTGTCTCCTGCTCTCATGTATAAGTACCCAGATCATCTAGAAACACTCCCTTGGCACTTGGGCTCTCAGACAGTAGAGAAAATGAATGTTTGTGGGCAGGTAATCAAAGTCCCTTTCTTCTTCTTATTGAAACATTAAATGTCCTAAAGATCTCCATTGAAAATCACCCTCATCATCGATATCTACCTTCCTAGGGATTTGCTGGTTCAGCTGAGACCTGCAGCAGTGCTTAGCTGGGCACTGTAACTTGATCTGGGATATACTGGTCTGAGACAGACCCCAGCTGATATTTATCTTCTATCATGACCATGAACAAGGAGCTTAGTAAGACAATCAATAGTGTAGAAGTGAGTTTAAGAAGTTTAATTTATGTAAGAAAAAGTATCAGTTGCAAGGGGCCTTTGGATCTGTGATGACTTTTCTGATATCATTTTACACAGGCCCCACAGCTAGCTGAGGATAATAATCGGATCACAAACCCAGCTGTACCGTCCACAAAGGGGTGTTTGTCCTAGAGATTCTTGTAACACTGAACAATTCCATCATTTGATATTCACATTTTCCTCCCATGAAATGGATGGCAAGTATAAATTCTGGAAAAAAAAATCAAGATGACATCCTACCTTCAGGAATCAAGGAAGGTTTTACAATCATCTTCATATTTAAGCCCATTCCAGTTGGAAATCTAATTATACTCATCTATTGTTTGCTCAAATGATCTCAGAAAGGTCTCTAAAAAAACTCTAGTGCTGGGGCTGCAGAGATGACTCAGTGGTTAAGAGCCCTGGTTGCATATCCAGAGGACCTGGGTTCAATTCCCAGTACCCACTTGTCAGCTTACAACCATCAGTTACTCCAGTTCTAGGAAATCAGATACCCACTTCTGGCCTCTGAGAGCACTAGAAACATCGTGTGATGCAGACATGTGTGGAAGCAAAAGAGCCCAAGTGATTGTCTAATACCAAACGGTCAGCCCTGAAACAGATTCATACAAGCAACATTATACTGACTGAGCAGATAGGAACACACACACACACACACACACACACACACACACACACACACACACACTTGAAAAAAAAAGTCCGTGTGTTTGGAAGAGTGCAAGGGATAGGGTTTCATAAGATAAGTTGGAGAAAAGAGAAAAGAGATGTAATTATAATCTTTAAAAAATAGATTTAAAAGGGAGCCTGAGAAATCATTTCTGCATTTCTCCTTTAAGAGTGTTATTAGAATCCCAAAGAATGAAAACTTCCCCAGGAAATCCCATGGGTGGTGAGAGAGCCTCGAACCTTGACCGCAGAGGCTGGGTGGGTGTTTTATGACTGTAGTTTCATTTCTTGTTTTAGAAATTGAAACTCTGTTGCAGAAGAGACAAAGAGAAGCTCCTTTCTCTCCCGGGTTTCCAACACCACTGAAACCCCTTCCCTTCTCCGGGCGCCTCCCTAGGATGCCCCCAGCATCCTAGGGATGGTCTGCTATCCTTAGGTATTCCTCTTTCAGGGTATGACAGGTGCCCTCCACTGTCTCCAGTATTTGAATACTTGGTCCTGACTTGGTGGCTGTTTGGAGAGGCTTGGGAGGTGTGACCTTGTTGGTAGAGTACTTTGAGGTTTCTGAGGATCCAGAGCACCCTGAGTCCTGTGCCTCCCCACATTCTAAGTCCCATGTCCCCTTTCCTACTTGCAGTTTGAGATGTGAGCTATCAGGGGTTCCTGCCACTATAGCTGGTGCTTGCTGCTCCTCCTGCCTTGTGGTGATGGACACGTATCTCTCTGGAACCATAAGCCCAAAATAAACCGTTCCTTCTGTAAATTGCCTTGCTCATGGTGTTTGGTCACAGCAATAGAAAGATAACCGACACAACATAGTTTTCTATTTCACAGGAACCACGGTTCTTTAAAAAAAAAAAAAGCCCTAGTGTATATCGAGTGCAGAAATGCCCACTGAAACATTAGTCTCATTTTTAAAGTCAAAACAAACAAACAAACAGTAGCTTTGATATTTTGAGATAAAAATTCCCCAATTCACACATCATGAAGTTCACTCTTAGCAAATAAAATATATCTGTCTTCAGAACTGCTTTTCACCATTCATGAATTTGGGAAATCAAATAGACTATAAAGGTTACCCGCAAGCCCCAACTCAGCACACACAACACTCTTCTGGTTAGTCCCTGACAGGCAAGGAGTGGGAACCATGGCAACTGGAGTCATGCCATAGGCAGGGAGAACTCAGACCTGATGAACTGCCCTTTCCAACGCTCGTTCCACGTCATGTGCTCTTCTGGTCTATTTATGAGGGTCACAGTGTTTTCATGCCTTTCTGTTTGTTGGTGATTTCACTGTTTAAAATGGCCTTTAGCATAGAGAGGTGCTGGTCAGACTTCCTCTTCACTAAATGTTTTAAGCTTTTGCTACACTTGGCAACTATAAAATTAGGTCCTTTTTTTTTTTTTTTCTCCCTAGAGCTCACTTTGGGATTTTCAGGGCCTCAGGAAGTCCAAAGACACACATTAGACCTGTATATAAATATTTACACATAAATATACATCACTAATATATGTTCCAAAGTTGTGTGCCATTTCCACCAATTTGTTTACATGTTTGCTGTTAGTAATAATTTAAAAATGTATACTCATTTTATTTAATTTCTAGTTTTTATTCATTTAAGATGTATTTATTTTTATTTTATGCATATGAGTGTATGCCTGCATGTATGTGTGTGTACTCTATGCACGAATAGTGCCTGAAGAGACCAGCGAGGGTGGAGGGTCCCCTGGAACTGGATTTACAGGTGGCTGTGAGGCACCACGTGGGTGCTGGGACCCAAATCCAGGCAAATGCTCTTAACTACTGGGCTGTCTTTCCAGGCCCAATTAAGCAAATATTACTGATTTAAAGCTTTAAGTCATGCGTAGTGGGACTATTTTCTCTTGACTGGTTGAGTAGTATGAGAGGCAGGTCATGGATGGTCTGGTGGTCATCCATTGAGAGTCGTAGATGTCTAGGGCTTTGCAGTAGATAACAAATTTTAAAGATCCAGAAATACAACCAGTGGGGCATAGTTAATATATTTTCTGATCGGATGAGAAGATGGATGGTTTGTCTTACTTAATACAAAATAAGGAAGGAGAGCATTATGAAACTTTGGTAATGTCCTCTGACTTCCTGCCTCATGACTCCTTTATGAGAACTGCTCAAGGAACAGGGTCCTTCTAGCCCTATAAGGAAACGGGAGGGAAGACTCTTCTTTGGTAACATTCACAGCCAAAAAGTGCATACCTGTCCCATCAGGGCTCCCCGCTCCTCACCAGCTCGGTCTTTATCAGTGGCTGTTGTCAGGGGTGCAGTGAGACAGAGAATGAAGGGCAAGAAGGAACTGGCAGGCTTCAGCTCACCAGGGTGCTCCCGCTGTGTCTAGTCAGCCACCTTGTAAGATATTTCTAGAGAATGAGAATGATTGAACTCAATCAGAGATGATAAATCATATAAGAGGGATAAATAATTAAGAGGCTAAATAAATAAGAGGGGGTCCAAACATCAATGAGAATTATTAGAGGCACCCCCAGTGGAAAGAGAATTATCAGTAACTAAGACATCACTTCAGTGATTGTAATGGATGCATACTCGGTAATTGCAACCTAAGCCAATAAGTCTTTTCTGTCCTGTTGGACACTTTCTGATTTATTTTCACAAAAGCTGTAATGATCACCATGAGGTAGTTACTTACACCAACCCCGATTAAGCCAATTAAAAGTTTTAAGTCCTTGCTATTGATCATTAGACCAGAAAGGGGCTTGATCCCTTGAAAAGACTTTTGGTGCCTAAGCTCAGCAATATAGAGTTTTTAAAGGCAAAATCCACACAGATACATCAGTTAGATGAGGGTCAGAGTAACCTTGAAATGTTCATTCCTGGCAGAGCATAGTAGGTATTTCAGACATAACTGGTCAGTTATTTTGGTTAACACATCTGGAGCATAGTCAAGGCCACAGAAATCTCAAATGTGTTGCCAAGGCAGACATAAATGTGGGGAGGAAGGTAGAGGGGCCAAGATCTAAGCAAACACCCAATGGAGGCAGAATGGGATGGCATAACAGTCACTCCACTCTCATTTCTTTAGTTACTTTCAAATCTTGGATCTTGGCTAAGGGGTAAGTAAATACTGGGTCCTGAAAGTCATTAGCCAAATGGAGGCAATTCTTTGATGAAATTTAAGGGGCAATTTACTTAATTGGAATGAAAGGAGGGGCAGTTCTCCTGTACAGCTGGGGCAGAACAAAGGGGAATAAGAAGTTGCCCTGAATAAGCATTCAGTTTGGGAAGTGCACGGACAACCACACATAAGACGGGATTATTATACAGATGTTCTGAGGCTATACAGCATGTGAGACCTGTGGAACAGGTGAGCCAAGGTCCTGTGGGAGTGAAATAAGTTTCTGACTCAAGAGTAACTGTGAGACAAGTATTACAAGAGGCAGGAAGGGGGTGTATAACCAAACAGGAGTCCTATTGTGAGAGAGTCTCACCTGAATGGATCTGGTCAGGTGAGACGGTCCGTTTCTGGTCCTGGTCTGGAACAGGCTTGGCAAGGAAATGGTGAATCCAAGCAGATATCCATCCACCGATTGCAGCTGGTGTTGTCAGGGCGACAATGTGAAGTCCTTTCCAGGCAGGTGCCAGTCCATTTTTCTGGAAGTTTTAAAAAATTTATTTATGCATTTTCTGCATGAGAGTAAACTGTTGCTCTCTTCACACACACCAGAAAAGAACATCGGATCCCATTACAGATGGTTATGAACTACCATGTGGTTGCTGGGAATTGAACTCAGGACCTCTGGGAGAACAATCAGTGTCCCTTAACTGCTGAGTCATCTCTTCAGACCCCCTTCATAGAACTTCTTAATGTACACTTGGCCTGTGGGTCAGAATGAGGCACCAAGGAGGGACCCAGAAGGGCATCTTGAACCCTAGAATGGACTGCAGCCTGGTCCTGTAGGAGAGACTGGAGATGCTTTAAAAAGAAATGGATTAGTAATCTCCTCAATGATATGGTCCCTTTTAACAGCCCCCCCAAATCAATAGTCAGTAGGCCTTAGGTATGGGAGTCTCCTGGAGGTCTGGCCAACTGGCCTGAGATATGTCCAGTAAGTCCTCACAATCATGAAAGGCATCAATGGCACAGGGTTGAGACTCTGCACAACAACAAAATGAGATAGTGCCAACCAAGCAACAAACTGATATTGAGTGATGTATTTGACATCTACCAACTGTGGTGGTTTGAATGAGAATATATGACCCCCAAGGCTCATATATTTGAATGCTTAGTCATCTGTTGAGCAATATTAGGAGGTGTGGCCTTGTTGTAGGAGGTGTGGCCTTGTTGTAGGAGGCATGACCTTGTTGGAGAATGTGTAGGCTTTGAGGTTTTAAAAGTTCACATTAGGGCCAATGTCTCTCTCTTGCTCTGTCTGCCTGCCTATGGTTTAGGATATAGATCTCAGCTACTGTTCCAGTGCTGTGCCTGTGTTTGCCACCATGCTCTTCCCATGATGATAATAGACTAACCCTCCTAAAGGTTAGCCTAATTTTTCTATAATCAAGGCCAATTAAGTGCTTCCTTTTATAAGAGTTGCTATGGTCATGGTGTCTTGTCATAGCAATAGAACAGTGACTAAAACACTGGCCATTTGTCACTCTTAGGAGGGCTTCCACAGCATGGGGAGCTTTGAAAATCAGGTTCTGGCCGGGGTGAGCTTGTCAGCTTTCCTTACTTGTATAGTGGTTGTGGCTATAGCACCAGAACACGATGGCTAACTGGCAGTCACTGTGTCTGGATGCTGTATACAGATATATTACAGGCCTTGGCTGAGATAAAAAAAAAAACCTTTTGAAATGTCACATCTCTTTGGTGAAAAGGTGGAATGGTTTAGGGACATCTGGTAACTAAATCTGGGACTTGGGTTAGAGTCTGTGTTAGTTCTCAGAAAGCTTGTTCCTCTGTTTCAAAGGCCAGTCTCTTCAGAGTGACAAAATACAGGGTCTGGGCTTTTTCAGGAAACCCAGGAATCCAGAGCCTGCAATATCCCCACTGCCCCTGGAGTCTTGTACCTGCTTCTTGGTTTGGAGACTGAGAATCTAGAGGATGGCTTTCTTCCTGGCAGTACTGAGAGTTCTACTACTTTGAGTGGGAAACTTTGGCGGAGCTGAGTCTTTCCTTGGGGATGAAACATCTAGAGCAGCTGGAACAAAGCCTTTGTGACTTTCAAACAGGTGGCAATGTTGGCTGCTGCCAATAGGATATCATCTACATACTGGGGCAGAGTTGAACCGGGGTGTGACACCTGGAGTCCTATTAACATATTTTTGTAATGCCTCCCCAAAGAGTGTAGGGGAATTGTTGAACCCTTGGGGTAGTTGTGTCCAGTTTAGCTGGCTCACCTCATTGCACATTGGATCAGTCCATTCAGAGATAAATGTGGGCTGTCTAACTGGCACCAGGGGAATGTAGAAGCAATCATCTTTAAGGTTCAGGACTGTATAGACCTGGTGGTCTGGTGTGAGGAAACAGAGCAAAGTGTACATGTTTGCTACAGTTGGGGACACTGGCTATCTCCATCAGGGGCATCATAATAGCCACAGAGGAGGAAACAAGGAGTAGAAATCCAGGAGGGGAAGTGGGTGAAGCAGGGACGGGGTAGGGTGAGGAGGTGGATAGAATGGGGTTGGGCCGAATGGTTGGGCCTAAGGTTACAGGGGAGGGGATGAATCTGGAGAGGTAGGAGAAGTGGGGATGGGTAAGATGGGTTGCAGACAGGGGAAAGGGAGCCCAGTAGAGGGCCCTGAACTCCAAAGGCAGCAGGACAAGTAGCAGAAGGCCTGTGACAGGGAGCCCAGGAGCACTGGACTCCCTGGTGGTGAAGCAGCCTCTAACTGCCTGCCTCTACCTCCCAGTACCCAGCAATGCCACTGCAGCCTAGCTCTGTGCAGAGCTGAGAGCATCCCCACCCCCATCCCCTTCCAGACTTCCTAGCATCCTTTTCCTGCTGGGAAGGGAGCAGGAGCTGTTGCATCCAGGATGAGGCTGGGTCAGGCCTTGCTAGGTGAAGCAGGCCCAGACTGACGTTCGTCCAAGCATCCCCTACTGTGGATCCCTGGGTCAGGGTGTGTAGCTCCAGGACCTTATGGGTTTGACTGGAGATCTCCTGTCCTGGAGAGGAAAGCAGACAGTCTTTGCAAACCAAAAAGAGAAATAGCTAAAAACGCCAGAGGTTGCCACCTACTGGCAGAATATGGAAAATCAAACAGAATTTCAATCAGCGTTAGCTCCCTTTTAGGGGTTGGTGAGGGATGGGGGAGATGAGACAACTCCCTTCTGGGGGCGGGGAGAGACGAGACAAAACAGAAACACAGTAGCAAAATCAAGGAATCAATTAAACAACTCCATGAGCCAAAGTTGCCTGACAACATTCAATCACTCACACACGAATAAATGGCTGGTTATTCATTCAAGCAAAACAAAATCTCTCATGAGAGGCAAAACCAGGATAAAATGTCCCCCACTACTGGTGTCCCAACTTAGTGGGGAGGGCAGGGGAGAAGTTCTCATCAGAATTGTTCTTCCTAAACCAGGAGAAGAGATTTGACTATCCATCCCTCTTACCCAGAAGAAGGAGAAGAGAGAGAAGGAGAAGGAAGGCAAAGAGAAGAAGATGACTTAACTCCCCTTTAGGCCCTACCTTGTTTATCCAGAAAGTTCCCATGAGGATCAAGGATCGTCCTCTTTAACCGGAACCAGAACTGAATTCAGTATGCAGACTCATCCTAAGAGTGCGGGGAGGGCTCTGTTTCGGTGCTGGAAACATGGCAGTCGTTCCAGACCTCTCAGTACTCAGCGAGGAGAGTTGGGCCCTGGAACATTTGTTGGGGTATCTCCCCTATAACATCTCCCTGGCATGGCAGGAATGAGGCTAAGTCTCACATGGGGGAAATCTCGCTGGGGCCTCCAATGTAATGATCCACATGAAAGAGTTGCTGTCAACCATGCTGATTAAACCAATTAAAGAAGTTTTAAGTCATTTTTATGGATGGTGTACCGGCTGGTTTTGTGTCAACTTGACACAAGCTGGAGTTATCACAGAGAAAGGAGTTTCAGTTGAGAAAATGCCTCCGTGAGATCCAGCGGTAAGGCATTTTCTCAATTAGTGATCAAGGGGGGAGGGCCCCTTGTGAGTGGTACCATCTGTGGGCTGGTAGTCTTGGGCTCTATAAGAAAGCAGGCTGAGCAAGCCAGGAGAAGCAAGCAAGCCAGTAAGTGACATCCCTCCATGGCCTCTGCATCAGCTCCTGCTTCCTGACCTGCTTGAGTTCTATTCCTGACTATCTTTGGTGATAAACAGCAATGTGGAACTGTAAGCTCAATAAACCCTTTCCTCCCCAACTTGTATCTTGGTCATGATGTTTGTGCAGGAATAGAAACCCTGACTAAGACAAACTGGTACCAGCGTAGCGGGGTATTCCTGTGACAACCTGACCATGTTTTGGGGAGGACTGTGGAAGGACTTTGGAACTTTGAGCTAGAAGAGCCATTGGGATGTTAAGAGCTCTGTAGGGTGTTATGTAGGAGCTTGTAAGATAATGTTGAGAACAGTGCAAAAGATGGAGGCCTGTCTTGTGAAATTTCAGAGGGAAGATTAAAGACTCTTATCAAGTCCATTGCTAGTTTGATTTAAGATTCTGTGGTTTTGGTTAGCTGGGGCTGAAGAAATCAGCTGTGATTAACAAGATACCAGAACTACTAAAGCAAAACCATTGTATTGCTGGAACTATTGATGCTGGTTAGCTGGAGCTAAGAAATTAGCGGTGATTAAGAAGAGACCAGCATCATTGAGGTGACATCTTCTGGAAAGTGTTTTCTGAGAGCACAAAGAGGCTATGTTTCAGAGACAGCCAAGGTTGTACCTTGTGCTGTGGCAGGACTTGGTAATGTGTAAGAGTCACCCAGGTGGTACTGTCTTTGAAGGCATGAAGGAGTCATGAAGAGCAGCTGAGGCCTGGGCACTGTGAGAAGCCATGGAAGGCCATTGGTGAAGGTGCAGCCTCAGTTGCAATTCCAGGACTGAAGGGGTCATGCAAAGGAGATGAGGCTTGGCACCATGAAGAGAGCCTATGAGAGGCTGTTGGTAAACCTAGTTGCAGCAGAAGACAGCAGTGTTTTGGAGATATCAGTACGATGAGATGACCACCAAGAACAGCAGCAGCAGTGGATTACAGGCATCTGGAGCCTAGAAGACAAGGTGTGTGCTACAAAGGGCAGAGCTGGAGAAGTGACTCAAGCCCTTGGAGGAATCAAGAAGATCGTGAATGGATCCCAGGCATTGGACGGTTGGAGTTTGATTTTGATTTTGATTGTGACTGTGCCCTGATATATTTTTCCTTCCTGAAGGAAGAAGGTATTTTAGTGGAGCCCACAATTACTCTTACATCTTACTTTTGATGGTAAAAAGAACTTGAATTCTAAGAGATTGAATATCTTTAAAGGGATTGAAATTTTAATATGTAAGAATTTTCAAAGACTGTGGGACTTTTAAAGTTATTTAGATCTTGGGGATGAATAAGAAAGTAAGGGTTGAGGCTTAATAGTGATGTATTTGTGTGTCAAGTTGAAGGGGTCAATTGTATGGGCTGGTTTTGTGTCAATTTGATACAAGCTGGAGTTATCACAGAGAAAGGAGTTTCAGTTGAGAAAACGCCTCCATGAGATCCAGCGGTAAGGCATTTTCTCAATTAGTGATCAAGGGGGGAGGGCCCCTTGTGGGTGGTGCCATCTGTGGGCTGGTAGTCTTGGGTTCTATAAGAAAGCAGGCCGAGCAAGCCAGGAGAAGCAAGCCAGTAAGCAGCATTCCTCCATGGCCTCTGCATCAGCTCCTGCGCCTTGACCTACTTGAGTTCCAGTCCTGACTTCCTTTGGGTGATGAACAGCATCATGGAATTGTAAGCTGAATAAACCCTTTCCTCCCCAACTTGCATCTTGGTCATGGTGTTTGTGTAGGAATAGAAACCCTGACTAAGACAGATGGCCAGACCAAGAGGGGGCTTAAGCCTTTGAAAAGTTCTCTTGGTGCCTAAGCTCAGAGATACAGAGTTTTTAAAGGTAAAACCATAAGGTACATCAGTTAGATGAAGGTCAAAGTAATCCTCTCAAATGTTCATTTCTGGCAGAGCATAATAGTTATTTTAGACGTGACTTGCCTATTATTTTGATTAACAACATGGTCAAGGCCATGGGAATCTCAAACGTCTTACCAAGGCAGTTGCAAGTGTTGTGGGCACTTGGTAGAGGGGCTGAGAACTGCCCAAGCAGAATTGTCCCAGAACAGGAGGCCACTGCCTTAGTCATTTCAAAGCCACTTTATTCTTTCCAGTAAAGGCAGGCACCTCCTTCACTAGCAGTGAGAAGTACCAAGGCTCTGAGAGTCCAGAGAATCACTGCAGCGGGAGTCATGCTGCTCCTGGGGCTTTTCTGTCAAAAGCGTCATTTCTAGAGAAGTGTTGAAACATATGGAAGAGAAGACATATGTGGTACAGCATCAGTTCTCAGAGCAAGAAAGCAAGGGGTTAGAGGAAATCTTGGAGATGGTTCGAGGGAAGAGGGTGAGCTGTCTGTCACACCAAGGGAACATGGTAGATTCAGCCAGAATAGAGGCTAGAACCTCTTGTCCAGCAAGAATTCTGAACAGATAATGGAGGTTTAAAAAAAGCAGTGTCTGACAGTTGGATGTACCCTGTTTCCTGCCCATGTCTCTCTTATCTCTCATTCTTTCTCTCTTGCCTTTTATCACCCTAAGTGAGGAGTCTGGGGGCCTACAGTCATTGCTTGATAGCGTTCTTTGAATGTTCAGAGGCTGGCTGGGTAATGGTTGAGTGGTCAGAACCATTCCCCATCAGGTATTCCAAGTCTGTATTCATAGATTTTCAGGTAATCTTACTTAGCTGCTCACTGAGAAACACAGGGTTTTCTCCACCTCCCTGGGTCACTGTTAGCCTTTACAAAATATACTGCTTTAATAACCTATTGTTTCATTCCATTCTGCAAACACTGAGTCATAATTTGTACCTGTGTTCCCAGTGATTGTTAGTGACTGACCTGACAGTTGCAGCTGGGGATTAGCTTCAGGAAATACTGTTGCCCCATCAGAAAATTGGG
Source organism: Uromys caudimaculatus (assembly GCA_028551405.1). Lineage (NCBI taxonomy): Eukaryota > Metazoa > Chordata > Mammalia > Rodentia > Muridae > Uromys > Uromys caudimaculatus. Next base: position 69,178,011 of record CM052708.1, on the reverse strand, counting down.
TTAATGGTTTGCTGTTGATCTGCCTACACTGGTACAGCACCCTGAATATAGGATTTCTCTTCTGCATTGCAGCAATGTGGAAATGTGACTGACAAGTCCTCTGTGTACACTCAAAAGTCAGAATCATGTAGAAGAATCCCTTTAAGATATTTGTAGACCAATATTTCTGTAACTTATCTCAAGTCTCCCAATGAAAAGACAACAGGTGGCAGGCATGGTAGAACACATTTGTAACTACAGCCCTCAAGAGTATGAGGCGGGGGATTGGGATGACATAGCAAGAAACTGTTTCAGAAAACAAGGGAGAGAGAGAGAGAGAGAGAGAGAGAGAGAGAGAGAGAGAGAGAGAGAGAGAATGAGGATGAATTCTCATAGTTCTTTGTCCCATTGCCACTTTATATGAAGGGGGTGCCCCCTCTTTCTAGGGAGCAGTTGTTAGAAAAAGCCATAAGGAGCAGGAGATTGAGGAGGAGAGAGACTATTGGCAGAAGATTTCTTGGTGTCCCTTAGTTAGGATTTCCATCGCTGGGATACAATGCAGTGACTGTACTGGCTGGTTTTGTGTCAACTTGACACAAGCTGGAGTTATCACAGAGGAAGAAGTTTCAGTTGAGAGAATGTCTCCATGAGATCCAGCTGTAAGGCATTTTCTCAATTAGTGATCAAGGGGGGAGGGCCCCTTGTGAGTGGTACCATCTGTGGGCTGGTAGTCTTGGGTTCTATAAGAAAGCAGGCTGAGCAAGCCAGGGGAAGCAAGCCAGTAAGTTACATCCCTCCATGACTTCTGCATCAGCTCCTGCTTCCTGACCTGCTTGAGTTCCAGTCCTGACTTCCTTGGGTGATGAACAGCAGCATGGAAGTGTAAGCTGAATAAACCCTTTCCTTCCCAACTTGCTTCTTGGTCATGATGTTTGTGCAGGAATAGAAGCTCTGACTAAGACAGTGACCAAAATTAGCTTGGAGAGAAGGGTTTATTCCATCTTACACCTTGTAGTCCATCAGTCAGGGATGTCAAGGCAGAAATGTGGAAGCAGGAACCGAAGAAGAGACCATGGAGACACACTGCTTCCTGGCTTGCTCCACATGGCTTCCCCAGCTTATTATAGCACCCAGTGCCACCAGCCCATGGGTAGCACTGCGCACAGTGAGCAGGGCCCTCCTACATTGATATGGTTCATTTTCAATCAAGAATATGCACCACAGATGTGCCCACCGGTCAATCTGGTGGGAGCATCTTTTTCATGAGATTCCCTTGCCTAAAAGGACTCTGTCTTGTGTCAAACTGCCATAATCTTCTCAGCGAGTGGTGTTTAGGGCACAGGAAGGGGCGGGGTCTCACCAGGATGAAGTTGTCTTTCCCTTTCTGCAGAACTCTCAGGCACTTTCCATTTTCTAGCTGTAAATATGATACAGTTTATGTCTCCCTGCTTTAGCTAAATTTCCCGTGTTTCAGTTTGTATTGGGGCCCTGTTTCTGCACAAAAGAGGACCAGGAGCCAGGCAGTGGTGGCACACACCTTTAAGCCCAGCACTGGGGAGGCAGATGCAGACAAATCTCAGTGAGTTCAATGCCAGCCTGTCTACAGAGTGAGTTCTAGGTCAGTCACATCTACACAGAACAACCCTGTCTTCTTGAAAGACAAAACAGAAACAAAACAGAAAAACAAAGAAGACTGGGGACCTTTTTTGAAATGAGTCTGCAGAAAGTTTTATTCCAGTGCTTGAGTATATATGTCTCAAAAGGGTGGAAGAGACGGGCGGTCCCCAGGGTCTGGGACGGAGAGAAGGAACAGCAGTATGTAACCACAGAGGTCTGGAGACCCTGAGGCTTGTTGTTGAATTCCTCTGAGCTTCCTATAAAGGGAAGGGGCTGGAGGTAGAGTCCCCACATGAGTCTTCCCCAGCTTCCAGATCCCGGATTAGGCTCAGAGTCTCACTTCTGGCAGAGATTATTATAAAGCCTGCATAGAACACCTCTGTATCCCTGAGCACTGCCAACATGGATCCTAGGGAAGACAACCCCTGCATCTTGTGAGACCTGTCAATCATTGAATACAATTGCTTCCTTCTCACCAACTTTTATCTTCTAAAGATCGGCTGTCAAGCCTTAGGCCACCTGACTTCTCCTATAACTTATGCAGGCATTCACAGCTGCCCTAGAGATTACAGTTCTTAACACTTGGAGGACCAAGGACCTTTTGCTTTTGAGACAAGATCTCACTGTGTAGCTCTAGCTAATGTGAAACTTGCTATGTAGGCCGGGCTGGCCTTGACTTCCCAGTGATCTGCTTGTCTCAGCGCTGGAGTTAAAGGTATACACTCTCATGCCTAACCTATACTGACTTTTAAAAAGTCAACAAATAAAAATATTACCTAAAATGCTTATATTTCAATGAAAATGTTAAAGTCTAGAAAATCTATTGATATTTTCAAAATATCCATTTGTTTTTATCTGCATAAGACAGCCCTATTTACCACGTGTTTCCTTCCTTCTTGCTAGAAATTGCCTGTCATTCAGAAACTTAGAACTCTTCCAGTGTGAGATGGTATATAACACATTATACTCTGAATAGCTCCTTTTTGGTCTCTTCCCCCCCCCCCCCCAGGACCTTCTTAGATAGCCCAGGCTGGCCTTGAACTCTGCATCCCCCTGCCTCTGTCTAGGGTTACGGTTATCTACCTATACACCTAGCTGTTGAATCTTCTCCTCTTCCTTCTGTGTCTTATGTACACACTTAATGCATATGCAGGTATGTGAAGCCATGTGCATGCAAACAGAGGCAACAGAATGTTGGAAACTGTGAACTGAGATCCACTTTTGTTTGTTTTTGTTGTTGTTTTTGAGTCAGAGTCTCTCTCTGAACTGAAGCTTTTCATTTTGGCTAGGATAGCCTGCCAAGGAGTTGCTGTGAACTGCTTATCTCCGTCCCCAACTCTGGGGCTATTGCAGTGTGGTTATGCTAAGCCTTTCATGTGGGTGCTGGGGATTTGAACTCATGACCTCTTCCTTTCACAGCAAGGGCTCTTCTTATCTGCTGAGATATCTTCCCAGTCTCAAGTCATTTTTATTTGTTACAGTTTTGTTCTCCTCTTGTCATCATTTTAAAACATCTGTCCTATCTGCAGGCTCTAATTATTGCAATTAGCTCTGGTTTTTGTAGGCTCAACTAAGGGATACCCTAACTTAATTTCATCTCTTCTTGATACAGATATATTATATTCTCTTAGTGTTTAGAACTAAGTTTGTGTGTCTGCAATTCATGTGCTGAAGACTTAACTCCCAGTATTGCAGAATGTGACGCCTTTGGAGGCGGGGCTTGAGAGAGTTAAAGTGAGGTCTTTAGGTTAGATCTCTCCAGCAAGGTGGGTGTTCTTACACAGAGAGAAAAGTTGGGCACAGAAATAAAGAAGGCTGAGTGAAGACCAGAGAGTGGCTGGCCTTCTGGGAGGCAGCGAAAGGGCCTTAGAAGTCACTGACCTGCCAAAACTTTCCTCCTGGACCTGAGGCCTTCAGAACTCTCTCTATATCTTTTCTATTATTTTAAGGCACAAAGTAGATGGTACTTTATGATGGCACTCCTCAAAAACGAGTACAGTTAAGTGTTATTATAGAGATTATGTTTATAACATCAACTTCCCTTGTGAATTTGAAAGTGGATAGTGTGTGTGTTTGTGTGCGTGTGAGACTTTTTATCAATTCACCCTGATATCTCCTAAATTAAAATGAGTTAATGAACTTTTTCCAATCAATAACTCATGGAATTTTATTGTTAAATCTAAAATTTCTTTCTCCCCTCCTCCTCCTCCCCTTCTCCTTCCCCCCACTTACTATTCCTTCAGAGTGAACGCTTACCCTAAGCTGACTTGGCTAGCTAGGTATTTGTGTTTATTTGTTCTACAAATTTTTTAAGCACCCATGATGTGCCAGGTAGGTAGGTGTTTTGGATACAATAATGAAAAAGTAAAAAAAAAAAACCAGAATTTTCTTGCTTGATAATAAACAAGTCTCATAACAATACAATAGCATTTTATATCTTTTGTTTTTGCTTTTGTTTTTTTCGAGACAGGGTTTCTCTGTGTAGCCCTGGCTGTCCTGGAACTCACTCTGTAGACCAGGCTGGCCTCGAACTCAGAAATCCACCTGCCTCCGCCTCCCAAGTGCTGGGATTAAAGGCATGCGCCACCACTGCCCGGCTGCAATAGCATTTTTTAGAAGACAGAAAATATTAGGGGAAGTGAAGTAGGCTGAAGGAGATCAAGGTGGGCAAGTGGGCTCACAGAGCAGGGCATGTTTGAGCAAGTTTGAAGGAAGACAGAGTGTCTTGTGACATATTACAACACATGTATTTTGGTAAAGAGAACTTCGGGGCAAAAGTGTGTGTGTGTTCCAGAAACAGTCACAACTTTGGTTCTGAATGAAAAGTGAGGTGCATCTGTTGGACAGAGAAATGATGCAAAGAGGATCATTCTCGCAGGGCTGAGATAAACCAGGAAGGGGCTGCCGGGATGGCGCAGCAGTTAAGAGCGCTGTTGCTCTGCAGGGGTTTGATTCCCAGCACCCACATGGCCGCTCACAACTGTTCATAACTCCAGTTTCAGGGAATCCAGCGCCTTCTTCTGACTCTGCAGGCACGAGGCACACACGTGGTGCACAGACATTCTTGTGAGCAAAATACTCATACATGTAAAATAAAGCAATCCAAACCCAACAACAACAACAACAACAACAACAACAACAACAACAACGACGACGACTTGGAAGGATGCAAAGTGGAAGGGAAGGCTCTTGTTATCAGCCTGGGGAGGGAAAGTGAATGCTTGGATCAAGGAGGTAGTTAATAGAGAGTGTGGGAAATGGTTGGATTCTGGATATATTTTATAATTCAAGGCCAGTAGACTCTCTAGTGAGATTAGAGAAAGGACACAGGAGAGGTATAACGTATTCCTTGCTTTTTTTGTGGTAGCCTGAGAGGCAGAGATGCCATTAATTGAGATGAGGAGGAAGACAAGGGAGCAGGCACTCTTGGGAGTTAACCTTGCATGGTAATTGTACCGAGTAAAGGTAAGACTAGATATTTGGGTTATTATTTTTTTGTGTGTGTGTTTTTTTTTTGTTTTTTTTTGTTTTTTTTATTTTATTTTTTTTTTTTATTTACATTTCCGATGATTCCCCTTTTCTTTGGAAACCCCGTGTCCCCTCCCCCTCCCCGCCTCTGTGAGGGAATTCCTCCTCCCACCCACCTGCCCACCCATTCCCATATTCCCACCTTGACATTCCCTTTTACTGGGGCCACTAGCACCCTCAGGCCCAGAGTCCTCTCCTTTCTCCCTGGTGGC
>CM052708.1:69160786-69172175 GCA_028551405.1 Uromys caudimaculatus | reverse complement strand
TATCTTCTGCTCCTGAGATTCTCTCTTCTATTTCTTGTATTCTGTTGGTGATGCTTGCATCAATGGTTCCTGATCTCTTTCCTAGGTTTTCTAACTCCAGGGTTGTCTCCCTTTGTGATTTCTTTATTGTTTCTATTTCTATTTTTAGCTCCTGGATAGTTTTATGCATTTCCTTTGTCTGTTTGATTGTGTTTTCTTGAAATTCTGCCTGTTTGTGTTTTCCTGTAATTCTTTAATGGATTTTTCTATTTCCTCTTTAAAGGCTTCTAGTTGTTTATCTCTGTTCTCTTGTATTTCTTCAAGGGTGTTATTCATTTCTTTCTTCACGTCTTCTATCATCATCAAGAGAAATGATTTTAAATCTGTGTCTTGCTTTTCTGGTGTGTTGGGATATCCAGGGCTTGCTGTGGTGGGAGAGCTGGGTTCTGATGGTTCCAAGTACTCTTGGTTTCTATTCCTTATGTTCTTACCCTTGCCTTTTGCCATCTTGTTAACTCTGATGTTAGCTGATCTTACTCCATCTGGTTGTGGCTTGCCCCTCCTGCAGGGCTCTGTGTCAATACTCCTTGAAGACCAGCTCTCTCTGAGAAGTGTTTGGGTTTGGAGAGCTGTGGCACAGTGTCTGCTCTGGGGCGCAGAAAGAAACCAGAAGGATCTTGTCCCCAGCTGTCCTTTGGTTCCTGTGTCCTGATCGCTTTGTAAGGGTCCCTCTTGATCCAGTGAGTTTGAACAGAAGTGGTGGTTTTGCCTGTGCTCAAAGGTGTGTCAGCACTCCTGGGATACCAACTCTCTCCTGGAGCCCTGTGGCCCAGGCTCAGGTCCCCAGGCACAGATGGAAACCGGAAAGTTCCTGTCTCCGAGTTTTCCTCAGGCCGTATATCCCGCCGGTTCCGGGCAGGTCCAGCTGAGCAGTGGTGCTTGCCTTAACCCCAGTCATGGCTTTTCCATGCTCCTAGGAGGGTAGCTTTCTCCTGGCACTCATTGGCTATGGACCCCTGGTGGCCCAGGCAGAGGTCTCCACCCACAGATGGAAACCGGAAGGTTCTGAAAACTTGTTAAAATGACAATTTGGAGCCCATTTTTGACTTAGTGAATCAAACTCCAAAGATAGGAACTAGCCACTGTTTTTTAACAAGCACATCCTGGAGGTTTGATATGCTTAAGAACCCTGGGCATGTACAGAGGAGATAGGAAAGGGACTTGCAGGCATTGGAAAAGTGTGAAGCTTCCTAGCAGCATTCGTGGGGATCATCGAGTCCCACACACTGTGTAGACTACTGAGAACTTCTCAACCATTTTGCTCTGATGGATGTGTCTTCGTTGTTTCAGAACAATGACATTTTCCTTGTTGGGTCATTCGGTCTATAATCATATCAATGGAGAAAGCTTTAGGTTAGGTTATATGTTTGCTTGCTTTCTTCAAACACATTTTTTAGTTGTCTGAGAACTTTCAGTTAGTAGAATAGTATAATCATAACGGTAAGATTACAATACAATGCACGGAAAAGCAAAATATAAGGGCAGCATCATCTGCTTTTAAAGGAGCCCGTTTTAAATCATCCTTCTCAGTGTAGCGGGAATTTCCAGCATCTATAATCTTGTTGGATAGGGTGAGACTAAGATCAGCCAAAAGCATCGTGTCTAAGCAGTGATCTTTTTAATGCCGGGTTCCCCTTTTAATGTTTTCTTGTTCTAACTGTTATCGAAGAGCAAACCCATCATCTTCCATTTTCTTCACAAGTTAAAGTGCTAATTAGGACCTTTGAGGGCAACTAGAGGTCACCGAAGGGAGGAAAGGCCTAGGTAATGAGCTGTGCTATTAATAGAGCTCAAAGTGAATTCCCACTGACAGCGGGAAGACATTGCAGGAACTGAAAGTGCAATCTCTCTCATATCACCATGCTTTGAGAGTTCAGATGAGGTGCTTAGGGTCATATTGCTAATGAGGGAGAAGGACCCAGAAACCACATGCCAAAACTCCTTGTGCTTTCCTATTATGCCGTGGTCACATGATATACAAAGAGCAAGTCACTGTTGGGGAAACAGTATTTGTGCGGTGATGTAGAACATAGCCATTGATTTTTTTTTTCCCTTTGCTGTCTCTAATGGGGCTAGCAATAGACAAGGTGTCATTAAATTTGCTGGCTTTACTATACATATTGATTAGTCCTCAGATTGATTTCAGAATGAGTTAGCTTGTGAATAGATGATAGAAAGTAAAAAGTAACACTAGACAATTCCATCTACTGGCTTCCCAACTTGTGTCCAGGTTATGTATCCAGTGAATCCTTAACCAAGTTTATCTTGACATGATGCGTAGGTATTAAAACCAGCGATGTTCCAAATTGCCTATTCTCCCCCCAGACTTGCCTCCTGTACTCCCACAGTTGGCCTTTGTTCACTTAGAACAGCAGGGAGGATCCTCAGTTCCTTTCCCTCCCCATCTCTGTTACTTCTTTCCTACACACCCTTGCTCTAGAATAGACAGATGTGCCCCTTACCCATTTCCTGACTCCCTAAAACTCTATTCATCAGCCCAGTGCAGACAGCGTCTTGTAAGTGACTGCTTCTCCCAGCCTTCCACTTTCCTCTGTACCTAGTACGTGAATGAGAAATGCCCCTGTACACAGGTTCACATATTCAAGCACTTGGTCCCAAGTTGGAGGTGCTGTTCTGGGAGGTGGTTCATCCTTGCTGGATGAAATATGTCACTGGGGCTGGGTTTTGAGAGTTTGTAGCTTTGCCCCCTCCCATTTTCTCTCTCTGCTTCATGTTTGCAGTTGGAGATGTAATCTCTCAGCCTCCTGCTCCTGTGCTATAGTTGTCGCTTGCTGCCATGTCTCCCAGCCATGATAGACTCAAGTCCTCTGGAACTTTGAGTCAAAATAAACTCTTTCTTCTATAAGTTGTTTGGATCACAGTGTTTTATTAAAGCAACAGAAAAGCGACCAATATACACAGAGATAATTATTTTCTCTGGATTGTATGTTCATAGTCTCTCTCTGATGTTTTATTATGAAAAATTTCAAGTGATCAGGAAAGCTGAAAGAATTTTATGGTGGTTTTATGGTTACTGTGTTGCTGAGCTTACTCTGTCATCTCTCTGTCTCCATCAACTGCCTTTAGTGTATTTCAAAGTCAGTTGTCAATCACAACACGCATTGTTAACTCAGGATTGCTATGATTCAGAGCTCCAAAACTGTGGGATCTTTTTTATTGTTAAAGTGTATAAATATTGAAATGCAGAAATAAGTTAGCATGCAATTTGCTAAATTTACAACATAAGTAACCTATAAATCAATTGCTACACGGAAAATTAGCATCACATTGTAAAAGATCATTTGTGCCTCCTCCCCGGAAATATAATATGTGCCCCTGTCTGATAGGAGGCATGGCTTGCTCGCTCCTTCTTTCTTTCTTTCTTTCTTTCTTTCTTTCTTTCTTTCTTTCTTTCTTTCTTTCTTTCTTTCTTTCTTTCTTTCTTTCTTCCTTCCTTCCTTCCTTCCTTCCTTCCTTCCTTCCTTCCTTCCGTCCTCTCTCTCTTTCTTTCTCCCTTTTTCTTTTTTCTTTCTAACAGTTGCCTGTTACCTAACTTCATATAAATGAACCTGAATTGCTTGTACTCTTTAATGTAAGATTTTTTTTACTGAAAATAATGATTTTAAGATACATGCAGGGCTGGAGAGATGGCTCAGCGGTTAAGAGAACCGAATGCTCTTCCAGAGGTCCTGAGTTCAATTCCCAGCATCCACATGGTGGTTCACAACCATCTGTAATAGAGTCTGATGCCCTCTTCTGGTGTGTCTGAAGAGAGCAATGGTGTACTCATATACATTAAATAAATAAATAATTAAAAAAAAAGATACATGCATTTTGTACCATTTACATTTATTCATTAAAATTATTATTGAGTAAATACCTGTATTATGGATATTCTTGAATAAGTCTGTTTGTTTGAATCTTTCTCTCACCCCCCTCTCTTTAACTCTTTGGGTAGATGTGTGTGTAGAATTTCTAGTCATATTTACTAGACTTCCAAACTTCTACCTAAAGTGATTAGACCATTTATACTCCCACCAAAAATATGTTGCTTCATATCATCATCTGTTGCGGGAAATATTAAAAAGACTAACAATATCCTGCGCTATGCTGGGCACCAGCGGTCCACGCGGCACCAGCGGGGTGTTCTCATTTCAGTAGACTCTCTGGCCCAGAGCTCCCGAAACGTCTCTACCCGACTCACTAAGTTCCCTTGGCTGGTCACTGCCACACCAGACCTATGCAGTGACCGCCCACCTCCGGTTAGCTGTCACAATACCTAGTAACCCGGTAAAAACAAAACTCTAGAAGTTTATAATGAATCAGTCAGATTTATATATCAATAAATTATTACAAGATGCCCACACAATAAATTCAGGGCCAATTGATAATGATACAAGCTGCCCACCTAGATAAGACAAGTTATCCCAATTATTCTATCCCTATATGATATTATAGCTACCTGTGGCTATTTAAAGCCACGCAGAATCTGAATCTTCCTGTTTGTCCTCCATCTTGCTTCTTTCCCCTCCTCCTGTGTTGCTCCCTGTCTCTGCAACTCTTAGCTCCACCTCTCTTTTCCCTGTCCAATCACAGGCTTCTTGTTGTATTAATATTTAAGTTAATTGGACAGGGAAAATTCTGTGACAATCATCAGCATGTGGTGTATTAGTATCTCATTTTTACCCATAAGGATGGAAACTAAGGCATGAACCAGGTATGTGCACCCACATCTCACAGTTGTGTTCTCACAATCCTAAAAGGTGACACAAGTCAGCTGATCACTGACAGGTCAGCTAGGAAGGAGGTCCTATACCACACAGTGCATAAAGACTTGTTTATTTAGTGACTATGTGTATCTTTTACTTTGTTACTTCAAATTCATTTTAGAAAAATGTACACATTTTTATAAAAATTATTAAATGAACAGGGGAGATAACGTAAGCCTTTTCCATCTCGCGTCTGAGTTTTGAATTCTTCAATCTCCCAGATGTTAGCACTTGTCCAACTTTGTTCTGTGTTACTGTGATAAAACACCAAGCAAGCATAGCTAGGGGAAAATTTTTATTTTAGCCTACTGCTCACAGGGCCCAAGTGAACCCAAAGGTAAGAGTTAAAGCAAAAACCATACTTACTGGTTTGCTCTTTGACCTTTTTTATAAAGCGCAGGCAGGTCCATCTGCCTAGGGATGGTGCCACCTACTGTAGTCAGGCCCTCCCACCTCAGTCAGAAGTTTAAATATATCCCTCCACAGACATGTCTACAGGCTAATAATCTGTTGGAGGCAGTTCCTGAACTGAGGTTCTCTCTTTCCAGGCGTGTTAAGTTGACAGCTTAAGCTAACAGTAATGAAATCTCTCTCTCTCTCTCTCTCTCTCTCTCTCTCTCTCTCTCTCTCTCTCACACACACACACACACAATAGGAAAGAAATTAGATCAGAGAGTAGAAAAGCAATCCAACTTATTTCATTTTATTACCTTTATACACCCCAAGAGTCTGATGACTGATTTCACTTCCCAGCTGAATTCACTGCAGAAATTTCTGTTGGGCTGGTAAAAATTGCTTGTCATGGGTTAGTGGACCGAAAAATAAGCAAGAAACATTCTCTAACTATATCTTAGGTTTTATTTTACTGAAATCAAAATAATTCTTTACCTGACAAAAAAACTTCTTGTTTCTGTAGCATTCAATAGCTTCTCCAATAAGCCCCACCATGCCCTTTCTTCCCCTCCTCCACCCTCCCGCCCCCTTCTTGCCTGTCTACACAATTATTCACATTCTTCCTGAGTTTCTCACAAGCTTATTCCCACTACAGTCTATGACCATGGTCCTGGGAACGAAATTACAAGAATAAGAAAAATTGAAAATTTAACGTCTGGATGTTCACACATAATTCAGTTTTATCTCCTGGAATTTCTACTGCAATATTATTGGTTTTGAGTTTGGTTGAGGATCTGCCTCAGCAGAAAGGCACTGGTTTTAGATGTGGAAGACTTACCTGGGCTATCACCTAGCAGTTTGGTAGTTACATGAACTACTTCAAGTCCCTTAAACTGTCTAGGTCTCACATCCTAACTTGTGAGATGGGATAACGTTACTCAACCAGGTTGAGCACAGTTGTAGCACAGTGTATAGAAATAAGTCCATAAGAGGCAATAAGACTGGGTTATCGACATCATTATCACGTTACATACAAGGAAACTGACACTTGTCAGAAAGTTTAAGTATTTACATTGAAGACATTGTTGGTTAGTTATGGGATGGCAACTTAAAGCAGTGTTTAGAGTGACTCTCTATGTTTGAGTTCTCTCCCACTGGGATCTGAAACGCTCTATTTCGGCTTATAGAAGTCTTGTTTCACTTCTCACTGTATGGATGAATCTTTTGGATTGGTAGCTAAGGCTGACATTTGCATTCTTTCTTCTTCATAGTTTTAGAATTGAGTCTGAGATTCATGCTACCTTCCTGGACTCACAGGAGATGCTATGAGACTTCTTGGGCATTAGCAGCCCTTTGACTCTCTTTAGTTGGTTGCAGGGCTTGTTTGCCTCTTACAGGGGTGGGGCATTTCTGCATCTGCAGAAGTGACCATTTCCAAGACTTTTCTGTTGCAGTGAGTGACAGCAGAAGAGGAGGAGAAGCCCAACACATAGCATTTGATGGCACAACTTGAAAATGGCCACTGTTTTTGTTTTTTGAGACAGAGTCTTGATATGTAGCCCTGGCTGGCCAAGCACTCTTTATGAAGCTTTTGAGTACCTTGAACTCATGACAGGTTTTGCCTTAGCATCCTGATTGCTGGGATTACAGGCAAATGCCACCATGTCTGGCCTGACACTTCATGATCAGAAAGCTCCTCACCTTCCTGAGGACCACCTTAGGTCAGGACCTTGCATCCAAACTACAGAGTATTATACATCAGTGTAAGTGCGACAGGCACTTGAATGCCGACACCAGAGACCCGTGCCGTAACGTCCTTTATGCCATAACAACCTGCAAAAGGTGTAAGCTGTGTGACCTTGACATATGGCAGGAATCACTCTGAAACTGATTTTGGCAATCAAGTCAACATTTCCACCCTGTACTTTCTTACCAGTGTAGATTTGTATGCAGTTGTGTGTGTGTGTCTTTTTATTATTATTATTATTAAACATCTAGAGGGTGTCAAACGGGAAGTTTAAGACAGCATTGGAGAAAATATAGTTTCAAATCCAAAGGAGAGGATGGTTAAACTCACCGAATAAAATTTCAAACACATTTTTTCTTCTTTTAAAAATTAAAATTTTTTCCATATATGTGCGTCTCTGAGTGTTTGCACTGGTAGGCACCTACCTCTCTCTGTGCTTGTGTGGAGGTTGGAGGATAACTTTCAGGAGTTGGTTTTCTCTCTCTACCATGTAAGTCCTGAGGATTGAGCTCAGGTTGCTAAGCTTGATAGCACGTGCCTTTACCGTCGGACCAATCTTGCCCTTCCTAAGCACAACTTTTCAGGTTTGACAAAGATCAGTTAATTTTATCCTAGTCAGAAACAAGACAAGAAAAGGGTATGTTTTGCGAGTCTCCATTCCACATGCAACCGTCTACCTTTATAAACGCACGTCAGGAGGCCTGCCCAGAAGGAATAGTATTAAAGATGATTTGGAAACACCTGCAATAAAAATGATGGATTTAGTGAATAAAGTCACTGGGTATCTAGTAGTGAATGAAGTCATTGGGTGTCTAGGAATAGCAAGGGATGGCAGGGAAGTGGCTTTCTGTGACTATGGCTGAGGGAATGATGTGTTGTACAGTGTGGTTTGCAGAGACAGTACATCTTCTCTGTTCCTTTATTTCAGTGTAAAGGTAGGGGGTGGGGTGGGAAATGCCATCTTTGGTTTCACTGTGTTGCCATAGAGAGTTCTAGGGTCTTGAAGAGTGAGCAGCCTGGGTTCACATCTCCATTCCACTTTCTACCAGCTGGTTGTGAAGCCTATAAAGGAAGCATAATGTGCTATGTGAGAGTATTTTAGAATATAGAATATATGTATATATATATATTTGTATATATATACCTATATATATAGAAAACATAGACCATATTCTCAGCTGAAAATATAGAATATATAGAATATAGTCACACTCCCATTGAATGTGGCTGAAGAACTGAGACATTGAATAGTATCACTTAAAAAGAAATCTAAAGTTGGCTGCCGCAGAGACAATGCGGCAGCCCAGAAACATGGTCAAAGGTCTTGAGCACACTGGATTATCATGTGGCTACGAGCTGGCCCCAAGATCACCATTTAGCTTAAAAATGCTGCCTGTCACATAATTGAAGTCTATACAGACAGGCAAGGAGAGGGGGAAGTGGGCCTTGCCCCTTACAAGTCTTGGCCTTTCTTAATTTCCAGTGTGTGTGTGTGTGTGTGTGTGTGTGTGTGTATTCATTCATTTGTTCATTCATTTGCTTATTTTTATGGCACTGGGGAATGAACCCAGGGTCCTGCACTTACTGGGTTGGTCCTTTATGTGAGAAGAAACTCTTTCCCAAGCATCCCTATATCACATTGGCTGGTGTCCAGCCACTACTGCTCACCCAGTCATGCCCACCAACCACTGTGGTACCTTGTGATTGAACTGGGAATTATCCACTAAGATCCCTTAGCATCTCTGTGCCAAGGACCTGCCTCAGCTTGGAGAGGAGTTCTGAGGAAGGAGTGTTTGAGAGTGGAGAAACAAATGACCCAAAGTCAAATTGTGGCTTACAAGCCTATACTCTGCTCGAGACAGCTTTCTAGAATGCGTTCTCTCTCTCTCTCTCTCTCTCTCTCTCTCTCTCTCTCTCTCTCTCTCTCTCTCTCTCTGTTGTTCTCCAGACAGCTTTCTCTTGCTATTCTAAAAACTCTCTGGATAGCTCACCTCTTGTGGATCAAAGCCTAGCCTTTTATTTACATATCAATTCTGTCATTACCCCAGGTTCCCTTTTGATTATCCCATGAGTCAGTATCCGGTCCCTAGCCGCTTGATTCTTAGAAAGAGACAGCAAGCACTTTAAAACAAAACAAAACAAAACATTGCAAAAGAATTCCGAGATCTGCCTGCTTTTATTAAGAACAGACAATGGGATAGCTAGGTGGGACCATGCTCTCAAATTATCATTCCTACCTCACCTGGGCCTGGACCTTAACTCCTGTCCCAGGCTGACTTTGAACTCAGGAATCTGCCTGCCTTTGTAAGTATAAACAAACAAACATACAGACAAACAACAACAACAACAATAAACTTAGCTGGGTGGGATCTTGCCCTGGGATCAACGCTCCTCAAATATCTTTATCTCTTCCCTCAGTTTCTTTCTGACAAGCTGGCTCCTACTGCAGCTGTCTCTGTTCCTTTAGATCTGTGAAGCTCCTTATACAATTCATATTGCACCCTTATACTTTGCATAGTTGAGAAATTATATATTTTTGAACTCATGTTTTCAGAGATCTTTGCCACAGCCTTAAGGGCTGTCCTGAAGGTCTCAGCATTTACCATTTTGCTGAGATATTAACCATACCCTTGCCTCCCAGAAATATAGAAAATATAAAAATATACCCAAATTCCAAATCTGAAAAATTTTGGTCCCAAGTTTTGACTGAAATAGGATATGGATGCTTAAAATAATGAGGTGGAATTTTGCATATAATCTTAGGGATGTCTAGCTTATGTTCACGAGATAAGCAAATTTACAGACTAGTATTTATGGAAACCGAGCACTAAAATAAAAACTCCTGAATTTACTTTAACCCAATCATGCTAGCTCCTTCTGTTTGTTTCAGGCAGTGCTGGGGATCGAACCCAAGGCCTCATTAGTGCTATTCTACCCTAACATTACCAAAGAACTCTACCCCAGCTCCCAGAATAACCACTCAAAGCCTTTTCCTCCTCTCCCCCTTTATACGGTGGTGGGGCGGATAAATTAACCAATCTTCCAGGCTTTTATGTCCTTACCCTTTCCCTTCCCCACAGTGGTGACTCCCTGTGAGAGTGCTTGCCAGGCCTCATCCTAAGGAGGGGCAGCTGTCCTTGGGTCCTACTGATGTTCAGAGACTCCTCCCTAGTCTTCACCAGTCTGTGTAAAGATGGCATCCCTCATATCCCCTGGAACCTACAGTCAAATTCTTGGGTTCTTCTTCCTGCTGAGTCAGAACTCTATTGTGTGCCAAGTGGCTCCTGAAGCCTGGCTGTGATCCAAACCTTCATGATGCAAGATCTATTTTGCCATCCATGTCACTGGGTTACCGGGCTTGTTCAAAACACCTGTGGACTTGCTTGATGGCACCACCACTTAATCTTCATAAGCATGGTACTTTTGGAACTTTGAGAGGCCTTCCATATCACATGGCAGGTGAATGGTTGGCACCCCATGCTCGGACTTCCTTTGCCTAGCCATGTTGCAACCATTGAAGGGGCTTCCTTCATTCAAGTGGGCAAACATTCTCCAGACTCCACGCTCAGCTTTCCCTTCCAGCCATCCAGTGCATTTCTCTCTCCATGGTTTTCCTGGGAGGGGAGGGGCTTTTGTTGGCCCTTGAGCTACAGACCCCCCCTTCTCCTCTTCACCTTCCTCTGCTTAGAAACTCAGCTCTCTCTTTCCTCTACACCTCAAGGTTATATCCACTCCAGCAAAGTACACAACAAATCTCTATTGGTTTGGTTTTCTGTTGCTGTGATAGACACCATGATCAAGTAGAAACTTGGATAGGAAAGCTTATTTCATCTGACACAGTCCATCACTGAAGGAAGCCGGGCCAATAACTAGCAGGAACAGAGGCAGGACCCATGGCGGAAAACTGCACACTGGCTTGTTTTCCTTGGCTTGTTCATCGAGCTTCTTTCCTTTTCTTATCTTTTCTTTGTTTGTTTTGTTTTTTTGAGGCTGTGTCTGTCTATATAGCCCTGACTGTCCTGGAACTTGATCTGTAGACCAGGCTGGCCTTGAATTCGCAGAGATCCACCTGCATCTGCCTCATGAATGCTGGGACTGAAGGCGTGCTCTATCACACCCAGCTTCAGCCAGCTTGTTAAACAGCTCAGGCCACCTGCGTAGGGATGGCACCATTCACTGTGGGCTGGACTATCAGATGCCAGTTGGAAATTAAGAAAGACACGACCACAGGCCAATCTCTTTGAGATAGTCCCCTGATTAAGGATTCTTCAGATAACTGTGGGCTATGTCAGGTTGACAACTGAGGCTAACTAGGAGAAAAACCCATGATCTAAGGCTCCAGTGTTAAGTTTTGGAATAGTAAGAGAGGCTACAAAATGGAAACATTCTTTGCTCTCTGCACAGTGAAGCCTGGCAGTATAGCTCACTGCTAATTCTGTAT
>CM052708.1:69063286-69155786 GCA_028551405.1 Uromys caudimaculatus | reverse complement strand
AGCCTATTTCTAGTTAATTTGGCCATGATGATTTAGGTCAGTGGCCCTTCTCCTCAAATCTATGGGATTAAAGTCTGCTTAGTCTTGGTGCATTCTTTCAAGTGGAAACTCCTCCGGAGGATATGCCTGTTTCTCTTTTGAATTTTTTGTTTAAAGTTTAGACTTCTTATCTATGAAATGGTTGCCTCTGAAATAATACAAATTAATTTGGCCATGAATAGAAATAGAATTCCTTTATTTCATCTGAACTTGAAGAATCTATTCAATAAATTCTTAATTTCATTTATGATATTTTTTTAGCTGTAAAATTCCAAATGTTTTAAACTACTAATACACTCTACCATGTGTCTTAAGTTATCAAACTTATTAATTGCAATTATTTCAAACAATATAGTGGATGCTTCCTGTGTGTAGATACTTTTCAGATCTGTTTTTTTTTTTTTTAATGAAGTAATCATTTCATCATAAATTAAATTGGAAGACCAGATGCCTAATGGAGGGTGCAGTTTGTTTCTTCATTTCATTCATTTGCTGGTCAGGAAATCATCCCATGTGTTCTCTCCCCCTTTGCCATTCTAGAGAGAACTGGTTATTTTGACCCTTTTTCCATTTTAAAACTGAGCTCAGTGTGAGTAGGCATTTCTGGATGGCCTTCAGGATGGCCTGTTTTGATGCGTTGTTGGTTGCCTCTGGACTGTCAATACACTGATCAGTTGTCAGTCCCATGCTGTCAATACACTGATCGATTGTCAGTCCTTTTTGTAGTTTTACTCCCTCTTCTTAGATACATTTTCTTTATTTGGTTATTAGACCCTTGAGAACCCCTTGTTCACCTCTCTCTCTCTCTCTCTCTCTCTCTGTTGTTCGTGGCCCCTCCCTTCCTCCCTCCTTCCCTTTCCTCTCCCTTCTCTTTCCTTCATCTTGGAATGGTACAGCTCTAAGCTCTTTAATCCTGTTCTTTTCTCACTTCCTTGGTGATGCCAGTCTGTCTCTAGGTTGAATATTTTACAGCCTCAACAACTGTATTTTCAGCCCAGATTGTTCTTCCAAACACCACACTCACATAATGCTATCTGTACTTGATATTCGCTCTTGGGTAGAACTGGCTTCTTGAACCCAGTACCCTGTCCTCAGTTGAACTCTTATCTACCCTCAGCAACTTCACCAGAGAGTCCCTATGTGTGACTTCTTCACCATTCCAAAATTCTCAGTCTCCCTTTTAATAAATGAATTTCTTAAAAGACAACTTTTTTCATCCATCATTTACAAATATTAAGTTCCACTTACTCAAAATAAACAATTCAATGGTCCCTAGGGATGGACTTGTATAGCCAATCCCACAATTCAATGGTTCTTAGGTACAGACTTGCATAGCCAATCCCACAATTCAATGATCCTTAGAGACGGACTTGGATAGCCAATCCCACAGACTAGTTTTGGGATGTTTTTATCATCTTCAAAAGGAACCTTACAATGGTTGGAGACATCCCATTTGAAGCTCATCTTTCCGCCACACTGTGAGCATCTGTTTTAATGTCTTTGTTCTCAATCATGTTGACATTTCGCATGCTTTTAAAAATAGGAGTGTCAATCATTCTGAGTGTTCAGTAAAGAAGATTTCATATTCCAGACAATGATATCATCTTGCATGGAGGTTTTTATGGCAAACATCTAGCCACAGGATCAGCCATGAAAACCAGTTTCTCATGCTCTAATCAAGATTTAATGACTCAAGTCACTTTGTACCTTTATGAGGATGAGGCTATTTGTGGTTGTCCTTATCCCGGCTCACAGGCTCTGAGTTGTCACTCATGAGCATCTGTTGTATTTACTATGGTCTTTCTTCTGTGGAATTTGTATCTTTCTAGTCCTGGAGAATTTAAGGAAGTTTTGGGGGTGTCACCTAGCTACCCTTTTAACTGACAAAAGACAGAGTAGAAGGGGAAAAAGTTCATTTACATTTGCAATGTATACGCTCATAGGAGGGCTCACTGATGAACTCAAGGAGAGATTAAAATTTGGGTTTATACTTAATTTAGTAGGAAAAGCCTGGAAATAAAGGATCCTATGAGGATCCTGTGGGGTCTGATAGGATAGTTATGGAAGATTAATAGATTTTTCTGGAGAACAGATGAGAGATAATAAAGTTTATAACATCTATTCATGAGGGCGTAATGTGTGACTGCAGGGCTGGAAGCACTCTGAGGCCTGCTGAGTCAGCGCCATGAGCTGCACAGCCTCTGAGGACCTGTCAGGCGCCACATTCTCTCCTGGTGGAAGAGTTTTTCAAGTTGAGTATGTCATGAAGGCTGTGGAATTAGTGGTAAGCTACTGGGATTAAATGTAACCACGATGTTGTCTTTGGGGTAGAAGAGCTAGTCCTTCCTAAACTTTCTGAAGAAGGTTCTAACAAACAACTTTTCAATATTGATTGACACATTGGAATGGCAGTAGTCTGTTGGAAGATGACATTTGTTAGCAGATATAGCAAGAGAGGAAATGTCCAACATTAGGTTTAACTTTGGCTGTAACATTTCCAACATCTTGCTTGCAGAGTGACCATGCATACAGGCTTACACACACTATGGAGCTGTCAGACCTTTGGCTTCTGTTCCATGTCAGTATCTTACAGAGCGAATGGAGGTGCACAGTTCTAGATGTTCGACCCATCCAGTGTTTCATATGGTTATTCGGGCTGCGCCATTGGCAAAGCCCGGCAAGCTGCAAAGACAGACATCGAAAAAGCTTCAGGTGAAAGGAATGACCTGCCATGATGTAGCTAAAGAAGTTGCAAAAATAATTTACATAGTTCACGATGAAGTTCAGGGTAAGACTTTGAACTAGAGCTCAGCTGAGTTGGGGAATTAACCAAAGGAAGACATGAAATTGTTCCAAGAGCTATAAGGGAGAAAGCACAGCAACAAACTGAGGAATCTTTGAAGAAGAAGAAGAAGATGATAACAGGTAATATTTTCTTTACTGCCTCTTCTCACTTACGTTTTTTTGACAGTCTCCTGTGACTAGCACTATGGATTATACATACCCACTGACCCAATTCTCATTCATTTTTTTTTCTGATAAAAATTCATGTTTAATTAATATACACTTGAAAATATAATAGTGTAATTGAGGATATTTGATTAATATTAAAATGTAGAATCATGTTTGATTAAAAATTCATAGCATCCAGATTGAAGTACTGAGCCCATGAGTGAAAGTCCAGCCACAGCTATTTAAAAAAAAAGCATAGTGAACATACTGTACAATATAAATGCACTTTAGAATTCAAGTTTGGTTTTATTTTATCTAGAATTAAAAAAATTATATTCAAAAACCAAAACAAAGAAAAAAGATTGGTGTTCCTCTCCCTTCCCCTCCTTGTGGGGAACTCCCTGAAGAGGGAGTTTGTGGGAAGTTTACACCATGCTTTTCCTGGAACAGACTACCTGACTGAAGACAGTTTTCATTTCTCACAGAGATCAGAAAAGCTCCAAGGAATCTTTGTTCAGCTTAAACCAATATTTGTATCACACTGGGCAAAGTCTGCATTCAGGTTCTCAGGTACAGCTTTTAGAATCAGCACACTTGGAAAAGTAACACAAAATTGCCTTATTGGATTTTTATTTTATAACCCTCCATCTCAAGAGATCTCAGATGTCTTTCCATAGATCTAAAAGAAAAAAATCATCTTGCTTTTTGAGGTATTTTTGGCAGGAAGTATTGGTTTAAAGATGGCCTACTTTGCCACTGCAAGAAGCAGACTTAGGTAAGTCATCAGAAGGATTCACACGGCTCATGGATTAGTGGCTCCTCTCTAGACCTCCAGGTTGACATAGGCTGTTTGGATTTCCACAGGACTTAATTCCCGAGTCAAGCAACTGGATGTAGTACACACCCCGATTTCCTTACTGACTCACCAGAAACTCCTCTGGATAACCTCCCACGCAGGGGTTTCAACAGAAGGAAGAGGCCTTGCAAAACCCCATGGTTATCCTTGCTGCTGTGGAGTAAGACCAGCAGGCACTGGGGTGTGGGAGGCAGGGGCAGCTTTTCCCTTCTCACAGGCAGCCTCTGTTCCACTTAAGTCTTGGCTCTCTTCCCATGCTCTCTGATGGTTACAAGGCCCTGAATGCTCAGCATATTTAGGTTTAAAAATCCCTTTAGTTTAACCTCTCCTTTCAAGTCAAGTCGAGTTTCCCCTAAGATGAGAACCAATTCTTGGATATAGGCTTTGTATGTGATTAACAGATCACTTTGGAAGCTATGATCAATAAGTTTATCATAACAAGATGTGCTTATGCATTGGTTCTACTGGTTGATTTCAAAATATCTATTGGAAGCTAATAATGTTTTGAAAAAAAAGATAGCTCTCTCCACTTGTAAACTCGCCCTTTTGCAAATGGCGCTCATCTTGGCAACTCAATTCCATTTTAATTGTTCAGAAGATAAGAGTTCTTTCTAATTGTTTAGTATTGCCAGTTGTCTCCAGGATGCAGTTAGCTAAGCAGCCTGACCTTACCAACATCCTCACCAGATCTGGTAATCCGTAGTTAGTCTGTCTTTTTTTCTGCATATCACACGTCCAAGTTCAGACCTCAAAGTTATACATCCAATAATGGCAGACTGTTGAGTAATTTGTATCGTAATAGCATTCCTTCAAGAAAAGTGAAGTCTTCCATTATGTTCCTCTTCACTAAGTCGGTTTTTAAAATCTATTTTATTTAATGAGTACACTGTACTTACTGCCTTTAGACACATAAGAAGAGGGCATTAGACAAACCAGAAGAGGGTATCTGATCCCATTACAGATGGTTGTGAGCCACCATGTAGTTATTGGGAATTGAACTCAGGACCTCTGGAAGAGCAGTCAGTGCTTTAACCCCTGAGCCATCTCTCTAGTCCCCCTCCCCATAAGTCTTATTTCAACAAAACCAAGTAACATTTATTATATGTTGCATATTTTCTCTGACTCTAGGTTTCCACTCATTCTGTGTGGCTGAGTTATCTCGGGACTTGATTTGAGCACTCCTTTAGTTTCATGGCATACTTGAAATTCTGTTTGTTAATGGCCTCTTATTTATAGCAAATATGCTTGAATTTAATTATTGGGTTAAATGTCTGCATTCTAGTGACTTCATTTCACAAACAAGTTCCAGCAGAGCCACAGCCTGTTTAAGTGACAGGAGGCTCTAACTGGAAGGTGACAGGGCTGAGGTTCAGATGCTTTCACCTCCAGATCCTTGAAGTCGATGCATGCTGTGGGTCTTATATTTACTAGAACCCATCCTTATGTTTTGCTGTCCTTTCTTCCTAGATCCTACTCTTTTTCTCTTTTCAAAGAAAAAGTTATAAAACAGTGAAGGATTCTTCAATTAAAAACACAAATCCAAGTTATAAATATTAAAATATCAAATGACAGAAGAGAACTTTCAGAAAGATGGCCAATACATTTATAATTTCAGAACATTCAAACCAGCTCTGTTGAAGATTTCAACAGAGACAATATTAACCATCAACAAGAAAAATTAATAGTAAGAGAAAAAAATTTACTCTCATGCTCAAAAAGTATCTAGATCTTAATAGCACACAGAGAAAGGAGCAGCGAATAAAGGGAGTAATTTATCCATAATCAAGAACAGATTATAACACAACATCTCCACAGATAGAATGTACAAAGATAGTCCAAAACCATTGATTTATTCATGTATCAATTCTCCATTGAGTACTTGTTGCTAAGTTCTGGGTGCAGAGAACATGAAACAGCCAACGCTTCCCAGGTTAACAGATATGTATCTCAAATGCTAGGTGATAATAGTCCTGTGTGTGTGTGGGGGGGGGGATCATGAAAAGGGAAACCTTTTCATCTTGGGGTCAGGGGATTTGGATGGAGAGTCATCAGTAAGGGTTTTGCTGATACTGTGATTTTTGCCAGAGAACTGAAGATGGTGAAGCAGCAAGGCATGTGGCTATCTAGGGAACAGGTCATTAAGTGCAAACCTGTTTGAAGAATGTCAAGAAGTTACTTCCGCAAGTGAAGGAATTCTCAGGAAGGGAGGTCAGAGATGCGGCCAAGAGCATTGAAAGCTCTACGGTCACATAAGGTCCCTGATACTAGGAAGATGGGATGCCTCTGTGTGTGTGTGTGTGTGTGTGTGTGTGTGTGTGTGTGTGTGTGTGTGTGTAGGGCATTTCAGAGGAATGTCTGAAAGTTAATATCTTAAAAATAAGAAATGTCAGGGATTGA
The DNA here is from genome assembly GCA_028551405.1 of Uromys caudimaculatus. Classification (NCBI taxonomy): domain Eukaryota; kingdom Metazoa; phylum Chordata; class Mammalia; order Rodentia; family Muridae; genus Uromys; species Uromys caudimaculatus. The sequence goes on along the minus strand of CM052708.1, from coordinate 69,149,542 downwards.
GGAAATATGTTGGCATTGTTAACGTATACATAGAGTAAGTAGGGAAAGATGGGGAGAGATGTCTGTTGACTGGAGTTCCAAAGTACCAGTGATATAGGAGGGGGAGAGAAGAGGAACAGGGACAGAAAGAAGGAGAGGGACAGGGACAGGGACAGGGACAGGAAGAGGGAGATGGAGAGGAAGAGGGAGAGGGAGAGAGAGAGGTGTTGGGGCTGAAGAGATGTCTCAGTAGTTAAGAGCACCTGCTGCTCTTGCAGAAGACCCAGGCCAGCACCCACATGGCAGCTCATAACCACGTGTGGCTGAACTTCCAGGGAATTCAGGACTTTCTTCTGACCTCCAAAGGTACTGTACACAAGTATGATGTACATACATGCAGGCAAACACTCATGCATAAAAAATAATTAAATCAATATATACAGAGAGACAGAGACACAGAAACAGAGAGAAGAGAAAAAGAGGTGTCCTTGTGTGATTGGGTGGATCCAAGGGAGTTGAAGGATTGGGAAGCCTGAGGTCTGATTGCTGACCCATAGATCTGAGGTCCGTAGATTTGACTTAAACAGAATCAGCAGTGGTGGCAGGTCAGGACAGAATCCTGCCGGAAGCAGTATATGTATTTTCTATAAAAGGCTTTCCAGAAGAAGTATTGAAATGGGAGGATCTCTCTGGTGGGGAAATTTTAAAAATAGTATAGTTGTGTTCAGTAGTAAGAAAACATTTGATGACTCAGGGGAAAGAACACATATTGTAGAGTCATACCCTCGGGTAGGTGAAAGAATTATGTGGTCTCGTGCTCAACTAGGATAGAAAGGAGCCAGATGTAGACTGGAACATGCACGCTTCATTCTACCATAGCAGGGAGAGAGTCGGTTTGCAGCCATGATTACTGTGGTGGTTGAATCATGTGAATGCTCACAGTGAAGATGGGTTCTGGAATAGGAAGCAGAGTTGCGAAGTGATTGTGTAGAGAAGGAAAGATGTCTACAGTGAGAAGAGATGGTGTAGGATGAGCGTCAACGTTGGCCTACTTGTCCTTGGCTATCAGCAGTTTAAATCAAGACTAGTTGGCGTGTGGATGTGTTTTTCTCCACCTACATCCAGAAACAGGATTAATATCCCCAATGGTTATAGGGAGAGAGAACAATAAAGCTGAAGGTGTATGGTGGGAAGAATTGATGGTTCATGGCAGCTAAGTGTGCTGAATTCAGTGTGCGTGTGTGTGTGTGTGTGTGTGTGTGTGTGTGTGTGTGTGTGTGCGCGCGCGCGCGTGCATGCAGTGCATTTATGCATGTGCACATGAGAAAGAGAAAAAGAGAGGTAGACACACAGAGACAGAGAGAGACAGATATACAGAGAGTAAGAGAGTGACAGAGAGACAGAGAGATGCAGAGAGAGACCTAGAAGCAAAGAGAGAGAGACAGAGACAGAGAGACAGAGACTGACAGAGATACAGAGAGACAGACAGACAGACAGACACACACACACACACAGAGAATGGGTAAAGACATGTGTGAGGTTATGGACAGAGACATGGCCTAGGATATGGCCACAAGTGACTGAGACAGAGAATAAGACTGGGAAGTGGAGGCTAAGAAACTGAAAAGAGAGAGAGCTAGGGTAGCACTGTGAATATGAAATTTCCAAATAACAGGCGGTGCCTGCCAGGTGAGCGTGTTCTTTAATGGAGACTGCAGGGTCCGTAGTCGGCTGCTGCAAGGTTGAATAGGAAGTGGCAGATCCCGACAACGTAATTATTTTCCTTTAAACAGTTTTAAAATTATTATTTTGTTTTATAACGAGGGCTGTTTTGCCTGCATATGTGTGTATCATATTCATACCGTGTGCTTGTGGAGACCAGAAGAGGGCGTCAGATCTCCTGGTACTAGAGATACAGATCTTTGGGAGCTGCCTTTCGGGTCCTCGCGAGGGCAGAGAGTGCTCTTAACGGCTGACTCATCTTCCCAGTCCCAAGTGCTATCTATCATTTCCTTAAAGGATTTGTCCATGTGACTAGCCCCACCCTATTTTTTGCCTTCAACTCGTTTACAGTCAATGGCGCTTGTCAGGAATATTTCAGTAACGAGTAAGGAAAGCCCTCAGGGTTTGAAGAGCCTTTTGTAGAAGTTACTTTTCTGTTGCTGTGATTAAACGCCGTGACCAAAGCGGCTTAAAGAAGGAAGCGTTTACTTGGCTGTATGGTTCCGGATGGTTCCGGAGGGAGACGGGTTCATCATAACAGGAAGCACGGTCACACTCTACATTCTATACAAACCAATTCCTTAAAATCTTGTAATTTCAGCTAAAATTCATAAAGAATGGTTTCTTGCTGGCAAATTGCCTTTTCTTCCACATATGTGAGCTTGTGCATTATTATTAACAGAATACGTGGTTTGTGATTGTAAATGCTATTATCATGCTTGTTTTGGAGAAAAGTTGTCGATTTGACAATAAACATTTACAGTAATGGCTGTTATTCAATAAAGAGTAGAAAACACCTTCGTGCCTGGGGATCAAAATGTCCCTGCTCTGCTTACTGTAAATGTCTTCAGTCATTTTAATGGTGCGATCCAATTACGTTGATATTGTGGTAGCAAATTGTCTTTTTGTATATGTTTAATTGAATAGAATACTTACTCACTTGCATCATTAAATCTAACACCACCACCAATTTCCCTCTTAACATGTTCAGTGAACCATCTCTTTATCCACTGTTCTTTAGAAATGGCTTTCCTTTCTCCACATCAACAGCTTCTGTTGCTTTGTCCTGGCCATATCACTGGGAGGCAGAGTTCTAGAAAGAATAATATAATTTATTTTCACTGGCTTCCCCCCCATCAATTTATTTATTCACTTTATATCCCAAGAGTAGCCCCCTTCCCTCCTCTCCTCCCAGTCCCACCCTCACGAATCCCTCCCCCCATTACTCCCTCTGAGGAGAAGGGGAAGCCTCCCATGGGTATCATCCAGCTCTGGCACGTTAAGTCAAAGCATGATAAGTGCATCCTCTCCCACTGAGGCGGACAAGGCAGTCCGGCTAGGGGAACCGGATCCAATGACGGGCAACAAAGTGAGAGGCAGCCCCGGCTCCAGTCACTAGGGACACACATGAAGACCATGCTGCACATCCTCTACAAATGTGCAGGGGGCCTAGGTTCGTCTCATGCATGTGCTTTGGTTGGGGTTCAGTCTCTGAGAGCTCCCACAGGCCCAGGTTAGTTGACCCTGTGGGTCTTCTTGTGGTGTCCTTGAGCCTTCTGGCTCCCTCAATCCTAGTCCCCTCTCTTCCACAATCCTATTCCTCTTTATCTGGCTTTTTAATAACTCAATTTTTTTATTATAGTTGAACAGATTTTTATTTTGCAAAAATAACCCTATGTTTTCTCTTCAAAGACTGACGTCATATTAGATTCAGTTTTCTCTATTCTTATGCATATTATTTTCTTTTACTGGGCATGAATTCCAAAATAATATGTTCTGTATGTATCCATAAATGCTACAGCATTGTTATTTTTATTTTTGTATGTGGGTGCATGTGTTTTCATGCCAGTATGCTCATGTGTGTGCATGTGTGTATGTGGGGCTTGCCTACACACTTGTGTTGGAGGCCAGAAGCTGACATCTGGTGTCTTCACCACTTCTCACCTTAGTTTTGAGACAAAGCCCTGACCCTGACCCTGGGACAATTTGGTTAGTCTGCTGGCCAGCCCGCCCCTGGGCTCTTCCGTATCTGTAGCCTAGCACTAGGCTCCCTAGTGGGATGGGTCATTACACCCTTCTTTTTTATCTGGCTCTTAGGATCTAATCCTCATGCTTTTTCAGCAAGAAAGATGGCTGTACGATCTCCCCAACTCCCTGATATTAATATTTTAAAAAGTTTTTAGTGCTGGGATAATTGCATATAAGAAGTAATATAGAAATCCCTGAACTCTTTAAGTACTTTCTCCTGGTGGTGACATCTTTAAAAATTGCAGTGCCATAATTATGATCAGAATGTTAGACAGACAGCTATGTACAGAGCATCGCTATCACCCAGAGTACCTCATCATTCCTCTTATACAGCCACACCCACTCTCCTCCAAGGCCACGCCCACTCCCCTCCAAAGCCACGCCCACTCTCCTCCAAGGCCATGTCCACTGTCTACCAATGCCACTCCCACGCCCGTCTCTAACACGGCTAACCACAGATTTATTCCCATTTGCATATTTTTTCACTTTAAGAATTTCCCATGTATCGGTAGCCCATTCTTTCTGATGGATGGCAGGTTCTATGGTATGGACATACCATAGCTTATTTTCAGTTTGACTCCTGTGAACCAGGCATTTATGTACAGGCTTTTGTGTGAACGCATATTCACTGTTCTGGGATATGTGTCCAGGGGTCAATGCTCGTGCATATGTTAACTGTATCTTTGTGGTTTCCATAAATTTCAAAATTATGGTACACAACACAAATGCCATCATCATTTCTAAGTCTGGCTCAGTGGCATCAAATACATTGATTAAGTGTGATTATCAATCTCCAAAATTATTTTCATCTTTCAAAACTGACTCTGCAGGCAGAAGACACCTGCGACCCACCCATCATGAGGATGAACAAATATGTGATGGAGAGGTGGGCAAGAGAAAATTGGAGCTGTGGGCACACTATGGAGAAGGGTGGAACTGGAGACATGATGGTAGCGACAAGTGAGAGAGGCCTGAGGTCAACAAGCTGTCACTGCCCAGTGTGATCCTCAGGGTGACGTGCCATAGCTGGAGCCTATGCAGATGCAGACTCAGTCCCTGAACCCGCCGTCCAGCCGCGGGATCCCCCTGGCAAAGCTACATTTTCTGGAATGGATCTCCTCAAAGGACCATCGTGGTCTGTGATGCCACTGGAAGCCATGTTGGTGTCTATAGTCCATGTTGCAGCCCAGGCTTCTATTACGCCTGATATCCATGGGGATATAAGCAGTCTATGCCATTGCCTGATCCTTTGATGATGTCCTTGGTGTTGTGGTGGGGGTGGGGGTGCTGATGTGAGTGGCAACTGTAGCCCACTGAGGCCATGTTGAGGTCTGTGGTCTGTGCAGCTGGTGAGGGCCATGAGTGGGTCTGTGATCGTGATATGGCCCGGGCCGTGTTGATATGCATGGTGGGTGTTTCTACTGAAGCCCGTGTGAATGCCCATGGTCCAGGCTGCCGCTTGAAGCCATGTTGATGTCTGTAGGGCGAGACAGCAAGGCACTGCAGGTAGTGACGAGGGCGTGGGAGAGCTGGCCCTGCCCTCCCCAGCCCCAGCACAGTTCTCCTCAGTTGATGGCTTGCTTCTGCATTCCTACTCAGTGGATACAGGTGAAGAAAGACTCACCCTCCTGAGAGGGGCTAGCCTCTAGGAATGTGACCATGATCCAGTGAGCATATAGATAACACAAAATGGACTTGTTTTTCTTTCACCTCCACCTCGTCCTCCTCGTCCTCCTCGTCCTCCTCGTCCTCCTCGTCCTCCTCGTCCTCCTCGTCCTCCTCCTTGTCCTCGTCCTCGTCCTCGTCCTCCTCCTCTTTTTGAGGGGGAAATGGGAAAGGTCATTGGGGAGAGGGGTGAACATGAAAAAATTGGGATATGAGCACAATCGGGGTGCATGATGTAAGATTCCCAAGTAATCAATTAAAAAAATAACCAGTGGGACACAGCCCTCACTAAATGACATTTTCCCATTCTCCCGAGCAACCACCATTCTACTTCCTGCTGTTATGATTTTGACTATTTTAAGTTTTGTGTGTGAGTGGACTCCTTAATTATTTCTCACCTTTTTTAAAGATCAAATTTAATATCAGTTCGTACATGTTTAAGGGGACTCGTTCCATTTTTGCCCCCTTTCCCTATTTGTGACAGCACTTGTGACAATGTCCTCCAGTTTTCTCCATGTTGTAGAATATGTCAGGAGTTTTTCAGGGCTGAATAATATTTCATTGCATGAATTTATCACACTTTGCTTTTTAATTTACCCATCGGTAAACAGCTGAGATGTTTTAGATAATGTGAATAACGCTGATATGAACATGATGTTTGAACCTCCAATTTAAATTACTTTTTGGCATACATTAATTTTCTATAACAATGAAATATCTGAGGTGATTAATTTTACAAAAAGGTTAATTGTTGTTTATAATTCTGGAGATTCCAGTGCAAGACTGGGTGGTCCCATTTCTTAGGGACTCTGGAAAGGGCTGCTCACTGCGGAAGAACCACGCCCACTTTCCTCATGGGTCAGGAAGCAGAGCAAGAAAAAGGAAGAAACGTATCCCACAGGACCTTTGAAAGGTGTGTACCTAATGACTTGTGCTGACACCTCATCCCCTCCCAAGACTACCCTGGGTACCAAACATTTCACATGGGCAGTTGAAGGACATATAATATCCAAACTATAACATATTCTAAGAATGGGACATCCGATTATGTGATAATCCTGTCCATGGTATTCGGGGAACGTGTTCTGTGCTCCATGGAGGCTGTGCCATGTTGCTTCACCAACAACACAATGGTTTCCAGTTACTCTGCAATGGCTGTCACCTTGCATGGGACTGCAGGCATCCTAATGGAGGGAAGTAGTCACTCACGTGCTAGGCAAGTGCTCTGCCTTACCACTGACCTACGCTCCCAGACCCAGCATTCGATGCTGCAACAGTACCGTCTTCCAGATCACGAATATGGGTTTAAAACTATGTTAATATTTAATTTCTTTCATTGATGGTCTGTAGTTTTCATTGCATTGCTCCATTTCCTCTTTGGTTAATTCCTTAATATTTTATTCCCTTTGATCGATGTCATAAAATACGATGTTAGCTACAGTATTATTTCGCATGTTAAAATAATAAAATCACCATTTTAGTTCTCATTTGTATCGAAACCTGCTTTTCCTCTTCAAATTTGTGTTCCTTATATATTTGTCCATGCTGATAAATGTACATTTTAATACATGTGGAATTCTACATCTAAGTAAAATAACAAAATTCAAAAATTTACCATTTATACAAATTGTTATAGAATAACAACCAGTGGGTTAAATACATAAAATAAACCACAGTGATTCTTTTAAATTATCTACAAAAGGTTTGACTTTCTTTAAAATTCCCCTGAACATATAAAAATAAATTAATTTTACTTTTCAATTAAATCTACCAATTAGAAATATTACAAATCAAAATATCAATGTTATCTTATGAATTTTTCACATTACAAAATAGATTCTCAACCTTATTTACAGAAGTGAGGTAAGAGGTGTGCAGCGTCACAGGAGACAGACTGCAAAGCTTGCGTGATCTTATGAAAAATATTTTTAATAGGAGAAAACTATAAAATATTTATCATCATCATTTGGAGTGACAGTAGTGTTATAACACTCATGAAGACCATGACCTTGGTGCACCGGAAGTGTGAGTCTTGGCTCTTTTACTTGGTAAACGATCCTCAACCACTTAAACTTGTAATCGTTGTCTTCTGTTTTTAAAATTGCAATAAAAAGAATTAAGATATAATTACATCATTTCCCTCATTCCTATGTTTTCTCCAAGCTTTCTCTTGACTTCTTTTTAATTCTTCTCAAGTTGGTGGCCTCTTTTGAACTATTAGTGATATATATATGTATATATATTTCTATGTGCATTTTAATTCTATATATAGAATATATATTTTAATTTTCCATATATAGTTATTTTAATTCTAAATAATTTAATTAATTAAATTTTAATTTATTTAATCCTATTTAATGATTATATTTGGTGTAGTTTGTGCATATGATTTTAGGACTGACCGTTTTTATTGCATAACCAGTATCAGTGAGAGGGCTCATTCCTGGGAGAGACTAGTTCTCCCTTTCTTAGCAGCCATGGCTTAATTGTTAACCTGGGAGATAAAGACATCGACTTGATAGATTTCTTGGGAGAATTAAACTGAGGCAGCAAGATAAACAGCAATGCTTCTGGTACATAACAAGCAGTCACTGAGCAGGAGCAGGAATTTCTTGTAATAGAAATGGAATTTGTTGGTGTACATTACTGATGCTTGTTAAATCAAAGGTATTATCTTATCCCCTTTAAGTCTTTATTCTTCTTGTTCTGTAAACAGTTATATGATGTGGATAGGAAAAGAGACCATAAGATTTAAAATTATTTCAACATAAAAAAATTTAGTGACAAAAATGCTAGAGTTAATATTGAGACCCATATCAATTTGGCTTGAATATTATTTTTCCTGCAGACTCAATGTTTAAGCTTCTTGGTAAAATTTGTATGTTAGAAGAAGGTTCAAATCTGACCACCAGGTGGCGCTGGCCAAGGTTTCCTATATGGGGACGTCTTTGGCACCTTTCTGGTGAGGGAAACAGCAAGAGAGAGGGCAGAGTCCAAAAGGGAGGACAGGCATTTACTTTGGAAGGGATTCTGTCTCACACACCATGTGTGAAAAGTTATGAGTGTAACACTTTTCACTATTTGGCAACTTCTATCTTTAGCCACGCAGTTTAACAAATGTAATCCATTTTAATACGTATTCAAATAAAATCTAGTTTAATAATTTTCACGATACCTTAGAACTTAATCTGACTTTCATTAGTTAAAATATCTGTTAAATTCTGGAAACTTGAAGGTTACTGTAGAAATGGCAGGTAGCCCTTTACCTACCAAGTAGAGAAAGGACATCAATTTCATTGGCCCTGAAGGAATTAAACAGTCATGTTTCATAGACACAGCTTGATTAAACCACAGGAAGCATGCTGTCACTCAATGTCCAGTTTATAATAGCACTTAGAAAGAGTGTTATTTCTGGTTGTCTGCCTTGGTCATTTATGCAGTTCTTTTTTTTTTTTTTTTGGTTTTTCGAGACAGGGTTTCTCTGTATAGCCCTGACTGTCCTGGAACTCACTCTGTAGACCAGGCTGGCCTCGAACTCAGAAATCCGCCTGCCTCTGCCTCCCGAGGACTGGGATTAAAGGCGTGGGCCACCACTGCTCGGTATTTATGCAGTTCTTAAGTTTGCCAAAATGTGTTCTTCTAAGCCATGCAATTAAATCTGTAACATTTTGGGCCAGTTGCAATTATAAAAACATACATAGAAGGTGACACGCTTTGACCCTATTTAGAATATTCGTAGTTACAATTTGTCAACAAACTGTGCTATAATGTTAACAACAAAGAGTAAATAGGAGATGAGAACATACATTCTGACTTATCAAAGGTCGGGTGGTTTTTGTTTTGTTTTGTTTTGTTTTGTTTTGTTTTGTTTTTTCCCCGGTCTGGGTCCTTCATTTCTGTTTTGTACATTAGGCCATTAATTCATATGGAACGGGCTCCAGCAGCTCAGGCTCCTTCCTGTTAGTCCTCACAAAGTACGCTTCTCTGCTTCTCTGTGCGGCGCAGGCTGGCGCTTCAGCTGACCCCAGGTGCCCTTCTCTTTGGCTTCCTTTTTCTTCTGATCGTTCTCCTTCACCCATTTCAGGAAGCTGTCTCTGCTCTTCGAGTGCTTGATGTGCTCAATCTGCACATTGATCCTCTTGGCCAGAATCTTGCTCTTAACTTTCTTGTTTATAATGAAGCTCCCAGCATGCTGGGTGACATTGTAGACTCTTCCGGTTTTGCCGTGGTAACACTATGGGGTGTCTACAATATCACCCTTGTAGAGTCACAGGTATGTGGCCAAAGGAACAACTCCATGTTCCCTGAAAGGCCCAGAGAATATAAAGTGAGCGCCCCTTCTCTTTCCCTTTGTGTTGGTCTTCTTGGTGAGTTAGGGAGATGGCTGCCACTGCCAAAAGGGAGAAACAAGTTTTTCAGAGTTTAGGTCACAAGTGTCATTTTAACTTCTTCACTCAGGAATCATGAATCACCACATATTTTAATAAATAAATGAAGAGAATAAGTAATAATGGAACGCTCCCCTAACAATGGGCAAGGAGACACCTTGTTGGTGATATTGTCTTCGTATCTGTCAGGGGCAGAGCAGATGGCCCTTTCTTCATTCTAGCTTGATGCCTGCTTGGTGATGCCAGGGCTATTTATGCCTAGAACACATAAAAATCAAATCAAACAAAATCAAATCCAGGCAGTGCAATGCAGGAGCAGGAAGACAGACAGAGGTGAGGGTGGGGAAAATACCCATAGACCTGCCCTCTGCCCCAAGGCTGTGCTGTGTGTGTGTGTGTGTGTGTGTGTGTGTGTGTGTGTGTGAGTGTCATAGACACACTGAACCCCACCTACCACCATGCACCACAGGAGGAAGAGACTACACTACCTGCAGACTGGCCCTCCAGTGCAGGGCAAAGGAGGGCCATAAACACCCACTTGCAAGAGGATGTCACCCAGGGACCTGCAAGCTGTGTGGCCAGCCTCTAGTGGGAGCTACCGTCGTGTGCTATGTGGTGGACAGATGGGAGAGAAAGAGAAGCAGAGCAGCTTGAATATTATGAAGAGAGATGGAACTGGAGACTGAAGGGGGGGGGAGGAGTAGCCTACTGTGAGTGGCCAGTCCCACCACCTGGGGCCATGGTGAGGTCCCAGCCTGAGCTTCTGCTGAGGGCTATGTCTGAGTCTGTGGCTATGCAGGGGTCGATGTCAATGTGTGTGGCTCATATTACCACTACAGACCGGGACTGTCACTGACCAGGGCAGCTGTCAGGGACGGTGTGGATGTCCAGAGGCTGTGCAGAACTGGCCCCACCCCTCATTGGCTGGGATGCTCTGGAGAGCTGGTCTCACTTCTCACTGATGACAGCACTCAGAAAAGCAGGCCCTGCACCTATTCTGAGCAGCACAGTAGAGTAGAGCTGGCCCTGGTGGCAAGGATACGGGTGAGTTAGCCCTGAGGGTATGAGAGCAGGCAGCTGTCCCAGCCCTGCGGCTGCAGCACTTGGGAGAATGGCCCATGTGCTTTGAATGGGCAGCATAGTGGAGCTGGCACTGGAGGTGTGGATGGGGTTGAGCTGACCTTGAGGGCATGAGAGCAAGAGAGCTGACCGTGCCTCCTACCCATGGCTGCATTGGGTGGCCTAACCAGAGCAGTGCTGGGGAGCTTGCCCTGGTGGTGTGGATAAGGGAGAGCCAGGGTGCTGATTAGCTCAGCTACCACCTAAACCCAGATTCAGGGCTCTGAATTGGCCTACCCCAAAATCAATATCATCTGCAAATGGTTGGGAAGGTGCAAGGGCCAGTGCTATTGATGCAAAGCTGCAGAATCTCCATGACACAGGGCAGCAGCAGGACAACCAGGAGGAGTCCAGGTGAGGACCCAATATTGATAGTGTCACAGAAGCCAGAAACTTTGAAACAGACCAACAACTCACTGCAATGAACATTCGCTTTGTGTGTGTGTGTGTGTGTGTGTGTGTGTATTTTCGAGACAGGGTTTCTCTGTGTAGCCCTGGCTGTCCTGGAACTCACTCTGTAGACCAGGCTGGCCTCGAACTCAGAAATCCGCCTGCCTCTGCCTCCCAAGTGCTGGGATTAAAGGCGTGGGCCACCACCGCCCGGCTGCAATGAACATTTGCAAGTGAAGACGTGTGGACAGAGGGGTGTCCTGAGGACACACTGTGACACACTACAGCTTCCACAATGAGATAATTTCTGTTCTTTGTTTTCGCCTGATTGCTTGCTTGTTTGTTTGTGTTTTTTATTTTGGGGAGAGGTTGCAAGGGCAAAGGGCAGATGTGCGGGGATGGGGAGGTGAGAGGGATTGGGGTGCGTGCTGTGAAATTCACAGAGTCGATTAAAAGTTTAAAAAAATTTAAAAAGAGAATTTTCTCGATCTTGATTATATTGGAAAGTTGATTTTTTTCATGGGTGCTTTTCATATCTGCCAGTTGGTTATCTGGTAATTATGAATATAACATTGTTTTCAGAAAAAAAAAAAACCCAATAACTGTGTCTTAGGGTTTCCATTGTTGTGAAGAGACATCATGACCAAGGTAAGTGTTATAAAGAAAAGACATTTAATTGGGGCTGACTTAAAGTTTGAGAGGCTCAGTTCATTATCATCATGGCAGGAAGCACTGCATTGCGCAGGCAGATATGGTGCAGGAGAAGGATCAGAGAGTCTTTATCTGAAGGCAGCCAGGAGAGGACTCTCTCTTCCACACTGGGCGGGGCTTAAGCACTAGGAACCCTCAAAGCCCGCCTACACAGTGACACACTTCCTCCAATAAGGCCACACCTCTTGATAGTGCCATTTCCCATGGGCCAAGCATATTCAAACCACCACAAACTGAATGAGAACTTCTTAAGCATAAGGCACAGATCTGAGTGCTGGGACAAGCGTACTAAACAATCGCCTCTGTTGTCTGAGAGACATGCAGTACGGTTGGAAAATCAGGAGCATGCACGAAAAACTTAAATAATACAAGAATTACGTGGTAAGACATCCAAGGAAGTTGCAACTGGGTTCTAACTGGATGCTGCAAAAGGTGAGCACCACGAGCCTGAGGAGGGGCACAGAAGAGTTTTAAATAGAGGCAGTATATGGGTCGGCCCTTTCAGTATGAGAGAGTTGGTAAAAGAAGATGGCTTCCAAATTGGGAAGGAAACAGATGATAAAGAGCAGGAAACAGAGACAATGAGGACGGGAACCCAGCCTAGCGGTGCACGTGGGCTGGAGGTAGCAGGGAGGTGAAGAAGGAAGGGTACAGAGTCCAGCCTTTCAGACATGCGCATTCCCGGTGGAGTACTGCACCTCACTGTATAAGTGGGGAACAGCTCTTCTGGTGCCAATTTTGACTTGAAAACGCGACGAATACATTAAACAATGCCCCTGGCAGATGAATGACGTGTTTAATAGTAAACAGGGAAGCTTTGTGGAGGAGAGCTGGAGAGATAGAATTTCAGAGATGAAGGGGCCCGGCAAACGATAACTCCAGTGGGATGGATTGTGGGGCAGGTCAGACTGCTGACATGATCTTTGTTCTTTTGCTTTAGCTCGGTCATTGTTTCCATTTATGTTGTCTGACCATTGCTAAGTTCCTTTGCCAAAAGATGACCAGGAAAGTAATAAAAGAAATTGGAAAAAACTTGTCATGTCCCCCCTTCTTGTTGATAGCTCTTGTATAAGCATGAAAAGGAATGACATCAGAGCTAACATGAAGTCTGGAGATCATTTCGCTACAATCTTTTGAATGTTTTCTGGTTCCTGTTGTCAGGAGAGTTAAGTACAAATCTGACATGCGGCGGTAGGGCTGCCGTTAGGAAAACGGGCTGCACTTTTCAAGCCTAGGATGCGCTTGGTTTTTGAGAAGAAGCAACGGATCCATTTGACAGGGATGGGTATTGAGTGTGTGTAGCCAATTAAATTCTTTTCTGAGCCCTGAAAAACAGTCTCTTTCTAGTAACAACCTGGTTGAAAAAGGAGCCTATACCTTCAGGTGGATGGGCCAGATTCTTATTAGTCCTAAGACAGACTTTTGAGGACATTTCAGAGTGTCCCATCAACAACAGGGAGAATTTAAGATCTGAATTAAAATGTAGAGCAAATGACTAAGAACTGCTAAATTCTTATTGGGATCCAGGAGACATAAATGGGTTGAGGGTTTCAACGTCAGATGGATCAAGAGTTCTCTTCCACACGTCTGTGATAACCCCTGGGGTGCTGGGGGCATCCTTGCCTCCTGGACATTCTTAAAAAAGAGGAAAGGAGAGGAAAATGATGTGTGGTGTTTGGGTCTTGAGTATTAGTGACTTAAATGACAGCTCAAGCTGAGAGTTCAGGTGGTATTTTGCCAAGGAAATGTGGGGTGGAGTCTGGTCTACCTTACTCAGGATTATTATTGAAATACATATAATTTAGCAACTTTGAATTTTGTAAGCTATGCTGAGTGCTTATCCACATAGGGTTGGATTGGATTTATTACTGTTGAGAAGGAAATCTTGGATTGTGCGCCTTCCTGTGGCTATTGATTCATTTTGTACCAGTGTGTGTGACACTGGAGGTACATAAAGTATCTATTCCTCCCCCCGATCCCGTTGGAATAGATGTTTTCACTTCATGAGATAAACAGTGGGGACATTTCATGAATTTTGATGTATTTTTAATGAGTTTTGATTCTCTCTCTGGAATGCATTAATATTTTACATGCCCTCCCAGGAAATGCAAGACTCTGAGACGGGACACTGGCTTCAGCTTGTCCAACGAGAACATGTGGACACAGTGCTCAGGGCAGGAGAACTTGATCTTCAGGCTTTGAAGATTGGTCAGGGGTGAGAAGGCTGGCTGGGGCAGGTTTCCTGTTCTTCATTTATTGACAAGGTCACGGGTTTTATATGACTCAGGAGGTATGAGAGCCTTTAAGGAATAACGAAAGGAAGACTGGCGAGGGTGTGGCTGGGTGAAAGAGCCTTGGAGGCCATGGGAAGTTCATATACCATAGGCCTCTCCACTGCTAGCCAGGACTGGTCTTTTGGTTTTGCCATTTTTAATTCAGAAAGATTGTTTGGCTGCAGAGACAACTCAGCCAGTAAAGTGTGGGTTGGGCATGCATGGTGAGTGTGCCAGCACGGTGAGTGTGCAAACATGGTGAGTGTGCAAACATGGGGAGTGTGCCAGCATGGTGAGTGTACGAACATGGTGAGTGTGCCAGCATGGTGAGTGTGCCAGCATGGTGAGTGTGCAAACATGGTGAGTGTGCCAGCACGGTGAGTGTGCCAGCACGGTGAGTGTGCAAACATGATGAGTATGCCAGCACGGTGAGTGTGCAAACATGGCAAGTGTGCAAACATGGTGAGTGTGCCAGCATGGTGAGTGTGCCAGCACGGTGAGTGTGCAAACATGGTGAGTGTGCCAGCCCGGTGAGTGTGCCAGCACAGTGGGCCATGCAAGCATGTCAGAAGCCACATAAAAATAGTGGGTGGGGTGGCATGTGCTCATAGTCTCAGCAGAGGTGGATCTGGGTCTCTGTGGCCAGCTAGCCTAGCCTGCTTAGCAAGTTCTAGTCCAGGGAGAAACTTTCATAAAACAGGTGTACAGCTCCCGAGGAAGGACACTCAAGGTTGTCTTCTGGCCCCTATATGAATTCAAATGCACATATAGAAGCCTGGACTCCCTCACACACACGCACACACACACATGCACACATGCACACACGCACACACAAATCCCATAAAAACACAAGACCTAAAGCCATAACATATAAGCAAAGGATTTGTACAATTTTTAAAAAAAAAAGTCTACCAAACATTATGACATAAAGGACCTCCATAGATGCTAAAAGATGCTGTTGAGTTCATTTTCTGTTGGCCATCTACTACTGGGGACGGGGCCCACCCTTAAGAGCGGTTTGTATCCCTATTGAGACTCTGATGGAGAAAACAAAGTTTTAACTTTATTTTTTCAGTGATTATCAATTGGAGAGAGCCTCTGAGTTGGGGATGGGGGATTGTGTCCACTTCTCTCAACACCGGGATCCCGTATGGCACAATCCGATGCAGGCCCTGAGCATGCTGGCGCAGCCTTGATGAGTTCACTTGTGTGTCTGCCCTGCTGTTTAGAAAGCCTTGTTGCTTTAGTGTCCCCCGCCTCTGCTCTGACAACCTTTCTACTTCTGCAGAGTCCCCTGAGCTCTGGGAGGGGGGAATTGATGGAGACACTTCATTTAGGACTGAGTGTTCCAAGGTCTCTCACTCTGCACGTTGTCTAGCTGAGGGTCTCTGCATTTGTTCCCGTCTCCTGCGGAGGAGGCGTCTTTGATGATGGCTGAGCAAGGCCATCCAGGAGTGTAGCAGAATGCATCATGAGTCATTATATTGCTTAGCAAGTATTTTAGCAAAAAAAGCACATTTTATGTTATGTGCTTTGCGAAAGGCTTTCCCGTGAGTTCCTGGCCTGTGTTAGTCTCAGGGTTTTGGCAACCCAGTGTCAGGCATGGTTCCATCTCATGGAGTGGGCCTTAAACCCAATCAGAGTGAACTGGCTATTCGCACTATGTTAGTGTCCTTCTTGCACGAGTGTATCACGCAGGCAGGTCACCACAGTAGATAGCAGGGTTTATAGCTGGGTTCTTGTTTAAACCTTTCTGCTTTGGTAGCATGTGGAGTACATTTAAGTACCAAGAACACTGGTCCCTAGGGGTAAAGACTCCAGGGAGGCACGACATCGACTTCTCTGTGTTCAATGTGTTGTGTAGGTGTTATTTTTAGCAACAGGGCCTTACTGTCAGTCCGTGGGGAGCAACCAATAGTCTTGGCAATAACTTAGGTTGTTTGGGGATTCCCATGGGTCTCCTTTGGCCAAAAACTCAGTTAGATCTAACCCATTTCTTGTAGTAGAAGAGTCATTTGGTGACAAGAGATGCCCAGTTGAGGCTCTGTTTCTCCTATTATTTGGAGATTTCATTCAGATCACCTTCATATATGTATTTTAGCAAGCTTCTACTGTAAGGGGTGTTCATATAATCCCTCAAATGGCCCTTAGTGTTAGCTGTCCCTTCACATCCCATCTGACCCTTCTGTTCCAGCCTCCTCTCCCCCGACCCCGCGCCCTATGTATTTGACGTTCTCGCTTTGGTTCTTTAGTTTACTTGCATCATGATGTGGTCATGTGAATTCAGGAAGGGAGCTGCTGTCCCAGTTCCGTCCATTCACTAATGCAAAGAGCGCTTCTGCCACCTTGTGGGCACTCCGAGGAACTGAAGGGAGTTTTCCACAGGAAGAGGGGAATTTGATGAATTTCATTTCAAATTTACTTCAACAGTTGAGAATTTAGCCAAGTACTAAACAGATTAATTTTTTGCCTTTGTGAAGGCTTGGGCGCCTTTGATCACTTGGTCGTTTTAATGAACTCAATGTGGTTGTTTCCGATTTGGCCTTGGAAGTCTTGGCAGGTCGCCCTGGTCTAAGTGGGAGTCTCGTCGCCTCTAGGTTGGGCTCCTCAGTTTAGCTGGGCTGTCCTTCCCACTGACAGAAGGTTTACAGAGAGGGAAAAATAGTTTTGTCTCAAATTCTGCCAGGACACATCATTTGTTTCCAGACTGCCATTTATCGTATGGTTCTCTGAAGATTTAATATTAAAGAAAAAATTGCGGTGCACCTGTTCGGGGGAAAGTGCTTTGTCCTATGGCAGCATGATTTTACTAAATTAATAAATTAAAATATCTGTTTATTAGGATTTATGAGTTGGCTTTCTTCTTTTTAGGTCCCCACCTTCGTGTTGAGGAGGACTTGCTTCCAGTGTACCCACCTGCCCTCTGTAAGCAGCCAGAGATTTCCTGAGGGTTTCTGGCACCGGCTTTGCCCAGCAAGCTTCGTGTGGCACTATTTGTGGCCACATTCTAAGTGACTGAGCTGCTCTGCTATCTTTAGGGTCTTGTTTCAATCTTGCACAAAGCTCCTTTCAGATCTACTTTGGCATTCTGATATGATGCCATGGCCCTGCAGGGCCAGAGAGAAGAATTAGCTATTCACTATCTGTCTTACAGCATAAATGGGCTGTTTAGCATTTGGTTGCTAGGCTGTATGATGACAAGAGACCAGGAACCTGCCACTTCTCATAAGGATGAAACATCTTAGCCTAAAACATGGCTCTCAATGAGTGGACTGCTTTTCCATTAGTTCTCACTTTTGACATCAGGCCCCAGTCGCTTGGGTATGGTTATACAGGGCAGGGTCTCCTCTATGGGATCCCTCCCTTGGTGTCCTGCTTGTGGTAAGTTAATTGGCCCAGAATTCACTGAAGTTAACAAAAGCCATGGAGACATTTAGCAGAAGTTGTTGAATATTAAAATTTAGTTGTTGCTCTTGGAAGCTAAAACATGTGGACAGTGAGCTTGTCCAGTTGGTTTTTATCCTCTTGGTTTCTCTGGCTGTTTTCTATACCTGGTCCAGTTTAAAAAGCTATTTGTGGTCAAATCAGATGTGAGAATAATAGAGAACACAAGAAAAGGGAGAGATTGGATTTGCTTCATGGAATATTTCATACCACTGGTAGCTTCCATGCCAGAAGTATTTTAAACTGGGGTCCCCACTTGGGGAGCAAGCTTATGACCAGGATGGTGAAAAACATTTCAACAGATCACTTGAAGTTTATGCATGCAAAAACGACTTGCCCTTTAAGAGGGGAAAAAGAGAAGAAATGACAGCCATGTTTATCCTTTGCTGGTTACTATGCCATGGCCCCACCGTTGCTCAGCCACAATACCCACAATAATAATTCCAACCCTTTACTGAGTGTCTCAGGAAAGTGTGTGTATCAGTGTTCTTCCAAGCTGACAACCCCACTGGGAGTGACTGTAAGTTTCGATAATGCCCATGTTACCCGTGCTTCAACAAAGCCACAGTAGAGAGCTCGGAGTTTCTCCTTACACATTTCAGGGGACCTCACCATCAGATCATTTAATGTCACTGGGGTTATGAAGCAGTTATGTAAATGAAGAAGGACTATGCGGGATGTTGGACATTGAGGGTCTGGTGACATTTTCTTACTGACGTATGATCTTGGCTGAAGGACTTCTTTTTCCTTTTTAAGCTGGGCAGTGGTGGTGCACGCCTTTAATCCCAGCACTCGGGAGGCAGAGGCAGAGGCAGGAGGATTTCTGAGTTCGAGGCCAGCCTGGTCTACAGAGTGAGTTCCAGGACAGCCAGGGCTACACAGAGAAACCCTGTCTCGAAAAACAAAACAAAACAAAACAAAACAAACAAACAAACAAACAAACACAGTAATTCTTTTACTTTGAAAAAAAGGATTCTTTTAAAAAAGGATTATTTATTTTATGTATAGGAGTGCACTGTAGATGTCTTCAGACACACCAGAAGAGGGCGTTGGATCCCATTACAGATGGTTGTGAGCCACCATGTGCTTGCTGGGAATTGAACTCAGGACCTCTGGAAGGGCAGTCAGTGCTCTTAAGTGCTGAGCCAGGCCCAGAAGGACTTCTTTAATTTAAATTTCCTCTTCTGGAAAGTGGTTGGTATCATTGTTTCTGTTGTCCTTTCTAGTTTTAGAATTCCATAATCACCTTTGGAAGTAGAAGTTTTGGTTTACTTCTCTCTTATAGGCACTATTTTCATGAATTAATCTTGTATTTACATTCTAGCAGGCTTTAAAATATTACCCAAGGGCCGAAGCACATCATCCGTTTACCTGTAATTCTCTCTCCCCCCCGACCTTTCCAGTCACCTTCACACCCATGAGGAAGCAGGTTAAGTCTGTCCTCAAGAAATGGGTACTGAAGTTTGCAGAAATAATTTATTATTTTGATATATTATCAAAGTGATAATCCCGAAAAATGGACTATATTATATGTTCTTATATGTTTTAGAGGTTCACACCACACACATTTGAATAGTTCCCATAACCTTTTCGTTTTTAGAAGTTTTACAAGCTCTTAATTTGTAGATTATAACTCCATCTCCAGCTCTTTATTTCTAGACTCTTCCCCACCCTCTGCACTTGGCCGTGACAGGCCAGGCGACTACCAGAAACATGACGGATGCGGGGCTCAGGGTTTCCTCCCACTGTTCATTCTGTCTGTCCCCATTTTGTTTGACCTTATTTCTGGATACTGTCACACTCCCCGAGTGTCTGGCAGCTTATGAAAAATGATGGTCCAATGAAAGGAAGCCCGAGACGTTTGTTAGATGGGTTGAGAAGACAACACTTCGGCTTCCTGCTTCTCTCACTTGCTGTCACACCCACTGCGATGGACTCTTATACTCTGGATCCAGGAGCCAAAATGAATGCTTTCGTCTGTGAGTTGCTTTTGGTCATGGGATTTTATCACAGCAACAGAAAAATAACTGGTACAGGCCTGGAGAAATGCATCCGCACCCAGATCTTGTGTAGATGAGGAGATGCTGAGTTAGATAGAGCACACACTGCACAGAGCGAGACTTTAGGAATCTTGGACTTAAAGTGAACGTATTTTGAATGTAGGACAGCTGTAAACTACTGGAATAGAGTGGGTGGTGATGGATCACATTTACAGAACGGGGCAAACACAGTGTCTCCTATCCTGTGCACTCTTCTTTGGCTACAAGTTGCCCTCTCTCATCAAAAGATGGAGTCTGTTTTTCCTGAATCTGAATTCTGAATCTTGTCAGTTCCGTGGAATATGGTAGCAGTTTTGTTGGACCAGTTTGGTTAGTAGTCTAGCTGTTTCTCTTGGAGTTGGAAGCAACCATGTAGAAAACAATCACCTCAAGACTAGTGTGCCATGAGAAGCCCCAGGCCGGGTGGAAAGGTTTTGGAGGAAGAACGGTGGAGGGAGATAGAGACAGAGATGAAAAGGGAGAGGGAGCGAGGGTAAGAAAGAGAGTACTTCCCGAGAAACTAGGATCATTAGGATATGAGATGAGAAGTTTTATTTGATTGGGTCTCCTGATCCTAGGACTTGAAACATCCCACAATAATCACCTGCAGGACAGAGAGACAGGACCTTTGCTTAGTGCAGAAAATCAGAAGCCCCAATGTGAGACCAGCGTGTCATCCCCGTCCAAAGCTGAAGGCTTAAGCGCCCCCTGGAGGAACACTGGTACAAGACTATGTTCAAAGGTGGAAGAATCTCGAGTCTGATGTCCATGGGCAGGCAACAGCGACAGAAGGATGTCCACACTCAAAAACAAAACAAAACAAACAACGCTCTTTCCTTGGAGTGGGTGGGGAGGCTTCCAGGATGGTGTCACGCATGCGCACATTCAAGGGAGGTCTTTGCCATCCATCTCAGTGGTCCAGAAGCCAGCCTTCACTAGAGCCACACAAACTTACTACCAAGTATCCTTTACCAATTTTTCAATACAATCAAACTGACACCTAGAATTAAGTATTCCAGAAAAAGAGATGCCAGCAGTCTCCGAGGTACCAGAATGTGATCGATAAAGTCATCTTGGAAGTGGGTCTCCTACTTCAGCTGCCCCATCTGATACCACCAGGGTCAGAGATGGCCAAGTCAGCTAACCCCTTCTTCAATTCCAGACTTACACAATTGTAAAGAAAGCAGAATGGTGTTCAATCACTCCGTGTTCAGATAGAACTCCACGAAGTTGTAAGCAATAGTTTTCAGGTTTATCCGCTCCCCTTCTGTGAGATCAGTACTCTCCAATTCTTGAACCCTCTGAGGAGTGCCTATGAACTACCTCTGCGACTTCACTGTCAGCTCAGTTTCATTTCCCTCAACGGCACTAAGTCAGTTACCTTGACTCTCTGCTTTGTAGCTTCCAAAATTTAATTAACTCCAATTCCTCCTTAAGGATGGACATATTTTGCTTTATCTTTATTATGATTTTTTTGATACAAGGCAGTTAGTGGCGGTGCACACTTTTAATCTTAATGTTTAACAGAATATTTCTATGTGTTTTATTGAAGACTTAGAATGGTAGTGGTGAGTGTGGGCTGTAGGCACAGAGATATGAGTTTTGTGAGTCATATTGGCTCATAGCTTCTCCAGTAAGGGCAAGAACTATTTGCAGATGACTTGGGGCCCAAGTCAGACTGTGATTCTGGCCAGAAACATTCCTGGGGGTATGATTACTATGGGAACATGGTAGGTGTTACAGCAGGCTCTGAGAAAGAGGTTCCTGGCTGCCAGTGGAAGAAAGGACAATATACGCAGACACAATTATTCACTTGTAGTTTTGTAAATTTCCAGAGATTATCTTTTAAATGATTGTAATATATTTTTGATAATTTCATAGATGAGTATCATACTTATCTCTCACTTGTGCTTTCACCTTCTCCTGGTTGGCTTTCAACACATACCCCTACTAACTTGATGCCTTCCCCGCCCCCAATCCATGTGCCACACATAAGAACCACACTACGGAAGAGAAATGACTCTCCCTTTCCCAGTTGCCATCAGTTACCAATAGCTTCTCAGCTAGAGGTGGGCCTCATGCCCTCCCTCCCAGTGCTGGACTCTTTCCTGGCTTGATTTTGTGCAGGTCCTGCATAGGAAACCATGGCTGCTGTGAGTTCATGAGTCCAGTGGTCCCATCACATCTAGAAGACACTGATTTCCCCTGGCGTCCGGTTCTTCCAGACTCGTCTGTGATGGTCCCTGAACCTTGGAAGGGAGATGAGACAGATAGGCTGAGAACTTTGACAAATTGTAGGTTGTGAGCCTCAGCTCGAACTACTGTTCACCTATTCTAAGAGGGCTGAGAGATACGCGTGTGTACGGCTATAAAGAGAAGTGTTTAGAGGCCATTTTGACATTATGTCCATTTAGCAAAATAATAGTAGTAGCTTCCCTGTAGGGCTCTCCTGTGTTTCTGGCCAGGCTTACCGCACGAGGCATGAGTTCTCTCCTGGGGAGTGGGCTTTAACTTCAATGACAGAGCAGATGTTTACCCCACTAACATTCATGCCACTGTTGCAGGGACGAGCACATTTTGCCAGGCTGGGTTCGCAGCTGCATAAAATTGTAAATGACTTTTCTGGTCAGTCCCCTCCATAATACCTTCAGGCAGTATGTGAGTTAGCCAGTAGTGCAGAAGCTTCTGCGAGGGCCAGTTTGACTTTCTTATTGCCTGTGACCAACATGTGTGGTATTTTCAGAAATAGGATCTTATCATCAAGTTTTGGTGGGCAGCTGAGGGTAATAGCATTGGTCCTTAGTGGTTTTGAAGGTCTCGAGTCCCTTTCCAACCAGAAACGTGAAGATAGGCAGTCCACACCTGACCCTGCAAGTGATCGATTTATTTATTTATTTATTTATTTATTTATTTATTTATTTATTTATTTTTTCATTCATTCATTCATTCAGCTATGGTTTCTGGGAACATGCATTATCCCTCCACATAGAACACTTCCATTCAAATTCTTTTATTATTATTATTGCTGCTGTTATTGTTATTATCATCATCATTATTATTACTCTCATTATTATATTTTAGTGAGATTATAAAATATAGGTTCATGAAGATTCTCAGAGAAGAAAGCATGGTTGGACTTTCTGGACTGAGATTATCACCATTCACATGTCGATTCTCTAAAGCAAGGGTGCCATTGCGACAGTGCTGTGGTGCAGTAACAATTTTTCTAGAAAAGAGAAGAGCTGCGATAGGACGTGGCCAAAACCAAAACCCCGTGACTCTGAGAATTCCAAAGTGTCATGTAAGGGGCCTCAGAGCATCCTTAACAATAAGATTGAGTTTTGAGGAGAAAAATAACAAATCAGGCTTTGTGGTTGTTAAGAAATAAACCAAGATCTGAATTTCTTTTATTATGGTTGTTGTCCAAATTCCAAAAACGGAGACAGAAACTTCTATTGATCTTACGTGAAAAAGTCCTCATCATTGGGTTGAGTATGAGTTCACAAGAAAACAAACAAACCGACAGAAAACCAGACTGGTCAAGATGAAGGCGAGTGCAGCTTCTGCTGCTATTATCTTCCCCTCTGAACTTCCCCCCGCTGCTTCTTCAGTGTGAGGTTGTGGCACACCCAGTTTGGAGAGAGCAACTTTGAGCCTGAGATTTAGATTTTGAGCGTGTTCTTTCTCAAGGAAGGAACAGAAGCGATAGATTATAAAACAGAACTTCAAGCCAGAGCTCTAGGCAAACTGTGGATTGGGAGAGCATAGGAGAGGCGGCGAGAGGCGAATGAAAAGAAGCAAAGCAGGCTTGGAGTAGCCTTTTTATTGAATGGCTCCAAGGGCAATGGAAAAGTGTTTTCAGCAACTTGGGGCAAGTTCACCAGAAAAACTTGGGTGTGAGGAACAGTCTGAGGGAGCTGACCTGTAGGTGTTCCTCCAAGAAGTTCAAGAGAGACAGCCCAGCCCAGAATAAGGAGATTTTGGTGAGTGGGAGAACCAGACACCAAGAAACGGAAAAGAAGAGACAGTTTGAGAGTATGAAGGGATTTTGCAGAACTTAGATGACCCCCTAACTCCTGTGGCATTCCAAGTCTTGTGGTAAGGAGGAGCTTGTCTGGTAATACGATGTTTATAACTCAAGAGGAAAAACCCAATCAAGTAACTAGAACCAAATTTAAGGGATGCCAGATGGGGTAGTAAACACATGGACTTTATGGTCAGATATTCTGGGAATCAATCCTGTCTTTCCCTGACTCGTCACATGATGTGGGCCTAGTAATGTATTCTCATGGAGTCTAGGTTTTCTTTTTAATCTTTAAAAGTGAGATGATAGACTATTTCATAGGGTCTGAAGGTTCAGAAACTTTGTCAAGCCCTTAGCAGGAGTTGTACATAGTAATGGTAGCTGCTGTCCCGGCTCCCATCTTCATTTGAGCAGAGATATGTGGCTTTCCACTTATGACTCATACTTTGCTTCCATAGAGGACTATTTCTAGAAAGTTTCTGCCATGACAAGACTACATTTCTCAACTATCTTTGCATTTGGACCAAGGTGGTCAAGTTCTAGCCATGGGGGGTGTCAGGTAAAGTCATGTACATCATTTCCAAGTCTAGTCTTAGATACTGCCTATATGATTGGCCATCTTCCACTATTTACTCTCTGTTGGCTGTGTTGGAGATGTTTTAAGCTTGGTTCTTGGGTGATTGTGGGGAACAAAGATTTCAGAGTTAATGACACTATAGTTAGTTACAGTAGAGCAGTTAGCGTTATCTTAGCAGCAGTCTGGTGGAGTCTGAGTTCGGGAACAAATCATCCAGAAAGAATACTACCTGGGCAGTGGCCAGAAAGGCAAAGAAGAGATGTGAAGACTGGGAGATAATGGGCTTGTCTGTGCACTTGTAAATTACTCACAGCAGGCAGGGTTTGGCCATGATGTTTCTTGTTACTTTATTTCAAACACTGGCCTGAATATTTGGCCTCCATATGCAAATGCCAGTTAGAAGGGAGGGAAGTGCATGTCCTCTGAAGGAGAAGGCACTTCCCATGGTTTAAAACAGTCATTGTTAGTGAGTAATGTCAGGGAGACCTGGATTCTTCCCTGGTTGACTGGAGGCACTGAGTCTTGCAACTCTGTCAATCGAGGGTTTGGCTAATGTTTTAGCTAGGGTTTCTATTGCTGTGATGAAACACCATGACCAAAGGCATCTTGGGGAGGAAAGGGTTTATTTGGCTTACACATTCAGATCACTGTTCATCACTGGAGGAAGTCAGGACAGGTACTCAAACAGGGCAGAAACCAGGAGGCAGGAGCTGATGCAGAGGCCATGGAGGGGTCCTGCTTCCTGGCTTATATTCTCCATGTCTTGCTCAGCCTGCTTTCTAAAAGACCCCAGGACCACCAGCCCAGGGATAGCCCCACCCACAAGGGGCTGGGCCTTTCCCCATCAATTACTACTTAATAAAATGCCCTCCAGTCCTATCTACAAACCTGATCTCATGGAGGCCTTTTCTCAGACATAAAACTATCCAACACAGGTAATTACTTTTTGAAAGCCGAGTAACTCTAAAATTGTGAGTGAGTGTGTAGATCCTGCAGCTAGGATCTAACCTAGTTGTCTTACAGAAACTCAGTTGGCTGGAGACCCCGAGCCATTCAATGGCAGAACCTGTTTTTATCCCTTTTATTTGTAACAGCTGCTCTTTCCTCACTACTTTCTGAGAAAACAGAAGACAACAAACCAAACCAAACCAACCACCACGATTGCAGGCCACTTCCCAGAGTCAAGTGCCCAGTCCTCTTTTTGGGGAGTCTGATCTATGTAGTAGAGCAAATGGAATTTGTCTAGCTGGGAGTGGGTGGCATTCCTACCCTTCATTTGGGTAATGGTGGTGAGGATGTGGGCAGCAAATGATGAGCGGGGCATACCGGAAGCCGTGCCAGAGAAGTGTGGGGCAGCTGGGAGGGTTGGGAGCCTGTGCACACTCTACCGCTCTGCTCCGCGCTGCTCATCTGCCCGTCATTCTTCCCCAACCTTCTTCTCGCTCTGTCCTCTCTTTGGGCTTGTGTGAGTTGGTCTTACAGGTAATACTCAGAGCTGGCTGGTAGGAAGCAGATATTGGACGCCCAAAAGCTGGGTTGATACTTAGCCAATAAGGGAGGTTCAGTGTCCCAAAGACAACGGTCAAAGTTTTGGATCACAGGATCAGGAAGCAGGCCTGTGATGCCCTGCCTTGAGGCTACCTAGGCATGCAGGTCAGAAAAGCCAACACTGTCATTTGAAGTGGTGAAGGGTTATTTTAACAGCTGTGAGTCCCGAACCGTAATCTTAACCAGAACGTTTGATTGGGCTGGTAGTCAAGAGCCAGTGGCTTTAGGGACTTGGTAAGTGAAAACTGATTTTACACCCATTTCCTTTTGTTTTTCCTTCTATTCTCAAGGCCGTTGTGAATGCAGCTTTAAGTTTATAAGTTCTGAGCAAACACGTGATCGAAAACATTGTTGGATTTTTAATATTAATTTTCTTTATTCTTGATGCAATGAAGAAACACAAACATTTATTTCCACCACCATTTTTGCTGCCAACTCCTCCTGGGTTCTCACCTAATATGATCCCCTCTCAACTTAATATTCTTTTTACAAATAATTCATTATGCACAATTAGTGCTGTTCATCCGAGTACGGGTGTGGGGCGATCTGCTGGGGTGTGAGGCATCCACCAGTGGATACACATTAGAAACCCCAACCCAACCCAACCCAACCCAACCCAACCCAACCCAACCCAACCCAACCCAACCCAACCCAACCCAACCCAAACCAACAACAACAAAAAACAATTCTCCCTCTGCAGCAACCACCTGCCTCAGGAAGGGATGGGTCCTGCAGAGTATGTCTGACATCTATGCCAGAATGTTGGCTGGTTTCAGTTGCTGTGGCTTCATGAGTGTTATAGCCACGTCAAGTGCAGAGGTTTACATTCATGGCACCAATCCATCATTTGGCTCTTACACTCTTTTTGCCCCCTCTTCCGTAACATTCCCTGAGCCTTGGTGGTGATCGTGGGGCTGTTACAGATGCCCCATTTAGGGCTGAGCACCCAGTCTCTTATTGTCCTCATTCTGACCAGTTAAGCATCTTAGCATGTACCGCTTCACATTCTGAAAAGAAGCTTCTCTGACCAAGGTTGAGAGTTCAGGCTGCACGTATAAACATAAATATTTAGAAGGCAAATTGACAACATTTAATAAAATAACAATAGCAAATGGATCATTTAGCAAAACAACAATAGCAAGCCCCAGCCATATTTTGACCAGAATTGTAATACCAGGCATGAAATTCCCTCCTGTGGAGCAGGCCTTAAATCCTATCAGAATGCACTTTGTTACCCATAATGGTCATGCCACCATTCCACCGGCAGGCACACTTTGCCTTATAGGTTAGATTAGCATTGGGCAATACTAGCAGGCTGCAGAGTACCTTCTTCTAGTCTTTTGAAAGCTAACCAGAAGAGAGGCGGTTTATGGCTTGCAATTGACTGTTGACTATACAATTGACTATGTTCTGCAGCCAAAGTATATGGTGTCTTCACCAATAGGGTGAAGTGGTATAGTTGGTAAACTTCTGGGCCTCTGTGGTAGTTTGAATATGTTTGGCCCAGGGATTGGCAATATTAGGAGGTGTGGCCTTGTTGGAGTAGATGTGGCCTTGTTAGAGGAAGTTTGTCACTGTGGGGGTGGGTTTTGAGACACTCTTCCTAGCTGCCTGGAAGACAGTCATCTCCTGATTGCCTTTGGAACAAGTAGAACTCTTAGCTCCTCCAGTGCCATGCTTGCCTGGATGCTGCCATGTTTCCCACCTTGATGATAAAGGACTGAACCTCTGAACCTACAAGCCAGCCCCAACTAAATGTTGTTCTTATAAGAGTTAGTCATGGTGTCTGTTCACAGCAATGGAAATCCTAACTAAGACAGCCTCCCTGACCAATAACTCATAGGGAGTTTTCTCATTAAGTATCTCAAATCTTCTGGGGTAGGATTATTTATTCTGTCATGTAGGGTATCTACATTTGAGTTAATTTTTCTGAAAGAAAACCTGTTTGTAGTCTCTTATAAAATTATAGCCAGGCCTAATTTAATTTATATGATGGGGAAGACTGTAAGAAGTACTGGGACCTATTTGGGAATTAATCAGTAATATAAGGCACTTGGACACTGTGGTGTATCATAGTTAAATGACAAGAAAATACTACTGCTTTGGATTTTTTTCTGTCTGTTATGTAATGTTGAGGCAGAGTGTGACTAATATATGGGCAGGTCCACATTGTAAAAGTTGTTCATTCTCAGGGATAATTAATAGACTGTACCCCTATTAGTCCCTTCTTGAGTCCAGGGGTGACTTGTGGACCTGATGTGCTACGACCTTTGCAATTAGGTTTCTGATATCATGACTGTGAGATATTAAAAATATTCCCACATTTGTCTGTGACAGAAATAACTGTTCCCTTAGCAAGATCATCATGCTCAAGACTGCAGGAGCTGTGACAAATCTGAGGTCAAGAATAAGCTCTAGAGAAGTCAGCCAGAAAGAGCCACTCCCAGTCAGTGGCCAGACAGGGAAAGGGGATCCTGGCTCAATCAGTGACCAGACTGGGAAAAAGGGATCCTGGCTCAGTCAGGAGGCAAACAGTAGCTCATCTGTGCACTTGTAAATTAACTCTCATATTTAGTGTTTTGTCATAAAATTCCTTTCTTTGTCCTAAACTTTGGACTGAATGCTGTCTTCTGAAGTTACCACTATGGTTAAATTCACCAGAGAGCAAGTTACTGAAAGAGCATTGCCTTTGCAGAGGAAAGTTCAGTTTTGATCCATTTCGGTTTGCCCTAATTAGGTAGACAAAACATCAAAGTATTTCCTGATGGCCAGAAAGAAGAGGGGTCCTATGAACTGTCTATGGGGGTTGGGGGTCTCAAAGACCCAGCATAAGAGAGCGAGCTAATAGCTAGCAAGAACATGGGATTTAGTGCCGGCAACATGAGCTTTGGAGGAGAATACAGACCTCTACACTCTTCCAGCCCAGCTTGTGAAGAACCTTTACACTGTGCCCAGACCCTTGATTCACAGGGACAGTAAAGATGGGCACTGGTTTTAGTCAGGAAGCTGGTGGCAATTCCCTATGCTCAACAGAAAATGAACACATTCTGGTTGTTAACACACTGATTCGAGGAAAATCATCATTGGTCGTGTGTGGCACTAGACGTCACTCCACTGTCAGAACTATGCTCTATGTCACACCCAAGAGAATAAGGCACCGTTTCTCTATTATGAACTTCCTTGAGTATTTCTCATTGTTACTTGACACATGAGGGAATTAGAGGATCTGTTTTGAGCTATATCAGTATAAACACTTTTAAATTTTCATTTTGGAGTCACTGTAATGATACTATATTTAAATTGTTAGTGTTTAAAGAGTTTAGACAATTTAAAATCCATTGACAAGTGAGAACAACACAAAGTCTCTTGGATCTTCTCCACCTAGATTCTAAGTAACATTTTATTGTCTATTTATCTACCTATTTTACTCTGATGCAGTGGTCCACAACTCCTAAATACTCTAGTATAAACTTATCCAAGTATAAAGGGCCCTCTGCTTCTTAATTACCATAAAGAATTACAATATGGAATTCAACAGTGGTGTGGTACTGCCCTACCCAGAGACTCATGTGTCTTGATCTGTTTTCTGTTGCTATAATGGAATACTTGAGACTTTGTAAAGAAGACTTTCATTTTGGCTTATACTAATGTATCTTGGGAAGTTGAAGAAGATCCTGTGGCAAGGACCTTGTGCTACATGGTAGAAAGCCAGAAGAGCCAGTGGGAACACAGCTCAAGAAAGAAGACAACCTGTACATGTGGGAACTAACACAGCCCCATTAACACAGCTCAACATTCACCTCAGCAGCAACAATCAGATTTCAACAGGAGTTTTGGAGGAAGCAAACCAAAGCACCATATACCTTTTTCTCTTTCCTAGTCCAGAATTTATTCAGGAACACACCGTGAATTTGGCTGTCTTATCTTTTTGATTTCCACTAGTCAAAAGTAGTTCCTAACGACCATGGGCCTTCAGCATGTGACAGTTCTTCAACTTAAGCTGTGTGCTTTCCCATGACCAGACTCAGGTCATGGATTCTTTGTGGAGGTTACCATAGAAACAGTGTTAGACTTGATAGGAGAGATTAACAGTTTCTCTCTATTGGATTAATATTTGGTCCTCAATTTTACAGAACCTATGCTATCTCTAAGAAGAAAGCCTTTACCTAGCTTCCTTGGGTGACACTGGGGTAGATCAGAGAGCACCCTCAGGACCCATTCCCATCCGCATTTGTTGATTGGCACTCTGCTATGGGAAGGTTTCTCCTTTCTTTCTTTCTTTCTTTCTTTCTTTCTTTCTTTCTTTCTTTCTTTCTTTCTTTCTTTCTTTCTTTCTTTCTAGCAACACGGTCTTCGGGAGCTCTCTTTCACTGCATGTGTGATATCCTGTTTATCTTGATGTTCAGAGTGTACTAGATTTGGTAATGCAAACCCCTTCAAACCTGCTCCCATGTCCTTTGGATGGGTCTTCATTGAAGTCTTTAAGGATTGCCCATTTTCTGGTATAGCAAGATGATTTTGGCTTACTTTGAATTTTCTTTCCTTCAGATTTGGAATTAACCTTTTCTCCGAGAACCTAGGTTCTTGGAAGATGGTATTTAAAATTTTAAGTCTGGAGGTTAGATGTGCTCATCAGTATTGTGATATCTGTGATATTGCTGTCCCTACAATGGACCAAGCATACATTTACACATTATATACATACACATACATTATATATATAAATTTATGTATAAATATATTCTCACACATGTACACCAGAGAGATAGAGATAGATAGAGACAGAGAGAGATGCAGACAGAGAGAGAGAGAGACACAGAGATGCAGAGAGACACACACAGACACAGAGAGAGGGAGGGAGACACAGAGAGAGGAGAGAGAGAGAGAGAGAGAGAGAGAGAGAGAGAGAGAGAGAGAGAGGAGGAGAGAGACTTGTCTCCATACAACCCTGAGGATCTGGTTAAGAGGTCTGAATGATGGCTGGTTAGGAAGGGACTTTGTGTGGGCTAGACAGCTGTGGGTACAAATTATGGCTTTGTCCACAGGCAAGGATCAGGAAATGTGACCCAGGGAGGAAGGAAGGGCCGCTGCCGTTAGGCTATTGCTTAGATCTAGACAGACAAAGCCTATTTTTCATTGGGGATATGATTTAGTTTTTCTTTATTTGGGATTTACTTTATTTGTAATTCTGTGTATGTGTGTGAATTTCTTCATATGTGCATGTGAGTGCAGATGCCTGCAGAGGCCAGAAGAGGGCTTTGGGGCCCCTGGAGCTGGAGTTACAGACAACTGTGAGCCGTGCCATATACTGGAAGCTGAACCTGGGTCCTCTCAAGAACAGCAAACACCCTGACCACTGAACCAAGTCCCCAGTTCCTAGACTCACCTGTATAACAAAATGATTATGGAAAGCACATAAATCCCATCCCCCCCTAACCATGGCTTTCTGGTGCTGAACATTCCTTAGCAAGGTTATGTGCTTTTCCCATTGAGGAACTATATTGACTTGAAGCACATAGGGGCCATTCCTGGTGTTTCCTGGGTTTGGACAAATGAATGATGACATATTCACCATTCTCTTATTATATAGAACATATGGTCCTCCTCCTCCTCACCCCAACCCTTGGCCACCATTGACTCTTTCATTGTCTCCATAGTTTTGCCTTTCCCACAATGTTCTAGAGCTGGGTTCATGGGGTCTGAGCCTTTTGACTTACTGGTACTCTAAGCCTTCTTTGAAAGACTTCAAGTTGATGAAGTCAGGCCAGTTAGGGAGACTCTCCCTCTACTAAAGACAACCAAGCAGGCAGAACCCTTCAACAGTGATACTTAGATGCTTGTTAATGGAATAATGGGGGAAGGTGCCCAGATGCTTCTGAAGGAATTTGCTCCCATTCTTTTCTCCATCTTTCTTGGGATAACATCTCTTGCAGCCTGCCCTAAGCAGCGAGACTCTAGAAAGGGATGTCAGGAGAATTTCAGCTTAATTCAGTTGATCCATCAAAAGGCCACCGCATGGACTGGCGGTGCACTCATACCCGTTTCCCCACTTATCATATCTCTCCAGCATCCACCCATTTGCTTAGCAAAACTTATGCCTTCATACATAAAATTATAATTTTATACCTCTTTAAATAGTCAGAAACTAGTTTACCTTATCTCAATATATTTATTGATTTGCTTAATCTGTGAACCTGTCTGCTCTGTTTCATTGATTTCCATATCTCCAACCCCCCCTCCTCCCTGCTTTCTCTTTCACAGTCTGGCTTTCCTGGACCCTGGGCGATCTGCTGCAGCCCTCGCTAACCCTTGCTTGGACACTAACACCTGTTTTATTTTTAAATAATGTGTCTATGTGTATGCCAGTATGTGGAGGCCGTACATGTTGGATCTCCTTGAGGCTGTAGTTTACAGACAATTATGAGCTATCTGATGTGAGAACTGAACTCAGGTCTTCTACAGGAGTAGTAGATGCTCGTAAGCCCTGGGTCATCTCTTTGCCCAGATCCTGACATTTTCACATATAGTCGGGAAGGAAAGGGGAGAGAACAAAGGATCAAAAGGGGAAAAGATGAGAAGGGAAGGGAGGATGAGAGAAAAACAACACTAGTTTTGAAATATTTTAAAATATACTTTACATTCCTGTGTGTTTAATCTCACCCCTGTTCAACAAGGGACACTCTTTACCTTAGGGAAAATGCACAGTCAAGAATGGAAAATGGAAAATCAAGCCAATACTCCGTCTCTGGTGTCTTATATGAGGAGTTTTAGGTTCCTAGCAACACAAAGTCTATGAGCTTTGGATACACCAAGACATATGCTTTCTAAATTCTAAGTGACATCTTAAAATACTGAAATCCCAGTCTGCTGTACTTGTGTCTATGTGCAGAGGAATAGTTGATGTCCATGAAGAGATGCCCCCATCAGCATAATGAAGCAGTGTAAAGCCTTCCACAGGGATAGAGAGGGAGAAAGTAATTGGAAATGGATCCGGAGTGGGATGCTGAGGCTGACTCTGTCTCAGTCCTAGGAAGGGTCAGATGTTGGAAAAAATCAGAAACACCAACTGGCTGAAGAAGAGCTATAAACAGAAGTACCTGTGCCCTGACTCCTGCTTATGACTTTTAGAGGACACAGAATGTAAGGGCTCCCTGGGTATGCGGAGAGCCACCATAACTGTATGGTGTTTGAGGAATATAGATGTTTTTGTGTCCTTTCACTCTGTCCTGATCTCCCCCATTGAGCAATATGTAGGATCTGAGAGTGATGGCTGTAACCTTGCCAGCAGATGACTGAAACACAAGAAGACGGGCCTCAGTAGGTGAGGATAGCAGATGCCTTCCCTAGTAAGGACTGTGTCTTAGTCAGAGTTTCTATTCCTGCATAAAATATCATTAATGAGAAGCAAGTTGGGGAGGAAAGGGTTTGTTCAGCTTATACTCCCATGCTGCTGTTCATCACCAAAGGAAGTCAGGACTGGAACTCAAGCAGGGCAGGAAGCAGGAGCTGATGCAGAGGCCATGGAGGGATGCTGCTTACTGGCTTGCTTGCTTCTCCTGGCTTGCTCAGCCTGCTTTCTTATAGAACCCAAGACTAGGCCCTCCCCCCTTGATCACTAATTAAGAAATTACCTTACACCTGGATCTCAGGGAGGCATTTTCTCAACTTTAACTCCTTTCTCTGTGATAACTCCAGCTTGTGTCAAGTTGACACACACAAAACCAGTCAGCACAGACTGTGATAGTCACAACACAGCAAGCACCAGGGATACCTGAGAGGTGGTCTCTCAGTATCTTTGTAGCAATCGCCACTCATTGTCTCTGCCAAGAGTAGAGGGCCTATATTATTCCCACCGAAGCTATCCACACAGAGACTAAGACACACTGAGCAGGGGCAAATATGTGCATCAGAGGGTATTTAAACTCAGTCTTTCACCAAAAGTACCTTCTTGATATAGATGGGATGAAGAAGGCAATCATCTTAAGGCATGAAGAATCTACTTTGTTGGAGCCCAAAAGGCTTTGAAAATATTGCACCAAACAAGATTGAATTGACTAAAGAGTTTTGTTTTTTTTTTTTTGCTTTTTTTTTTTTTTTTTTTTGGTTTTTCGAGACAAAGTTTCTCTGTGTAGCCCTGGCTGTCCTGGAACTCACTCTGTAGACCAGGCTGGCCTTGAACTCAGAAATCCACCTACCTCTGCCTCCCAAGTGCTGGGATTAAAGGCGTGCGCCACCACTGCCCGGTGACTAAAGAGTTTTAAGCGAAAGAATAGTAAGTTGCCTCTCTTTGGGGTGATTTAAACGTCTCCTTTCTGCACTCTTTTCCCACCATTACCACGATCCCATTCTCCTCTCCTGTTCATCTCCTCTCTGTACATTGCTAAACGACCCGATTTCCCCTTTGCCTTGGCTGGTGGCTGCCATGTGGACACCATGCTCTTTTGTGGAGGCACTACATACAAAGGATATTCACTGGGGTTCTTTTGGCCCAGCTTTAGTTGATTCAGCAATTTACTCAGGAGAAGGTGATCCATGGTCAAATAGATGATTCTTGCAGGGGATCCATTGGCTACTGTCATCTTCAATCTACAGATTGTGGTGGTTCCAACTCAGGAAAAAATCCTGAAGCTCTGTGATGTTGTTGTTGATTATGGTGATGATGACGATGACGATGATGGTGTGTGTGTGTGGCTCTTCACACCCACATGAGCTGATGTGAAGCTAATAGCACACTAAAGCATTCCTAAGGCAGACGTGGGTGTTTTGTACGTATTGCTTTACAGTTTTTGAGTTGAGCTTGACGTCTTCGAATTGCTAGTAAACCAGCTTTTCATGCCAGGGAACATTTCCTACATGGGTATGTGTTTCGTTCTATCTCTGTTCACCCCCACAATGGCAGTCTCCATGGTCAAAATCTGAAATCGGATTTGCAGGGTACTTCCTTGGGTGTTCTAGTTTCCATTGGCATCCCCAAGGAGTGCTGTCTTTCCTGTGAGCATCTTGCTCAGTTCGGAGGCATGTCCTCATCTTTTCCAAAGTCACACAGAACAGGAATTTCGTACTAACTAATCAGGAAAGCTTCTAGCGGATTAGAAACACCCAAGCAGAAAGCTGTGAGGTGAATGCTGTCCTCCTTATTAAATTGGCTAAGTCTAAATGGAAGATATTGAAAAACCAAAGGGGAAATCCATTCTGGATCACTCCTCTATGTAAGTGGAAACACTGTTTAGTTTCTGAATTAGCTGCTCAAAGTACTTTTGGTTTAATCTTTCAGCCGAGGATGCGCTAGAAGAATCTTAGTGAATGGATTGATTACCTGAAACTAAAATCCAACTTCTGAGAATAATAAAAGTAGCCGATACAGTTGTTAACCTCTTGTCATGTTTGTTTCTCAACAACCCAAGCCCACTTAGCAGACCAGCATCATGAATACATGAGCTCATTTTCTTCTTTTGACATTTCCCTTAAAGGTTTTAATTTTGATGGTTGAGTCATCTTGACAAAGATGAAAGAACTGTTGGATAAAGAAAGATGGAGAGCGCTGTAGGAGCTGGGGAAAATATAACTGTCTTGGAGCAGATCCTGTTATTTACAGTTGTGACGGAATGAATGATACTCCTCATGGCAGTAAGACAAGTCATGATTTGCACCCTGAGCGCTGCTATTCATATGTTAAGCCAGTAAAGCGGAGGACTAAACCAGATTTTTCCTTGGAAGAGCTTGAGAGACAGAGGGAATAAGGTCAGACTGTATCAGACAGAACAGTGGAATAATATAGAAGATGTGAAAAACATTGAATCCTATTGTATGTCAGGAAGACCCCAGAGGTGCCGCACAGTGGAGGGATCGGAGCAAGGGGCCTCTGTGCCCACAGCCAGGAGAAAGAAGAAGAGATCCATTGTGGGCGTGGCCATTTCCTAGAAGGGCTGGGATGGAACTGTGATCTTAGAGGCTCCTGCCTTTCACACCTTCGTCTCACCTGTGACCAGAGTAAAATGATGACAGCTTCCTGATAGTCACTATTTTATTACGTGTTGGCTACCATTTTAAGTGTTTTACCTGTTTTTCTCCAGTAAAAGATCAGGTTACTTAGATGTGGACAAGTTGGACAGTGATTGAGAGCTAGCTTTCAATTCAGACAGGATGTGTTTTTCCCCACATGGGTTGTCACAAGAAGAAAATGAGGTGAGCAATGGCATTAAACTTTAGGTCTTTATTTGTTGGGTCCTAGGTTTGTCAACTCTATCTCTTAAGAGACTAAACTCCTAAGAGTCTGTTTATTTGCATAGGAAAGTCATTTGACAGAAGACAGAAAGCTGAAGTGTCTGAATAGATTATCAAAGCCACTACTGGGAGGGTGAGGCTCACATGGCCCATAGCCCACCATTGCTCAGGGTGACTGCTCAGATAGGCCAGCCTTATCTAGAACCTTTTCGCTCTGCATGAGTGTCTATAAAGTTTGGGTTTTACTGCTGTGAACAGACACCATGACCAAGGTAAGTCTTATAAAGGACAACATTTAATTGGGGCTGGCTTACAGGTTCAGAGGTTCAGTCCATTATCATCATGGTGGGAAACATGGCAGCAGCCAGGCAGGCACGGTGCAGGAACACCTGAGAGTTCTATCTCTTCATCTGAAGGCTGCTAACAGAATACTCACTTCCAGGCAGCTAGGACTAGGGTATTAAAGCCCACACCCATAGTGACACACCTACTCCAACAAGGTCACACCTCCAAACAGTGCCACTTCCTGGACCAAGCATATTCAAACCATGACAGTGAGGCACGTGTCCAGTGGAACACATGTGGCAGTGGTTTGTGTCATTTTTGACTTGATGGATTCAAAGTGCCCATGGTTTTCTACTCTTTCCATGTCTGACAACTGATCCTTGAGACTAAAGGTGACTTTGGAGCTTTATGTTGAAGATGGAAAAGCTTTTGATCCTCAGGTCCTCAAAAAAATTGTGGAGCAGAGCTCCTCCAGACCCCTCCCATTCCACGCACACCTACACACTAAGCAGGAACGCCTGTTTTGAAATAAAGCACATAATAATTTCTCCAAGAAAAATAAGAACCCTGAAGTTGCTAGGTTCCTGTCTCCAGAAGTTAAAGCTACCTCACTATTGAGGAAGATTGCCTGGAACCACAGGGGTTAAAAAGGGCAGCGTTTGCTCCTACACTATCAGGAAAATTTGGTTATAAAAAAAAGTAAATTGAAAATCATCTGATAAAAGACAAATCTTAGAAATCTCAGCAAAGAAAAACAGGAGTAATTTTCATTATTATTATTATTATTATTTTGTCTTGGAAAATGAGATTTAAGTACTTGTTTCTTAAAAAAGCAAGGTTGTGCTGGCCGGCAGAGGCTTGATGGCACGCATAATGATTGAAACAACAATTTCCCTTCCTGTAGATCTTTGTGTCTTTTATTTTTTCCTTCAGACAAGGCCTCTCATTAGTCCGGAAACTCACCAGTTTTAGTTAGATGGCTGGCCACTGAGTCCTCCAGGATCCTTCTGTCACCAGCACTGGGATTAGAGACATAGATTGCAGATACACCCAGCTTTTATGTGAATATCAGGATTCCAAACCCAGAGCCTTTTGTGTGTGCAGCAAGCACTTTACCACTGAGCTATCTCCCAGCCTCAGGCCTTAATGGTTTCAAAGTCTCTCTTCCTGTTCTTCTGCAGTTAGTGCGGTGATTCTGCAAAGCACTGTGGCAGCAAGGGTGATGTCCGTGAAAAGTATCAGCAAGGACTTTGCGTGCTGAGTTATGGACTCTGTGCTACAAGATTCACCTGGAAAATTTACTTGGTTCTGTTAATCTCCCAGAGATTGGCACTGTAATTATCTTCATTTTAAAACGAGAAACAGAGAGCTGGAAAGATGGCTCAGTAGTTCAGAATGCATAATGTTCTTACAGAGGACCAGAGTTCCGTTCCCAGTGCCCACATCAGACAGCTCACAACTGCCCATAACTCCAGTTCCAAGGGATCCTACATCTTTTTCTGGTTTTGGGGAAATCGGCATTTATGCTCACATACATATAGGCACAGACACATCTACGCATAATTAAAAATAATAATAATAAATCTTAAAATGAAAAAAATAAAAAGGAAGGCAGGGACCAAGTTAAATGTCACGCCTTAGAAAACAGTAAAGTTGGGAGCCAATTGTGACACCTACTGTTATGCTGTGTTGTCACCGGTCTGCCAGGTGGCTTTTGAGCTTGTGCACAGCACTGTAGCCACATGGCCCAGCTGTGGACCTGAGCCTCTGGGTCCAGGCTGCCAGGATTTGTCAAAGTCATATTTTCTGACTCTAACTCCAGGACTCTTTCAACTTGGAATACCATAAATTAAAGCAAACACCAACTTGGTTATGGGGCAGACAGTCAATATTTTTAGAGTGTTTATAGAAGGGAAGTAATTTTGGCCTGGCAAAAGAGCAAACTGACGGCAGTTTTACATTTCTATTTAAAAAGAAAAAGAAAAACTGATTTGAATTGGGAAAATTCTTATGCCAGAGAACTCTGTAAAATATTCAGGGAAAGCAAACCCATTTGGCTCCAGTCTGCTGGCTCTTTAAAAAGCAAACTTCATAGATCATCTCACGGAGCTTGCAGCTCTCTCTGCCTGATGCATAAAATGGCTTCATCTTTAGCAAGAGTTGATTGGCACAAAAGCATCCACGTGGTCAGATTTTGTTTGATCCTTCCTGGGAGGTTAAGGACAATCCTTAACTTTGCGTGCACCTCTGTTTCATTTTCCAGACTGAAGTGCAGCCAGGAGAGGCACGGGGAAGCTCATTTTGTCCGTCCTGGAGCCTAGTCCCTTCTTCCTCATATTTTGAACACATGACCTTGGACTTCATGCCTTTGTTTCTCCATCAGTAGGGCTTTGTTTTATGTGATTGAAAAAGAATTCATAGCTGAAACTCAAAGCTGACCCAACTATTGAGAAGGTCAGTAGAGCCACAAACAGGATACCTGTATTATATGTCCCTCTCTCCAGGTCTCAGGGACCATCAGGAAGATTGTTAGAGCTGGCAGCATCTTCTTGTCTTGATAGAACTGATTTGGTCATGAACTCAAAGCAGCTGTAGCTGATGGCCCAAGATCAAGTCAGTCAACAGTCTACCATGAGTCTCCATCCGTAACTGAGGCACTATTGAAAACCCATGGTTTCCAGGGAGGCAGAGTCAGCTTTCTTTAAGGGCATGGCTCCCAGTAGGTTGACCGTGCTCAGTTGGACCCAGGCATACATGGGTAGCATAGATCGGACAGGTGGGTTATTTAAAAAATAAAAATAAAAAGAGGACACTAAGTTGGAAGGTGCTGGGAGAACTGGATCTGGGAGGAATTTGAGGGAGAAGTTTGGGGTGAACAGGATACAAATTCATTGTATTAAATTCTCAAAGAATTAATAAAATTATTATATTGAAGAAAAGATAATGCAGAGCAAGGCTGTTCTTTGCCTTGGCTTGAACATAGGCCTTGAATTAACACGTTCGAAACTTGCTTCCTTATGCAGTTATAAGGGAGGTGGAGCTTATATCAATGGACTAATTAATATAGTTGTCAAGTAAGTTGGGAAATAGCCATTGTCAACTTGAATCAATTTCGAATCACTGTGAAGAACCATTTTCTATGTGAGTATGTCTGTGAGAGTATTTCCAGAAAGGTTTAGCAGGAGGGAAGATCTATGCTGAAAGTGGGAGCAGCACTGATGGAACAGGGTCCAGGCCTGGACATAAAGGATGAAGGGAGCTGGACACTAACAACCATCTCTCTCTCCTTCCGAAGTGTGGATGCAATGTGACAGCTGCTTCATGTTCCTGTTACCATGGCTCCCCTGCCATGCTGGAGTGTACCCTCAATCTGTAAGCCACAACAAACCCCTACTTCTTCAGCTGCTTCTTGTTGGATATTTTATCCCAGTGAAGGAAGTGGCTTCTTAATAACAGGATGATTTGGCCCGATTTCCTATCTCTGTCTCTTAAGTG
Organism: Uromys caudimaculatus; assembly: GCA_028551405.1. Taxonomy (NCBI): domain Eukaryota; kingdom Metazoa; phylum Chordata; class Mammalia; order Rodentia; family Muridae; genus Uromys; species Uromys caudimaculatus. Next base: position 69,109,631 of record CM052708.1, on the reverse strand, counting down.
CTCACTTGCCCTTTGGCCATGTCGTGATGTAGTACAAAAGCCTCTGCCAGATGCTACTACACTCCCCTGGGATTTCCCAACTTGAGAGTTGTGAGTCAAATGTCTGTTTTATAAATTTCCAAGTCTGTGGTATTTTGTCAAAACAACATAAAATGGACCAAGACAGCCTTTGAACTGATGTGGACACTAAGAACTCAGTGGAATGTAGTGAGAGTTATTAGTGTCTAGGGCTACGGAGAGGGCTCAGTCAGTATGGTGCTTGTTGTACAAGCATGAGGAGCTGCGCTTGGAGCCTTGGTGCTCACATAAAAGCCAGCTGCTTCTTAAGAAAACAGAAGAAAAGCACAAGGCTTTGTGTTGTCTGAATGCTGTGTCTGTGGATTCCATGACTGCCAGGAGGAAGGTGGTTCCAGGCTGGGACAGCCTCTGGGAAGCAGGAATGCTCAAGGGCCCCACAGAACTGGAGGTGGGAATGCAGGAGCTCAGCAGGCCGAGAATGGGGCTGTGAGGAGCAGGTGGACCGGAGTGAGTGATAGGGCTGCAGGATTCTGTTCATGAGGGTTAGACCACGTGTAGGCCTAGGGAAGCTCCCTTCCAGGAAAGGGCCAACAAGACTTCTGTGGCCAGGAGTTAGCCTGGAGCTTGGCTGTGTGGGGATTTGGCTAAATTCAGCAGGTCTCTGTTGCCTGTACCTTTCTACATGGCTGTTCTGGAAGCACACATATTGGATTGTTTTTTCAATTTCCCCTTGGCTGATGAGTTTAATAGTAGTTCAGAATCTCAGGGCTCTCCTCCTGAGATTCTGTCATTTCCCAATATGACATTGTCCTTCCAAATTGTAATTCTTGCCTTTTAAGACTATAAATCACCTTCTTGAAGAGCATGCAGGGCAGCGGGGGAGGAGCTTCAGTACTATAGTAGTGGTATGTTCAGGAGACCATTGTCACCCTGGGGAAGATGATAATCTACCAGGTCTTTATGAGGCAGTTAGTCTCTAGATGCTAGGAGCATTGGCTGGTAGTCACCTGTAAGGGCTGGGACTGTACAGTGGCTCCATCTGTAAGGGCTGTCATTGTAGCATGGGAGCTATCTGTAAGGACTGTCATTGGCTCGAGCTCTGTTGTTTAATTGGATTGATTTTTCTCCCTCATAGGGCTACACGGGAATGTCTAGAGTTATTTTTGGCTGCCATAAGAAGGGCATGGTGATGCTGGCATCTAGTGAGTAGCAACAAGGATTCATAGGATGGAATCCTACATTGAATCATCCAGCCCATACTGGCAAAAGTGTTGGGGCTCTGAGATGCTTCTCTAAGGGTACCAACCAAACTCAAGAGTCAAGACTTTCTCCTCATGACAGCCTGCACCCCTGAGTGGGTCAGATGTAAGGTAAAAAGTTCTAGACCCTTAACTCATAAAGACCAGCTAGACCTCTCCATGGTACGGGCTGGTCTCTGCATGAAAACCACTGTTTTACCCCTCCCTCTCTTTTTCTAGAATCTCCTTTGTTTCCTAATTGGTAATGCCTCCAAAGAACTACTTTTCCACAAGTCTCCACGTGTGAGTTTTTGCCTCACAGTCTTCATCTCAGCCTGCTCAAACTCTGACAGCTGGCCCAGAAAGCAGCCCATAGGAGCAGATCGAGTGTTGTGCCCTTTTGTTGCTTGTTAAAACTGAGATCGAGTTCATTTATCGATTGTGAGTAACTGGTAAACATAACAATAAGGTGGCAATGGTCAGTCTAGGAAAGGATTAGATGACACCTAATTCTCTCTCTCTCAAAAAAAAAAAAAAATCACAGCTTATTGGGAGAAAGCCCAGAGACCAGGGTCAGGTCTTGAAGTGGGAAGGAGAGTAAACAGTACATATATGGGGGAGGGAAAAGTTTGATGGTGGCCTCAAAAAGGAGAGGCTTCTCTTTAAGACCTGGAGAGAAAAACGACCTAGGATTTTAAAAATAAATATGCACAGAAATAAAAGCACTAGGTAAAGAAATAATAATGCTTAGTTAAGGTGTGTGTGTTTTCTAAAGCCAGACAATAAAATGCTGTATAAAAAACCTGGGAGGAGAACTTCATTACGAGAGACAAAGAGAGAGAAAGATGTCAGTCATTAGAGCAGTGGGACACAGTGAGGGAGGAGGGGAGAGGAGTCTTCTGGGAAATCCCTGGCACAGTCCCCAGAGAAATCTGTAGAGCAAAGGGGATATCCGAGTTTTAAAAGCTTTAGGGGTGGTGGAAAGATTTTCATCATGTGGCTGAGCTCAGCATAGCATGTGCATCAAAGAATACTGTAGAGCTAGGTACTGGTTAGGAATAAGAACTAGGGGCTGCGGTCAGGCTACAGTCCAGATGGCTTCCTCTGTCCCGGCATGAGAACTGCAGGGGGACATGCTTTCATCTCTTCAGTCTCATGGTCTCTTCAGAGTGCCAACCATTTTCAAAGGGCAGACTTGTGTTCTGACAGCTATATGTGGCAAAATGACTGATTAGCTCCAATGTGTCCTTTCCTGTATTAACACACACGCACATTTTAATGTGCTATATGCTGCTTAGATTCTGTTTAGCTCGGCAACATGCTCATTCCTGACTAATGGGAGGTAAGTAGTTCTAATATGTACAACTCATGGGCTGGTTCATGGGCTGCTCTTTCTCTGTTTCCATTCTCCCCCACTGGACCATGGCTATAAGAGGGGAGTCTGGAGTAGTCGTCAGAGAGGCTGCATATTGAGGGCATCAAATAATAATTAAAAAAATAGAAAGAAGGAATGTGGGTCCTTAGTGACTGAAATACAAGCTATGAACTCAAGGCCACTCGTTAGGGCTTTTATGTGTGAGAGAAACTGCTTTTGCTGGTATTAAAGTAATACATTGGAACCTTCTGTTATATCTATGAACATATTTAGGAAAATAATGATAATAAAGACCATAAAACACATACTATTCTTGGTTATGGGTTTCATAAAACAAGAGTTTTATGTTACATTCTCAAGATAAACCACACAACTTCCTTATTACATTCTTGCTATCTAGACATTAGTTCTAACCAGCAACAGAGAATAAGGTTGGGAACAAGGGCAAGTGAAATGGGACTTTCTGATTTCTTTGGAGATTTCTGGTTTCTTTGGTGATTTGGTTGTGTCATGGGATGTTTTTTTCTGGAAGCTGTGTTATAAGAGGATGTTTTGCTGAAGTGAACCCATGAGAAGATGTTTTGTTGAGGCAGACATTTGAGAGGACATGTGGTGTTTGGAAAGAGTATGAATAGTATCCAATAGACAGTTAACGACGCTCTAGCATTGGTACATCTTGCAATATGTTGCTGGTTTTTGCTGAATCTTTGCTTGTCATGACTTTGTAGAGAGAAACACACCAAAGAACTTCTGGTGGTATTCAGGCTGCTTTCTTGCTGCCTCTGAGGACTCGTGCTGATTGGCAGAACCTTGTGGTTTCTTCTGGATTGAGCTGCTGATTTGTGTTTGATGTTTTGCTAGTAGACCGGACTGCTGACAGTGAAGATTGGAGTCAGCCCAAAGAACTATTTCTAAACAGGTCCACAGCCCCCATTTCCTATTATCCTTTCTTTCCCACAACCTCTTGTGGGTGGTGGGCTAGAAGGGAGGTTGAAGCGTTAAAGAGCCATAATTAAAGTAGGTTTTGAAAAATCTAAGCCTACAGGTGTCGCCCAACGTGGGGTGCCATCTATAAAAATATTTAATTCCGAGTTTTCTTTTTCAGTCCTGTCTCCTGGAATGACAACTCTGAGACTCATTCCCTCTCCTTCAGTCCTGGTCTACTTCTTTCTTGTCTCCTCAGTGTCTGCCTCATTGTCTAAATTCCTCTACCTGCTGGTTTACATCTGTCTCCTCGGTCTATCTGCCTGACTTCATCTCTCTTGGCTCTCCCTGCATCTCTCTTTTATCTCCTTACTATTTCCAAGAATCTCTCTCTTCCTGCCAGTATCTCACCTCCTATTTCCTGCCTCAGCTCATTGGCCATCTGCTTTTTTATTGACAGGTAATATTTATAAGAGATTCTCTTTACAGGCAAGCATATAAGAATTCATACAGAATTATACTGAAAATATACATGCCCATGACTTGAGGTATAATTATGTTTGGGGTAATATTTTGAAAACTTAATTCTGTGTACTCTTTCTTCATATAGGAAGTATAGATCAGGAATCTTATATATCTCCTTCAAATAGCAATTCCAAATCCATATATATTTTCAATTTTCTATGCTATAAGGAGTACAGTAACTGCTATAGAACCTTTTCTTTCTTAGTTGCAAAGCTAACAACTCTCTTTTGAAATTATTAAGGAAATAAAAATATAAGGCTTTCTCAACTGATTTGTGAAAAGCCAAGAAATTAAGAAAGAATAAAAACAAAGCAAGGCTGAAACCTATTATGTTTTCCAACAAATATATTTTAAATGGTATTTAAATCTAAAACTCTTCAGAGACATTGATATATTTACACACAAAGATGGTATTGTAGGTAGACACTGCAGGTATATGAAGTGACACCATTTTTTTGATCAAGGAGTCATTAGTTGCTTGTGAATACTTGGAAATAGATCACAGCGGGGTGAAACAGTTATAGTCTACTTCAGGATTCTAATATGTAAGTATCAGTGCCAGTGCACAGCGGTTGAATAATCATATGTCAATGTATCAAATAAGTATGTAAATCCAGATAGGAAGTAATGAGCATCCTCATATTACACAGAACTTTATTTATGCCTCTTCTTGAGCTCCAACACTTGGGTCAAAGTGGGTAGATGCCTATTCAAGTTAGTTTTTGTCTGGCATTCACTGCAGCTGGTGTCTTATGGGATCCAGAGGGAGGGCTCCATTTCTGCTGGGGTCTCAGAGGCCTTTGGATGTACCCAACAGGCAGGACCTTGATAGGAGGTCTGGTTTCAACTACTTTGAAGACTTTGAGTTTGTCCTTTGAGTTAAATTTCTCTCCTTCCTTCCATATTATTGGGCTTTTCAATGACGTTAGTGGGCATTTTTGGCAGCTAATGACTAATATTTAGTATATTAATGTTTAGTTTATTTCCTTTTCCTCCTCTTCTTCCTTCTCCTCTCCTACCCCTTGTCTTCTCTATGTCTTCCCCTGTGTGTGTGTGTGTGTGTGTGTGTGTGTGTGTGTGTGTAGACTAGAGGTCAACTTCAGCACTATTCCACCTATATTCTTGAGACAAATGAGGTTTCACATTGTCCCTGGGATTTTACTATCTAAAATAGGTGGGCCAGCTAGTGAGTCCGAGGAATCCACCTGTTTCTGCTTCTCCAACTCAGGGATTATAATCGTGGTAACATTTGCCTTTTAATGTGGGTTCTGGGGATCGAACTTGGGTCCTCATACTTGTGTGGTTTTATTGACTGAGCTGCCTTCCTAGGCTTTTTTTTTTCCTTCTCTTTAGCAGCCTCACTCTGTCAATATTTGAATGAGTTCAAGACCTTTATAGAGGAAAACTGGCTTATCTTTGTGTGCCATGTTAGGTCACAGAACACTCAGTAGTTACCCCATGCATATGTGGCCCTGGCTTTGGTCAAGGAGCTCCTCTGCCATTTTCCTGGGTTAGAGGAAGGACAGCACTCACTCAGCAGAGAAGATTGGGCCCTCCAAATGACAGGTGCAGTACTGTAGAAAGACAGACCTGTTTCTCAGAGAGGAAAGTCCATTTTTGCAACAGAGAAAACTATTATCAAAAAGTCTCAGTTGAAAGCTATAAGCAATTTTGTTGGAGGTCTGAAAATATTTTCTGTATTTGAGTTGAAGATGGTCTCGGTTCTACATGTGTTATTGACATCAGATTTAGATGTAAGTTTCAGACCTCTGTTTTCTGTACAGAAATCCTGTGAGGGAAAGCAGGGTCAACTAGCCTTCAGTATGTTAAGAATGTGGAACTTTGAATGGGAAAGAAATCAGAGCTTAGAAACTCTTGTATCTTAGGGAAGATAAGATCATTTGCTCTGGGAGACTGTGATGACTAAATGAAGTAATCCATGCAACGCCTGGCAGTTAGCAGATGATCAAGAAGATTTGCTGATTGTTGCTCTTCCTAGTGGAACTGAAAGTCTTAAAGATTTAAACACATTTATCCTGAGTGGCGTGGCTTGGATTTCTGTGGTCATTGTTTTACCCAGTTAGCTTTTTTTTTGACATGAAAAAGCCTCTTATCACCAAGACATAAAGAAAGATGTCCAATATACAAAGGAAGGCTGAACATTTCTAAAACTTTTAGGGTCTTAGATGCTTTGACTTTATTGCTGGAAGTTTCTACCAGGTGATGAGTAACTCCTCAAGAAGCTATTTTAAGCACAGGCAATAAATGACCACTTGAGCACAACTAGGAATCAATGTACTAGTTGTGTGCAGCATACTACAATCATAGTTTGTTTTATGAGACAGGGTTTCTCTGTGAAGCCCTGACTGTCCTGGAACTCTCTATGTAGACCAGACTGGCCTCTAGTTCAGAGATCTGCCTGCCTCTGCCTCCCAAGTGCTGGGATTAAAGGCATGTGCCAACACCACCTGGCTCTACATTTATAATTTTAAACAAAAACACCAAGTAGACATAAGTCAACTCACATTATACTTTGAAATTACAAAATTCATAATATTATTCAACCATTAAAGAGTATGAAGAGTAACTTCTGTTTATTCACAGGGGAAATCCATGAGGTACTGAAGTTTAAAGTCATAATCTAGGACAGTTTTATAGCATATTGTCATGTTTGTACAATCATACTTTAGGATTGATAATAAGACATTATTTGCACATAGAAAAATCAGAAAAAAAAATCCCCACAATATTGATTATTTTCAGTTTCCTCTGGAGCTCCATGGGAATTTCTATTTTGTATGGAAATCCTTTGTATGGTTCAAACTTTTACAACGAGGAAGAATCACTTTTAAGATTATAAAGCAAATTTCAAAGTGGCTGAAAATACTCAAAAGTTGAATTGAAGCAAATCTTGAGTAAGTAGGGTGATTAAGTAGACCTACCACATGACCCAGCTGTACCACTCCTTGGATTGTGCCCCAAAGATCTGACAGTCTGCTCCATACACAAGTCCTCAGCCATGTTCATTAACTTTATTTACAAAAGCTAGGCAATGCAAACAACCCAAGTGTCCTCCAGCTGATGAACAGATAATGGAAGTGTGGTGCCTATACACAATGGAATTCTGTCCAGGTGGAAAGAGAAATGAAATCATGAAGTTTGCAAGTAAATGGGTGGAAGTAGAAAGATTATGCTGAGCAAGGAAACACGGGGCCAGAAAGATAGCTACCACATGTTCTCTCATTTGTAGTTCCTAGCTCTGAACCTCTAGTTGTGAGTATATAATCTGGAATACCCCTGGAAACCAAGACTGTACAAAGAAACTGTGGAGGGGGTGGGGGTGGGTTAGGGAGGAGACTGGCAGAACAAATGTACTGTGCATGGGCAAAGAGCAGAAAATGGGACTGGGGGTAGGGCTCTAACTAAAGAGTAGGGAGGAGGGGCAAAGCAAAGGGACCAGAGGGAGAAGGAAAATTACACTAAGGTTCCCGTAACTGATCTGACTAGGGTGGGGAGGGAATAAGGAGATGACAGGCACAGGTGTACAAAAAGCCCAGATTCTAGGCTAGGCTCTCTGATGGAGAAGTTGCACTTCCCCCCAAGTTCAGCGTGTTTGTTTATTATATACAGTTGAGCAGGGAGCAGGGTTATTGCATACAGCTGAACAAGGAGCCGGGGTTCTTATACACAGCACAGCAAGGAGGCAGGCTTGACTAATCTCAGTAGGAGCTGTTTCTGTAGGGGAGCAGGCTTCAGGCTCTAAACATCTGGGGTGGGAGTGGATAAAACTATGGTGGACATTTGCCGCACAGACTGTCAGCATTTGTAGTCAGGCCAGAGGAAGGATTTACCATCCCTCTGAGCTTCACCCAGGGGAAGGCTTTGCCATTCCCCAGGGGCTGAAGCATTGGTCCTTGATGTGACTGTGACCATGTCAACAACACACATCCACTCAGGATTTCACTCACTCCACTAAGGATGTTTTAAAAAACAAAACCCATAGAGAATCATATGATTTTATGGTTACTTGAAATGCATTATACATACACACACACACACACACACACACACACACATACACACACACATACACACACACACACACACACACACATACACACACACACACACACACACACAGTATATTTATTTGAAGTGATACTTCCCCACAAGAACCATAGACTAACAAAATCCCTAGTACCAGGCATAAGAAACTTCTTTCAAGTTGTTGGTCAGAGGTAAAGATTTCTGGTTCTTTGGAGACTCAGTTGTACCACATGATATTGTTTTAAAAACTGCCTTATAATAGGATGTTTTTGCTGAAGCAGACACATGGGAGGATGTTTTGCTAAAAACAGACATATGGTATTTTTCTAAAAGCAGCCTTAAAAAAGAACATGTAATGTTTTACTAGAGTGGATGAGAAAACATGTGATGTTTAAAAAGTATATAAATATAAGGCAACAGATAGTAGATGATGCTGTGTGGTATTGCTATGCTTTTCCATTCTTTGCTGGTCATCGTGTGTCATGACTTCATAAAAATTAACCAACCAACCAACCAACCAACCAATCAACCAACAAAATCCACCAAAGTACTTTTGCTGGTATTCCGGTGACTTCTGCTTCTGCAGACTCAGGCCAATTGGCAGAGCCTCAGGGTTTCTTCTAGATCCAACTGGTGTTATTGATTAGTAAATGGTGTTCACAAGTGGATCAAGCGGCTGCTGATTTGTATAAACTAAACTGCTAATATTTTGACAACACAGATTGAATTTGCTCGAAAAAACTATTTCTAAACAGGTCCACATCCTTTTTTGACCTATTAGCCTTTCCTTTCCACTTCGTCTGGTGAATGGTGGGCTAGAAGGGAGGTTAATATATTTAAAAACCCTTATTAAAAGTAGGTCTTAAAAAATATAAGCCTACACAGAGGATTCTAAGGGATCCCCCAAATAATGTTAACCTATTGTCATTGATCCTGATTATCAAAATTTGAAGCTAAATCTCAATTGTTAAAGACACCACAGGTTTTGGACACAGGACTTGGAGGAATCTAGCAGGATTCAACTTGGGAACCTCCCTCTGATGCTATGCAAACTGTCAAGGGTGAAAAATAATCAGTAGTTCTGCAGTTGCAAAGCCTATGAACTATGACCAGCATAGTGAAATATCCCCAAAGGTGCAATAGTGGTATTTACGTGGTACAACCAACAGTTGTATAACTGGATTTAAGGCCAAAGAAGCTTCCTTTTGCAGCAGATGGAGGACATTACATCAACACATAACTGGCCAAAGTGTAGAGAACAATTGTTTGTGGGTTTCCCAGCTGCCTTACACTTAAGGCTCAGGGAACATCACAGAAGATGAGACAGAAAGATGGTAAGAGCCATTGACCAGAATGTCTCCTGTGAGATTCTATTTTCTATATTTGACAGGGAAGTACACCCATGAAATCTCAACAAGATGGTTGTCTAAACAAGACCTGAACAATGACATCACCAATTGACATGACAACCTGGATGGGGGAAATGTCAATCTACCTGATGAAGAGCTCCAGGTAATTAATGACAACACAGGGATGGAGAATCAGTCTTCCCCAGGGATGAGCTCCTAACTGGTTAGCCAATACCAAGTGGTCAGCCTTAAACACATATACATATGAGTTACACTAAATGGACTCAGCAGATTATATTTACATGTATATATGTAAAAGCAATAAAGAAAAAGGAGCACAGAATTTGAGGCAGGTAGTCAGACAGTGAGGCTGGAGGGCAGAAGGGGGGATGCTGTAGGTACACTATCATATATGAATTTCTCAAAAATATTTTAGAGGGTAATTAAGCACAAACAGAATACTTCCTTGCTGGTTTACCAAGCAAGACAGCTTTCCTACACTTTGGTTAGTGTCTCCCACATTTTGGCTACCTTAGGCAATCTCTACTAGTCATTTCAGGCCTGTTTGAGTCTTTGCTTCTAGAAAACAGGCGTCCCATCCATATATTATCACACTGCTCACTCTGTAACTGCTCTCGGCTCAGCTCTTAAACCCTCCACCTCAAATGGTTTCCCTTTGACCTCTGGACACCCTTCTTTGAGCTGGCTCTGAAATCGACTTTGAAGGATTGTAAAGACTCCTTTGCTGCTCATTCATTGGCCACTGCTAGATTGCTGCTGTCCAAAATGTCACCAGTGTGCCCAGAGTTTGAGGCAGAGTTGCATTAATTTTAGTGCAGATTTGTGTAAGTGCAGTGTTAGCTTCCATGATTCTACTGTAGCGGGAATGGGATGGGGCCAGGAACCTGTGTTTTATCGAGCATCTTGGTGGATTCTGTTCTACCCTGGGGGTTTTATGGGGATGCTTCAGTACTGCAGTCAGAGAGGGCTCTGGGAGTCATTTAGTGCCAATCAAAGCTCTTTAATTTGCTTTATGCTTAGGCATTTAGTGGGTTGGAGAGGTGGTTCAGCCATTAAAGCATAGGCTCACAACCAAAAATATAATTAGGCATTCAGTAAAATTTTCGTTGGGGAATTGGGCCCATCCACATCCCTAGACCCAAATCTACCAAACACTCCCACTTGTAACATGATTTGAAAGACTGCCTCCACCTCATGGTTCGAAAAACAACAAGCAGAAACTGCTCTTCCAGGCCCTTCTAGCTGTGGTGTGGATGTCTTTCGTTGCATTAGAAAATATAGAAATATTTTTGTCTGTTTTAGAGATAAGTTAATCATATCTAAAATGTATTTTAATTATCTTAATTCTTACCCTTCTCATATTACCAATATTTTGGTGTATTTATTGAATGATCTATTTTCCCAGACTGAAAGAAAGTGAAGTCTGTTATTGCATAAGTGACTCTGTTTCTGTGTGTCATTCCATTGGGATAGCTGCTAGTCTTTTCTCATTCCTTTTTAATTCTATATTTATATTATAGTTTATTATTAACTGAAAGATTGTCTTTCTTCATTCTGATTGTTCTTTCATATGTTGACTTGTAAGTCTCAAAGAATAATTTTTGCTTGGTTCTGGAAAACGCTTAGCAAAACCCATCTGATTAAGAGATGATGACACCTTGCCACTTTGTATCCAGCGTGCATCCCAGGAGCAGAGCACACTTTTCTGTGTCCTCTTCCACGGTGCCTTTTCATGGTCTCTCTGTAGAGTCCCCTCATTTCTGGTCAAGGTTTTGGTAGGAGAGCGCCACAGAAGTGTGGTAGAGTGACAGGCTGGCTTCAGAGTTGGGTTACATGCTTTAGCCATGTGTCCCAGCTGCTCGTCTGTAACATTAACAGCACCTAGCTCACAGGTTAACTACGGATGAATGAATCACTACATACAGAGCACCCAGAATCCTCTTGGCCTGCATTCAAGTATGTTACCTGCTTGAAGGGAAACCCCCTTTCCATGTAAATAACTCTTCATCAGTTTACACAAACCATCACTCACATGTATAGTTTCCTAACTTTTAGTAAGCTTAATAATTTCATAGTACCTGCGTTTGTACAACATACATGGGAACTCTGAAATGAGAAACACGTTATGGATGGTGGGTAAAAGAATGTGTAGTCACTGTATAATGGATGCTTCAAATGGGTGAGACAGCGTTCCAGAGACCTGACGATTTGCCGGCATAGCCAATGCAGAAGAGCCCCTGCTCAGCATGTAACAGCAGAGTGTACAGAAAACCAAATTCTCAGCATCTTACCAGGCAGAGGCCACACTCAATGGGAACAGGGCCCGTTTAGCTCTGAGGCTGCAGCTGCGCAAGCAGATTACTGGCCTCTGGCACTACGGGGTGTCTTAGAATCCACCACAACATAAGCAGACGCCCTATGCTCAGGCCCTTCTGCTTTCACTCACTCCTTTAGGTTGGTGATCAGTACCACACACCACAATATAGTCTTCGTTTTGAAGTTTTAACTCAGTGGATTTTGAACCAGTCACCAGTGCATGCCATCATTTGCCTTTGTGTTCAGGTTCTTTAGCCAAATTCTAGCACATATTAGAATTTGTTCAGTGCATTCCCCATGAAGTAGATTCCTGGACTGTTCACAGTGCTGGTCGGGAGCCTTTTGAAGAGACACAGTCTACTTAGAACTGGAAACTGTATGATCTCTGTCCCTGCCATTGACAAGGAAGAGTTGGAATCTTGTCAATGATTCTCAGCCCTGACTGCATGTTAATTTTATGTTTACAGTGCTATATACACTACAGAGCCTTACATACCTCCCTAGTGCCCAGGGTCACTGCAACACTGTTCCCACCTGGCAGTCCTGTCACCTGTCCCTTCTAAGATCCACTGGGCCACATTTGTGACAACAGGGACAACAAAAGGAGGCAGACGAAAAGTCAAACTCTCTAGTCTTCGGAAATCGTCTTGGCATCTTGGGAGGGAGCAAGTACTCATACCCATTCTGACAGGCCCTGAGAGGCCGAATCGTATCCCTGGCTCCTATGTGGTTTCTTGTTAAAGGTTGGAGCTTAACAAAACCCTCTGAACCAAAAGCTCTTTCCTCTCCGCGGTGGCCATCTCTAACTGTGCTTCTGTTTCTCTCTTTCACGCAAATACGTTTCAAATAAGATCTCTGTGTTTTCTTCTTTTCAACACACAGTGCCAGCAAAACTGAGTATCCATGTGTGTGAGAATGAAATTGGATCTATGTCTCTCACCCTTCACCAAAATGAATTCCAACCAGCTCAGAGACCTTAATTTAAAACTGGAGACTGAAACCACGAAAGGAAAACATGAGGAAACACTTGACATAGGTATAGACAATAGATTTTTGACTAGAACTCCCACAGTGCCCGCCCCAAGACCTGGCAGTGGAACTCTATGAAATATAAAAGTCTTTTCACGGCAGAAGATGCTGTCAACAGAATAAACAGGACAGCTCACAGAGAGGGAGACACTCTCTAACAGGCAGATAGAGGCTTAGTGTCTAGAGGACATGAACTACAAAAAGTAAATAGCTCCCTCATTAAATAAGAATCAGTGCTGCCAACCAACAAATGGGCCAACGATCTGAACAAACAGTTCTCAAAAGACAAATGTCCAGTTAATGTTTAAAGGCTTCAGCATCCTTACCCATCAGAAATGAAAGCTAAGCATTACTTTGAGATTCCATCTCACCCAATGAGAATGGCTGTCATCAAGAAAGCAAAGGTACTGAAGATGTGGGGGAAGGGAAGCCTCCTTTGCTGCCCATGGGAGCACAAACTTGTGTAGCCACACTGAGTATCAGTGTGCCGGTGTCTCAAAAAGTTAAAATAAAAGCAACATATGATGCAGCTATATCACTCCTGGGTACAGACAGGAAAGATTCTACAGGGTACTGCAGACATCTGTACAACAGTCTGTCTCTCACAGCACGTCTCAGAATAACAAGGAAACGGTATGAGCTTCGTGGAAAAGAAGAATGTGCCTCACCATGTACAATGGAATTTTTTTCAGCAGCAAGTAAAAATGAAATTACAAAATTCTCATGAAGATAGGTAGAACTGGAAACACTGCAACAGAGGCTCAGACACAAAAGATATATATATATATATATATATATTTTTTTTTTTTTTTCTAATATGGGATCACAGCTCCTAACTATTCAATATGTGTAGCCAGGTAGAAATGAATATGGGTAAAGCCAACAAACTTCAAGGAGCCCATGAGGATGAATGCAAAGGAGGCTTTAAGCAATGAGCATGGGGGGAGACGATAGCACAAAACGCAGAGGGGTGACTGGGGCCAAAGGGTGCAGAAGCCGAGCTGAGAAGGGTGGTGAGGGAGAGGGAGCTAAAGTGTGTGTGAAAGTCCTGCTAGGAACCTGTTATTCTGGAAGCAGACCTTGTAAGGGATTTAAAAAAAAAAAAAAGCCAACAATCTCTGTTCGTTTTCCTTTTTCATGGTGAGCCCCCTTTACCCTGGCTTCTGTCTTTGCACAAGTCAGAAACAGTAGGTAGATCACCACCAAAGGCCGTCACAGCAGACCTTCAGAATCCTCTTAACGTTCCAGCTCTTCTCTCTTACTGTTTTCTTGTTTTGGAGATGGCTGAGGGCAGGGCTGCTCCTTTAACTCAGGGCTGCTCCTTTAACTCAGGGCTGCTCCTTTAACTCAAGGCTGCCCTTTTATGCTTTTGTTACCTTCTGATCATCTGAGTACAGAATGTTAGCAGGCTTTCGAGTGCTACTCTTAACCTTGGTCTTGTGAATTTTTATGAGAAACTGAAGCTAAACACCTTAGTAGTTCGCAACTTTAAGGGGTTTTTTTTTTGCAAAATTTTCAAACGGAAATCAAAATTTTTTTCAAGCAAGAAGATCTATCATTAACCACCATGCTGAACATTGAATGCCGAAAACTTTTGTTATAGATATTTTTCTTAATAAACTGCACCTAAAACTACAGTATAAGATAGTACTATGTGAATTTATATATGAAAAAGTCATTTCCATCTCAACTGATGGTCCATTCACAAACAATGTCAAGGTTGATATTGTTTTCACGCTGTCAAAAAAGGGGTTGGAGAGACGCCTAAGTGCTTAAGATGCAATTCTTGCAGATGATCTGAGCTCTGCTCCCAAATCAGGTGGCTCACAACTTGTAACTCCAGCTTCAAGGTGGGGTGGGGACCTCAAAAATCTGGCCCTTTTTAGACCATGAGCCAAAACAAGTTCCTTCTACCTTATGTTACTCTTCTGAGGTATTCTGTCTCCATGATTTAAAGCTAATTTACTCACTGTCTTTGGGAAAGATATTTCTAGAGGCAAGCTATTAAAAATCTTATTACATGTCTGCACTATGGTGATCATTTCAACAACTTTTGATAAGAAATACTAATTTTGAAATTTAGCGAATCAAAATTCAACCCCTCCCCAAATGATCCATTTTTTTCTTCTGTTGTCATACTTATATTGTAAAAATTATCCTCCATTATTACTAGGCTTTGAATCCCATCGATAAATAATGGGAAGACATTTTTCTCTCTGGAATAGAAGTATCCAAGTACCATCCCAGACTCTGCTATTTGACCCTGTGGTGCCTAAGGCATTTGTTACCTAGTTTTGTACAGAGAAGTTTGCTGGCCCCTCAATGACTAACATAATTTCTTCCATGCACAACTCAGCTTCTAGGCCATGTGTTATTGGACTTTTCACTGCTTCTTCAACTGCTCCGACCCCTTTTCTTGTTCTCAAATACATTACAGGATCCCCCAACCCCCATGGGACTCTTGTATTTGCTGTATATTATCCCAAGAATACTTAAAATTTCATTGTCTGCCTTAGTTATTTGTCTCATTACCGTGATAAAATACTTAGACAAAAGTGATTTCAGGAAGCAAAGGTTTATTTTGATTCTCAGTTGAAGGTGGAGCTTGTTACTTTTCTATTGATGTGGTTAAAAACCACAGCCAAAGCAACTAATAGAAGGAAGGGTTCGCTTGCCTTATGGTTCCACAGGCATGCTCAAGGTTCTATCAGCAGAATGGAGGCCTGGTGTCTGTGGCAAGAAGATGAGGGAGGCCTCACACCTTGAACTGCAAGAGGGAGCCAGAGAAAGGCAACTTAATTCAGGAAGAACTTATTTGGCTCACAGTCTGAAAAGGATCAGTCCATGTAGCTTGGCCCTGAGCACTAGGGGAAAACATCATGGCAGCAGAAACACGTGACAGAGTGTGTGTTTACCTGTGTCGGACAGGAAGCAGAGAGAAAGTTATAGGCAGAGGGCAGGAAGAAGACTCCCTAAGAACCACTACCAATGATGAACTTCCTCCAGCAAGGCCACACCTCCTAAGCCTCCCCAAACAGTGTCAGCAATTGGGGATCAAGTGTTAAATGTCAGAACTTGTGGGAGCATTCTTATTCAAACCACCAACTCCATCATGGTGTCTCCAGAAGGCACAGTGGGAGGAATGTGAGGCTGTTGGTTACATTGTGTCAGAGAGAGAGTGATGAGTGCACACAGGTCAGCTTGTTGTTTTCTCTTTGCTATTCAGACTGTGACCCATCCCCTGGATCGTGCTACTCAAGGTCAAGATGGGTCTTCCCATCTCAGGTAATCTCTGTAATCCCTCTCAGGCACACCCAGACAGTTGTCTCCCAGGTGATTCTAGACTCTGTCAAGTTGACAGTCAATATTAGCATCTCACTTTTTTTCCCTTTTTTGTATTTTATCAAATCATGGTCTTCTCTACTAAAATGGGAGGTTCAGAATATCTTGCTGTATTAATCAGTGACTAGCATATAGTAGATGCTCAGTAGTTACTTCTGGAGTCAAGGAGTAGGGGATAGACACCCTAAGACTGAGGTCCTACAGAGCAGTCCAGTTTGACTATTCCCTGGTAATGTTCTTTGTGGGTTTTAGTTTACACAATCTAGCTAGTAAGTACAGCAAAAGAATCTTCTTACTGTTCACTGATTCTGAGAGGTTTGGACACTTATAAATGTAGTTACACTTATTGTCTACCAGCATTGGGTTGCAGAAACCTTATTCTTGTTCACTCTTCAAAGTAAAGCAAGTCAGAGTGAATACTTTCCTCATGAATGAGGACCTAATCCTTAGTAACATTGGTACCATCTGAGAAATTGCTAGAAATTCAGAATCTTGCCTGAGACCTAAGCCCCACCCTGAGGTGAACTGTGTGCCACACTCAGGCCTGGATACTGGCAGGTTTGGAGAGCTAGTCTTGATGAGAGAGGTGGTCTTGATGGTGTAGTGGCTGCCATCATCCTTGAGGGCTCTGCGACCTCTCTGCCCTGTTCAGCACAGCTGGATCCTAATGGAAGTCACTGTCACTGCTCCTGTTACCTGGGACCACTTTTGTTTATCTAAGGCACCACAGCAAAGCTTAGTGGTAACATTTTCCAAAACCTACTTATTTGCAGATATTAGAATAGCTTACGATCTCACATAGCTGCCCCTCTGTCCCTCCGTTGGTATATCCGATTGTGGCCTGGGATGTGTCAGTGTCTGTCACTGGAATAGTCCCAGGCAGCCCCTCTCCCCGGTGCCTACCAAATCAAATCCTGATGCAGAGAAGAAAAGTTTTCCCCTGACTTCAGCATTTGCACTATTTGTTCAAACCATCATTATGTGACCCAGCAATGACCTTTCCACAGGATGACTGGCGGTGGAACATCCATTGCCTTCAGGGGAAGCCCACCCCGCAGGGGTGTGGTCTGACATATACTCATTTGACATAAGCACATTCCCTAAAGTTCAGGTTATTTGGTCTTAAATGACACCATCTGTGGGCTAGCAGCAGTCCTGACAACCTGCTTTGCCTTCTCCTCTCACCAGGGTTCTGACACCTAGGAGGGGATCCACACCCTTGTGGGACCCTGCTACAGAAGGACTCAAGGAGCCTGTGGTAAAAACTTTCTAGGAGCAGGTGGGACAACAGGATCTAAGGAAGAGGAAAAGTTGTGACCAAAGAGATCTGGCTTAAATGTGAATAACAAGTGGGGGACAGTTTTCTCCTAGTTCCTTGAAACAATGAGCATTAGAAAGTGCTGGAAAGACTACACTCTCTTTGTATGCACACTGACAGGAGATGGGCTGCTGTTGATGCAGTTGCAGACTGACTTTGAATGGATTAACACTGCCTTGGAAACTCTACCCCATGGCAGTCCGTAGACTCTCTTTCTCATTGTAAAGGTGCTGTGTGTGTTTTAGAAATAACCCCATTATGTATCTAAAAAAGCTGTTTTTTCTTTTTCAATAAAAGACGTTTTAGATGTTGGAGAGAAAGTAATTCATAAGAAGCCCTTGTTGTTTATTGAGTTTAATAGATAATAATGATAACAAAAGCCTTCTCTTTGTATAGCTAAAAGGCATTTCCCACACACAATCTTATTTAATCCTTCTATCAACCCTGGGTTGATCAATCCAGAGCTGTGAAACGATTCTCATTTTGGCAAACGGAAGCCTGGAGAAGCGATGTGGTCAGAATAGTGAAGTCTGCCCTCAGACCAATATATGACGCTAAATTTAATCTTCTCTCTGGTTTTAAAAAATGTTTGGGATTAAGGTAAGAGTTTTGATGACAGCGAACCAATTGCCTACTGCCTACATGGTTTAGGCAGCAATTTCATCACAATAGGCATTTTCTCACCTTTTCCTAGGATTGACCTAGTCTAGTCTCAGACTAGAGATGATATATGTGCCACATGCATACACACACACTAACACACACACAGACACACTAACACGTGCACATACTGACATACACAGACACACAAAGAAACAGACGCATACACAGTGGCACATAGACACACTGACACACTCACATAGACACATACATACATACATACATCAACACACACACTGGCACACATACAATGACACACTCACATAGACACACTCTGACACACACGTAGACATATAGACACACACATAGATATACACTGACACACACACACATACACACACTGACAGACACACAGACATATAGACTCACACATGTAGACGTACACTGACACGCACAGATACATGGATACAGACACACAGACACACAGACACACAGACACACAGACACAGACACACACACACACACACATCTCATTCTTCCTTCTTTCACTTATTCCCCAGACATGCTTTCTTTCCACTTCTCCCCCCTTGGTTTCACTAGATCTTGACTCCTAGCGTCCCTGAGAGATTCAGTGAGAGAAGGACACCAGACCCAGACAAGGACAAGGATGGGGAGCAGGGAGCACGGAGGGGAGAGAGGAAGGCAGGGCAGGTGTGGAGAGCAGCCTAGCTAGACGAAGGGATTTCTTGGGCTGACCTGGCATCTGAGCTGTCCCCTGCTGCTCTGGAATCTCTGTAAACACACACTTGGTCTGGAATGACTTTCCAGCTCAGCAGGGCCCTGTGAGTGTCAGACTGTGAGGTTCTCAGAGAAAAAAGGGAGGGGGTGCCTTCATCTGTGCCTGTGTCCCTTGCCCAGGCCACCAGTGCCTACAGCAGCTGTGAGGTCACAGGAATGGAGATGACCTGTGCGTGCCCCCATTCTGCTGAAGGCCTGCTCCACCAACAGGAGTCTTGCAAAGACCTAGTACGTGTCTCTGCCGGTACAGAGAGCCACACCTAATAATGTGCCAGAAAGTCATGGAAAAACAGCCTTGTTCTTATTTTTTTCCAAGGGTAGGAACATTCATAATTTTACTTAGCAATACTTTTTCTTCTCAGCCCTGCCCCTCACTTTTTATAAGAAGAATCTAAATCTTCCCTGATGTGATTACATTTCTTTCTTCTTTTTGCTTAGTGGTACATTTTTTTTTTCTGAGAAGCCACAGGTGGGTCTCTGTCTCACTGTTGTGACTGACACCCAGGGCTTCTGAACAAGAGGGTAAGAGCCACGGTGACCTGGTAGGACCACTTGGGAGGATGTAGTCCCTTGAAAGGGTGCAGGAACCTAGGCATAGCCATACATAGCTGCACTGTACTATAGTATGCAAACAGAGTCCTCAAAGAGCTTTCTATTAGTGGAAAACCCCCATAGCCTTTCCATGCCTCTTGAGACTTGCTCAGCTTTGGACTTGACATCATGGGTGACAAGGACAAGAAGAATGGACAGACACACAGACAAATGTACAGAAAAATGGATCAGGTGGACTTTGGGCTCTAATGAAGATTCACAAGCTGCCTAGAAACTCAATACATTTATTATATTGTCAGGGTCCATGATTTGCTGAAGAATGATACCCTGGACTGAAATAGTAGATACCAGAGTGTTTTATTCTGCAGAAGTCCAGCATGCAGGGGTCTCTCATTCCAAGACAGAGACCTGAAAGTGAGCTTGAAGGCCCAATTTAAAGTACATTAGGGGAATTCCAGGGTAGGTGACATCTATCTTAATCTGTTGGGTCCATCTCTATGGGCATTCCAGAACCATTACTGGGGTGTGGGGGCTGGAAACTGTTTCTGGGGAAACTCTGGAAAGTATTGCTGAGGAAGTCTAGAAACTGCTGCTGACCCATTGTCTCTGCCTCAGGCCAGGTGGTGGAGCAGCTTCTGATGGCAGGGCAGTTTCTGACTAGTTGCTTTTGGACCCTAGGGAGGGCTTCCAAGGATTTAAAAAACTTATGTTCATATTCACCTAAGCTATCAGACAGGAGGTTAGGCAGCGTGGGAGGGGGGCCTCCCATATAGGATCTCAAAAAGGGGGGGACCTAAAGTATAGGGGTGTTCCTAGCCATATATACGGCATAAGGCAGGAGACACCCAGTCACTGACAGTTTCAGGGTTAATTTGGTCAAGGCCTCCTTCAGGGTCTGATTCATCCTCTCTACTTGCCCTGAACTCTGGGATCTGAATGCACAGTGTAATTTCCAGTCAGTCCCCACAACCTGTGCTAGAGATTAAGTTACCTGAGAGATGAATGATGGTTCACTGTTAGATCCAAATAGGGTAGGCAAACCATACCTGGGTATGATGTCTTCCAGAAGCTTCTTTGCCACTACGTTGGCAGTCTCCTTTGTAGAGTAGACTTCTACCCATCCTGAAAAGATGTCTATAAAAACTAGTAAATACTTAAATCCATATGTTCCTGGTTTTATTTCTGTATAATCTGTTTCCCAGTTAGCCCCTGGCTTTTGACCCCTGATTCTGGTTCCTGTTTCGGCTCCGTGACTGGGGCCTGAGGGGTTCACAGCCTGGCAGGTGGCCCAGTCTGAGATTACCTGATCAGCCAAGTGTCCTAAGTCACACACTTTGTACTTTGCCCCTCACAGCAGTTCCTTCAGTTTTCGGTGGCCAGGTGTGAAGCTGATGAATCTGATGGGTGAGCTGCTTAGCGAGTTCCTTAGGTAGGACGGTGAGGTCTTCAGAGGTCGGCAACCATCCATGTCTTATGTAAACTCCTCGGCATTTCACCTCATATCATTTGTCTTCCGCAGTATATTCAGGGATGGCTGGGAGCACAGGGGTGGGGGGTGGGGGGTGGCAAAGCTCCCAGAATGTCATCAGTGGAAGCTTGGGCAGCCTCCCTTTCTGCTTTATCAGCTAGCCTGTTCCCTTGGGTTATTTCTGATGTCCCTTTCTGATGCCTGGGGCAATGAATTATGGCCACTTTGAGAGGAAGCCATGATGGCTCCATAAAGCAAGTATTCCTTCCTTATTTTTGATGGGTTTTCCTTCAGCACTCAATAATCCCATCTGCTGTCAGTGTAGATGTTAGCTGTGGCTCCTTTTGCCAGTTTTCAAGCCTGGTTAGAGCCTCTAGTTCAGCTTTCTGGGCTGAAGGTCCCAGCGGCAAAGCAGTTGCCCAGATAACAGAGTGCAAGTCCATTACCACCGCCCCTGCACACCTGACTCCATTCTGGATGCAGCTGTTCCCATCCCTGAAGTAGATACATTCCGTGTCTGGCCAGAGTGTGTCAGTCAGGTCCAGCCTGATGTTCTGGATGTGCCCCAGAACTGTGGAGCTATCGTGCTGCATGCTGAGTACAGGTTGGGTAACAGGGTGGCTGGATTAGGGCAGATGGTGGGTTATATCTTATGTGAGGGGGATTCAAAAGTGGAGCCTGAAAGTGCACCAGTCTGGCATTGCACAACTGGGTGGATCCTTGGGGGTCCCCTAATAGCATGGGGAAGTGGTGATGACAAGTTCCTGCCCCATGGTTATTTTGTCAGCATCCTTGACTAGCAGGGCAGTGGCAGCTATGATCTGGAGGCAGGCTGGCCATCATTGGGCCACTAGGTCCAGCTTCATAAATAAATAAGCCACAGGTCTTTTCCATGGTCCCAAAGGTTGGGTGAGCACCCCCTCTGCTATCCCCTTTCTCTCATCCACGTACAGGTGGAAAGGTTTGGGAATGTCTGGGAGGGCCAAGGCTGGCACCTCCAATAAGGCTCTTCTTAGAGTCTTAAAGGGCATGTCCATCTCAGGGGTCCATTCTATTTTGTCTTCTTGGCCCCTAGTGGCCTCATATAATGTTTTGGCTGTCTCCGTGAACACTGGTACCGAGAGTCTACAAAATCTGGCAGATCCCAGAAATTCCCATACTTGCCTTCGGGTTGATGGAACTTGGATGCTAAGCATAGTTTGCTTCTGGGGGTGTCCAACAGCATGCGTTGGCTGGCCCCCCTTGAATATGGACGTCAGACAGGAGACCTTAAGTTGATGAAGCTGGGAGTTCTTAGCAGACGGTCGGTAGCCAAGTTGACTGAGCTCCTGTAGAAGGTCTCCTGTGGCTTCCTGGTGTGTCTCCAAGTTGGAGGCCCACAGTACATACTGGAGCACAGTTACTTGGGGGTGGGCCCGCTGGTACTCACCCAAGTCCACATTCAGTGCCTCTCAAAGGTGGTGGGTGAGTTCTTGAATCCTTGAGGCAGGAGTGTCCAAGTCAGTTGTCCCTTGAAGCCTCTCTCCAAGTCTTGCCATTCAAAGGCCAATAGAGGCTGGCTTTTGGGTGCCAGAGGCAGGCCTCAAAGCCATTCAGTGTCTGAAGCTTCCAATGGATGTCAGGGGCAGCTTGGTTAACAAAAGCCATGTTCACAGCTGACTGGTGCTTCTCTGACTTCTGGGTCAAAAGCAGTGTAGTTCCTATAGGCTTCAAAAAGTCTCTCTAGATATTCTCTGGGGCTCTCATTCTTTCCCTGTATCACCTGGCTCACCTTAGATAAATTTGTGGGCCCTCTGGTGGCCTCTCAGAGGCCCCCCAGTCAGAATCTGGGGTAGACTCAGAGCCTCTCCTTACCTTCAGCAGTGTTAAAATCCCAGACGGGTTGAGTCAATGGAAAGGCTGCATGGGTATCAGCCTGGACTTTAGTGGGCAGCCCATTTGCTCCCAGAACCAATTTCCGGGCGGCTCCTAAGATGTTCCGGGTCTGAAGAGGACCTGGAGCCGTTGCTGACAGTCTTAGGCATAGTCTCCTGAGCTGCCAATTTGAAGCCTGCTGTGAAATCACTGTAGCCTTCTCAATATGTCACTGAGCAAGGAGATGGGCATATTGTATTCTGCTGAAAGAAGGCGGTTAGCTCATCTCAAGAGGGAGGCTCTCTAGGGGAGTAGTTTCAGATTGCAGGCCTTCAGGGGATGGAAGCGGTGGCTGATAGTTTCTGAACACAATGGTTTCAGCCAAAGTCATTTGTTTCCAACCACTATCCTTGGACCAGAGACTTTGTGGTTGAGCTCCACGCCTGACCTGAGAGAGGCTTTGCCACTCCTATGGCTCTGTAGCACTGGGATCATGACAATAATATATGTTCACTCAGAGCTTCATCAAGTCCCCACACATGGATACTATGGCTGGCTTGTCTCCCTTCAGATGGCCTGCTCTGCCAACCAACTCTTAGATACAACTTGGCAATGCGCCGTATGTTTGTAAGACTTTGAGCAGTAAGTTTTCAAGAGTTGCACACCTGGTTACTCCAAGTAAGCATAATGATCAAATTCTCCAGAGTAGCAAAACTGATAGAGACAAGCCTGGTATATCATAAGTCTATAATACTGTGGGTGGTGAAGGCTAAGAAAGTGAGGAATGATGGAAGAAGAGAGGAAGGAGGGAGAGAGGGAGGGAGGGAGGGAGGGAGGGAGGGAGAAAGAAAGAGAGAGAGAGAGAGGAGACAGAGGATAGACAGAGAGAGAGAGAGACAGAGAGAGACAGAGACAGAGAGACAGAGAGGAGACAGAGGATAGACACACACACACACACACACACACACACACACACACACACACAGAGAGAGAGAGAGAGAGAGAGAGAGAGAGAGAGAGAGAGAGAGAGAGAGAACTATAAGCATTTTGAACTTTTCCCTCATTATCAGAGAAAACCTGAGATGAGAGAATGTGAGAATCTGAGAGGAGGTTTTCCTGGAGTGAGAGAACACCCTCAAGAGGGAGTAAGGCTTCCCAAGAATGGATCTCATCTCTGGGGTTTTGGATAGCTCGGCTTACGGGTGAACTTCGGTGGAGGGAGAGTCCGCCATTAGTCAGGGCACGCAGGAAGAGTAGGACTTTTAGGAATGATCTGGGATTTTCATCGAATAGGGTTTGCTCCCCATTTCCATTCTTACCTGGAATTTTATAGGCCTCACAGTGACAGATGGATGGATAGAACAGACAGCTCAGCATGGCTAGCAGTATGAAGCAAGAAACATCTTGGTCAGCCTTGCTTTCAGCTGAATTTGAACCACCATGTGGTTGCTGAGAATTGAACTCAGGACCTCTGGAAGAGCAGCCAGTGCTCTTAACCACTGAGCCATCGCTCCAGTCCTCAGTGGAATTTGAATAGTCTTCTGTTTTAACTGTTTGAGTGGTCATGGAATGTGCTACAGTAATTACAGTTCTCACACGGCACTAACTAGTCATCGTGCACGTTTCCTCTGTCTTACCAGCTCCCCTGAGAGCTATCTGCCGATCTCTGTCTTAGAAAAACAGAGCTAGTATCTTCCTTCCTATCCCTGCTATGGGGTGTTCTCTCTTCCCGTTCCCTCTCCATCCTCCTATGTATCTACTTATTGAGATGGCAAAGTTGAAATCTGTGGTAAGCCATCCTGGAAACTCAGGTAAGAGTCTGAAGCTGGAAACTGAGAAAAAAAAATCCATTTTAATTGGGAGGTGCAATTCCTGCCTTTTCAGGAAACCCCAGTTTTACTCTTTAGGTGGCCAAGTGGCCGAGTGACACCCATACACATTATCATTCTAGCTTTCAATGTCACATCCAGTCATTTATCTTGATATAAGTTAAACTGATTCTCTGCTTTTATAAAAGGGATAGAAAAAAAAAAAAAACCCAAATCTTAGCTTGGTACCTGGACATGTGAAATGACCAGTTTATATTGGTTATATTATGATTTTTTTGGGCAAAATTTCAACTAAATTTACCTCCTGGGTTCCAGGAGGGCTTTCTGTACCAAACTCAAATAGAGCAATCAGTCTGTTTTTTATGTTTACTAGTATATATCAATTAGTATGAATGATAGCACAAAAGCAATAATGGTAAGAATAATGTGATCACAAAATATCCTCAGTGATTTTCATGTCTCTACTTCACTTTCCTTTGTCCCCTTCTCCAGCTTCATATATTCATGAAAATGTTATCTCTAGAGCTCTACTCAGAATGGATTATTGTTTGCATTTGGCTACTTCTCATAGGACATGATAGATGCTAAGATAGAAACTAGACAAACAAATGGTATACTGTTGAAAAATGGCAGCGTTCCCTATCTCAACCCTAGCAGGAGCCTGAGCAGCTGGGGTGCTTCATTCCCTTAGTGGAGCTGCTCCACAGATGGGCCATCTAAGAGGGCTTTGTTCAGTTGCTGTCCTGCAGAAGGGCCAGTTGAAGGAATAGAGAGTTCATGGGTAAATTTTATGTGTAGTCTACTAAGGAGGAGAAAGAGTGAGGTCGAGATCTACATTTTCATGGTTTTTATTTGTGCACTCTTTCCTTCAGGGTGCTATGTATCTGACGTTGGGAATCTTCCCATGTGCAAAGTGGATCTGCCATCTGAGAGCTGTAGACTAGAAGGGAAGGTGGACAGAAAGAAGGAACATACGGGTCTCTACAGGACTGATCACACCTGAGGGTTAGCTGTAATGGGATGAAGAGGGTAACAGAGGAAAGAACAGAGATGTCTTGGAGGATTTCTAAGCTGTGTCCGGAGGGCCGGGAGGAGTGAACCAGGTGACAAAGGGCACACACGTCAGCATTTCAATGTAATTTGCTATTGGTAGCAGAAAAAAAATGCTTATGAAGGAAATAGAATGCAGATGTTTTGCTACTTATTCAGGCAAGCTTTTGACTCTCAGTAAAGTTATGGGAACAACTTGTTCAAGGTCCCTGTTTGTAACCCCAGGGCTTGCAGAACGGACAAAAGCTTCTATCTGGGCTTCTGCGGCCCAAATATTCTTGGATGTGTTGCGTTTCTTGGGAGCATGGTTACTTTACCAGGGACTACATTTTTTTTAGAAAACAGTCTCTCTTTCCCAGCAGCTAACAATGAATAGCTACTAGACTAGGAGTGGGTCGTTGTGCTCAGGCCGGCCTCTGCATGCAGGGATTCGGCTTGTCTAGTACATGCATTGTGCAAGGTGTCACAACTGTTGTGAACTCATGTGCAGCTGCTCTGCTGTGTCCAGAAGTGAGCCACCCCCCTTTGTGGTCACCTACTGGCTCTGATAAGAAGAGAGCTTTGCTTGACTCACAAACAAGAGAGGTGGAGAGTCACACTCCAACTTGTTTAGAACAGAGATAGGATCCAGGTTGTGGACTGCCTGTGGAGACCACATGGTATAAAGTATTGTAGCTGAGAGTGATCCCCAGCCAAAAGCTGAAAGAAATATTTTAAGAAGCGATGGGACATGTGATTGGCTAAAGTCTAAGCAAATCATTTAATGATTAAACTTCTGTTTTATAATCTATAAAATAAGAACAATACTAGTACCCATCTAGGGATGGCACTAAATATTAGATAAGAGGCTGTAGGTAAAGTCTGATACCAGTTCTTGATTCAGAGAAACGTTCCATACATGTTGGTTGTTCTTGTTTTATATAACTTTCTGCCGATATATTTAATTCAGTGGTTATAAAGGTAAACTTACAGAGTTGGGCATTTATCAGAACAATCCAAATTCAATTTCTAACCATCTCTGTAAAAAAAGGTGTACATTTTTAGCCACCTCCTACTTGGAGTCACAACTCCAAGGCCTAGTTTGTCAGGACTCCATCTTCTTCTTTTTTTTTTTTTTTGGTTTTTCGAGACAGGGTTTCTCTGTGTAGCCCTGGCTGTCCTGGAACTCACTCTGTAGACCAGGCTGGCCTCGAACTCAGAAATCCACCTGCCTCTGCCTCCCAAGTGCTGGAATTAAAGGCGTGTGCCACCACTGCCCGGCTCAGGACTCCATCTTCTATTTCTTCTTTTCCTCCTTAGACTGGAGATCAGTTTCAGGGCTTTCTGCATACTGGGTATATTGTGAAGTTTCCCGCTGCTGTCAGACAAGGCCTGACAAAAGCAGTGCAGGGAAGGAAGGGTTGTTTTTGGCTCCTGGTGTCAGGGTTCATTGTGACACTGAAGCATTAGTGTTAACAGGAGGGAGAAGGAGTTGGTGACACCTTGTTCTCAATCAGGAAGCTGAGAGATGGACTTTGGTGTTCAGCTCACTTTCTCCTTTTTCTTTTTTTATTAACTCTGGAACTCTAGCCTGGGGGATGATGTCAAGCCTCTCATATCAAGAGTAGATGTCCTTACTTCAGTTCTACCTCTCCAGAAATGCCCTCACAGATACACACAGAGGTCTATTGTCTAGAGAATCCCAAATTACCTCAGAGTGACAGCGAGGACTAACTATTGCACTAGGTAAGCAGGTACCACCGAGTTACACCCCTAGCTGTTGCTGTAGACTTCTGGATATGTTTCCTGAGTCAAATAGGATAGAATGCAGTCTTTTGTGTCTGGCTTCTTTCACTTAATGTGATACTTGTAGAGTTCATCCATGTTGTAGCATGGCTGTTACTTTATTTCCTTTTCTGTTGACTGGGGAGTCTACAGATATGGCTATACCATATTTGTCATCCCATTCACCAGTTGGTGGACATTAGCTGTGTTTCCAAACGTATTTTTGCGAACAAACACTCCTGTGAATATTTGGGCATAAATACTTGTGTGTGCACACTATATTGTATCTCAGTTCTAAAAGTCTACAGTGCTAAGAAACACCAAACTTTTGAAGGGGATGATGACTGAGTCTGGCCTTGGTTCTTCTCCTTGGGAAATAGCTATGCTTTTACTAGGTATTAGAAGATGCAACAGTGACCTACATCTAACAGAGAACTTACTATTTTACATAGAAGATCAAAAGTTGACTTTAATAAAGTACTCCATCAATAGTAGATCAGGGATTATCCTTACTGCTTTTGAAGTTAGGAACAGGCTACAGTCTAAGAGCTTCCGTAGATACTACATAATAGCAGGGAGCACCCTGCAGAGGGCAGTGGTGTGGCTGTATGTGCCTTTCACATGGGGACCACTGTCCTGTGAAGCTTGGAGAGAATGGAGGCCATACAGCTAGTTCTCTTGAGCCAGCCATCTCTAACTGCCCTGGAACCAGTGCCTGTTCTGTTTTTCTAGGCCAAGTCAGAAATAGATCTGAGCCTTGGAATGGCTCCCTACTGGGTGCTATAGCTCCAGATTCTGGGGAGTCGTAGGGATGGTGACTTGTTCTAAGCCAAGGAAAATTCCAAATAGAGTTGCAGAGGGTGGTGGCCTTACAGAGCCGGTGGGGCAGGCTGGAAGTCCTGAGGGAATGAGTTACAATGTCCTACACACCCTTCGGTCTGGAGAGATCTCAATGCTCCCAATCTCAATAAGCTTATGAGTTTGAATTTTTGTTCTAGCCTTGGACTGACTGACTCTCTCTCTCTCTCTCTCTCTCTGTCTCTCTCTCTCTCTCTCTCTGTCTCTCTCTCTCTCAGATGCGACTGGGTTAGACCTGTGGGTGACATTTTGGGTGAAGGAAGCCAATTGGGACTTATGTCTTATTAGGATACATGCTTTATTATGTCCTTCCCCCAGAAGAACTGGGCTCTACTCTCTCAACAGAAAGTTGTGGAAAATTAGACACATTCTGTGGAAAGCCCGAGTTAACATTCAAGTCTCAAAATCTGATCTTAGGTCAAATATCTCTTGCTTTTGCCAGTAAAAAGAGCCCAGATGTTTTTCTATTTACTTAGGCAACCCCCTGAAACACAAGTTAGTGATATAAAACTTTACATTTGCAATGTTAAGAACCCGTATTTGGAAAGTCACGAGCATAAAAGATATACTGTGAAACGGGAGGGTCAAGATGGTGAACTCATTTCAGAGCCACAGTCTTTGACTCAAGAATTTTGATGGGGTCTTCATGTTGGTTGAGCTTCTTGGTCCTAATATCATGGACAGAATTAAATCATGATATTAAAACACTGAAACACTAATGCTTTGTTTTTATTGGCAAGAACCAAAATGATCTAATACTAATGCCACAAAACATCAGTCACTTTTTTTTCCTGATGAATAAGATGAACTTTGGCTGCTTATGATAGTAAATTTAATAATGTCAGTGATTTGAACTGTTTCAATTCGAAATATGCAGAAATGTGTTTCTCCGTCTCCCCCTGCTCTCCCTCTCCCGGTCCTTCTCCCCTCTCCCTTTCATTTTCTTTACTCCGTACACTACTGCTGTTAGGAAGTTTTGTGGCAAATCAGCCCACATACATAGGTCAGAACATAGCATTCCCATGTACCATGTGCATGCCAAACTCTGCGTACCCTGTTGGGCTCCTTCTCACAGGTGGTCTGAATTTGCTTCTAGCTGGACCTGTAAGCAGATTTAATATTTCATAAGCACTGCTGTGTCTCATGCCTCCATTATTGACACCACATGGAAGTCAGGAAATTGGTTCTTTCTGGGAACAGTTTGCAGAAATATGCAGCCTGTCAGCCCCTTTCTCATGGGTGCATTAACAGAGAGGCTCACAATTACAAGTAACGAACCTTCTCCAGATGTGTGCAGCAGCTCAGCTCCAGCTTTATCTCCAGTCCTGAAGATGGACTTGACAAGATGGATTATTTGCGGCTGTATTGTAATAACTTTGTGAAATTGGAATTCCCAATGATGGTAATGGAGGGCGAGGGCCCAGCAGCTGGGCAGCGGAGAATTCCTCTTCGAAGTAAACAATAGAAGAGAAGGGCAGTGCCAAGAGCAGATCAGCTGTGGCGTTTGCCTGTTCTGAACACCAACTTGTCCAGACTGTTTCTAATTTTTTCCCTTTTATGATTCTGTTTATGTTACACACATTAAAGTTAAGTCATGTCTTTAATAAGATGGAAACTGGAAGTGAGATTTGGAAATGACTGAATCAACCTTTTCAACTTGTTTCTTCTCATGGAGAGCACAAAAACAACTGACAGAAAGGGATATACTAAAGAAAACAATTTTAATTGTTGGCTTCATGGAAAATCCGATCCAGCCTTTCATTCATCCTTCTCCCAGTAGACTCTTTCTATATGGTTAAGGGCTTAGCTTAGCTGACACCTTCCTGAAGGATCACTACAATTTCTATAAGAAAGGATCTTGCAGTAAGTGATGCCGATATTTTCTCGGTCTCAAAAGGCAGGGAGGTTTCCCCAGGATAGTGGAATTGGGAGTCAGCTTCCCTTACATTGTATGGGTAGACGACTGCAAGGGAATAGTCTTTTAAAGCAAGGTTATATTTCATTTTTTCTTTTCATTCTCAGGTGCCCTGAGTTGATGGTTAGAAAACTTGAGTTCCTTTGGGAGTTATTTGTACATCTTCAAGGTTGGCACTCTTAGCTGCTTGATGTTGATGTCCTAGATAAAATTCTTCAAGTCCAGCTGTTGGGATTTAGCTTAATATGTTTGGACAGAGGGATTTCTTATGTCATTGAAGAGATGGAATCAAAACAGAATTAGTCACTCTTGCATCTTCTATTTGTAGCCCAGCTCTGATTCAGATGTGTTGTAGAAGAATGATGCAGACAAGAATTTCTCTCTCTCTCTCTCTCTCTCTCTCTCTTTCTCTCTCTCTCTCTCTGAAAAAAAAAAAAGAACCCTTTTAATACCCTGTGGATTTAACTTTGGTTTCTAATTTAGGAAGACAAAACACGTAACAAAAATACTACTATTGAAATGAAAAATTACCCATTAAGTCATCCCACATCTCCATTTGCAAATTAAACATTTGTCAGTACAAAGTATGTAGGATGACCAGAAGTCATGGATGACTTACATGGTGGCAGGGGTTGAAAAGGTCAATTTGAAGAATTATTTGCATGCTCATGAATAATAGTCAAAGTCTTGGAAATAGCTAAATAGAATCCTACTCTAGTCAGCATTAAAGCTAGCCTGCTAATTTAGTGAGAGCCATAATGAAAGCATTTTTGTCGGGGGGGAAGATATGTTAAGTAATTTGTTTTCTGAAGGTGGTGGGGTAGGAGTAGAACTGGCTATACAGGGTGAGTGTAGGGTTAGGTGGACTGGCTAGATAAACTGCGGAAGTTCAGTTCTTATCTCTCTTTTTGTCTATGTTTCTCTCTCTCTCTCTCTCTCTCTCTCTCTCTCTCTCTCTCTCTCTCTCTCTCTTCCTCTCTTTCCAGTTATTCTGAAGACAATTGGGAGGACAGTAGACTAAAGAATAAGAGTCTGTCTGAACAGGAGAAACTTCTGGAGGAGAACTCCTTGGGCTGTGATTTGATTAGTGTGATGTGCTAGACTAGACTAGAGACAATGGGTTAGTGATAGCTGAAGCCCAAACTCGTAGAAGCCATTGGAAGAGTACAAGAAAGGTAGGAGGAATGCTAAAAAGGATTTCCTCAATCCTGCACAGCAGCAGATCTTGGAGGGTATGTGGACTTCTACAATGTATGGCTTTAAGACTGTTTAAGTCATCATATCCAATGAGTTCTGAGAAACGTTGCCAAGACCTCAGGAAACAGCAACAAGGAGGACCTGCCTTGAGACTTGGACGAGAAATAACAAGGTTTGGTCCCTTTAGAGAGGTGCATGGTGAGGAAGTAGTCAGATGTAGGTACAGGCAGGTATAATAGAGTCAGTAGTCAGATATATCAAGAAAGTGGCTCAGAGATGGAGGCAGGAGATAAAAACCGGGAGCCTGGGAGGGTAGAGAGGCCATCAAGAACTGGTACTTCCAGGATGGTCTGTTCAGTAGAAGGCCGTTATCCCACAGGGCCCATAGGTGACTTCTTTTATAGACTATCATGTCAACGTCAATAGATCCAATGCCAAGCCTTATGTACTGGCAGGATCAAGGTGCTGACAGATTCCTGTGCTGGGGAGAGACCTGGCTTGGATCCTGAACATGTGGACCAAATCTCAAAATATTGTACCATCTTGACCTCGGGAAGTTGCTTTCTTTTTAGAGAACTAGAGAGCCTTGTGGTTCAAAACAGCTATCATTAATGGAAAAGGCACTGGAATATTATTGTCTCTTTAGGGTTCCTATTGCTGTGGTAAAACACCATGACTAAAGGCAGCTTGGGGAGGAGGGGGTTTACTTTACCTTTTAACCCCCAGGTCATACTCCCTCACAGAGGGAAGGCCTAGCAGAAGCTCAAGAGAGAAACATGGAGGCAGAACTGAAGCAGAAGCTATGGAAGGAACACTGCTTATTGGCTTACTCAGATTGCCTTCTTCTAGCATTCAGGATCACCGGCACAGGAGACACCGCCCATAGTGATCTGGGACCCCCACATCAGATCATCACCTAAGAAAATGGTGTGTGTGCCTTTCTCTAGGTATGTGTCTCTTGGGTTCTTTCTTTGTTCCCCCGACCTGTTTATTTAGTCTTATTATTTTTTAATTTAAATTTTAACCTTAACATTTTTGCCTGTTTGCTTCCTAAAGAGATGAAGGAAAAGAAGATGGTGTAGGGTGGGTGAGGAGATTGGGAGATTCTGGCAGGAGACGAAGGAGGAAAACTGATCAGAATATATTATATGAAAAAATCATTTAAAAAAAAAAAGGAGAAGAAAATGCCCCACATTTTCTCAATTGAGGGTCCTTTTTCCTAAATTACTCTAGCTTGTATGAAGCTGGCATGAAACTAGCCAGAACAACTGACAATTTCAGCCTGACGCACAAACACATCACTATCCAACCATAACCTTCCCTTTCTCATTTGTGCCCAAGATGGCATGTTAATATTAATATCATAATGTGAAATATTCCACTATTAAAAGTCCCCAGGTCTTTAAAAATTCAAATAGTTGAAAACACCCAAAATCTTTTTCAAAGTTTCCCTAAAATATCCCAAATCTCTCTAAAATATCCAAAGTTTCTTTAAAGTTCTAAAATCTCTGTGAAATTTCAAACTTTTAGAGTTCTTAACTATGGGCTCCTGTAAAATGAAAAAAAAAAAAAAAAAAAAAAAAGGCTCCATACTTTCTTACTTCAAGAGGGAAGAAGCAGGGCACAATTACAAGCAAATCAGAGCAACCCCAAAGGTCAGCAGTGTAAAGTTCAGTGTTTGAGGTCTGGAACCCACTGACAACCCTCTTGTCTCCAATGGGTTTAGACACTTTCACCTCTCCAGCTCTCCCATCCACAGTACACGCAGCCCGTTTCATCAACTCAAACCAGCTCCACTCCATGGCTGCTGCTATCCTTGGTAGTACTCCCATGGTATTGGCATTTCCAAAATTCTGGGTTCTCTGCAACTGGGCTGCATCTTTACCAACAGTTTCTGCTGGCCTTTCTTCAAGGATTCTGACCCTGCCAGACAGTGCTAAGCCTCAAATTCTCTCCATGACCTCTTCAATCCTGAGGCTTCTACTGCAACTAAAGCTTTCTATTGACTAATGGCCTCTTCTGGTCTTTCACAAGGCCAAGCCTCAGCTCCATTCTATGACGCCTTCATTCCTTTAAAAGCAGTACCACCTGAAGAACTCTTCTATGAAAACTCAGCTGTCAGCATGACCAGGTACCACACTGGCTGCCTCTACCACCCAGCCTCTGTGCATTGACTCTGAAGAAACACTTCCCAGATGATCTTGTCTGTATGATGCTGGCCCCTTCTTCATCACAGCATATTCTTCAGCCCCAGATGCCAAGGTTGATTGTCCCAGAAAAGCTTAGGTTTCATGTCAGTAGTTTTGGTCCATTGTTAACCACAAGAATTATTCATCTCCAGCTGACCCGAACCACAAATTCTTAGTGCAGACTACCACATACACAGTCTCCATGGAGTATTTGCTTCCCTCTGAAAGCTCAGTCTGTTCTCCATCATCTATACTGCTTTCAGCATCCATCCACATTTCTACAGCATCCCATTAAGCTCTGAACATTCAATGGCATTTGTAACCCAAAGTTCCAAACATCTTCAATCCTCTCCCAAAACAGCATGGTCAGGACTATCACAACAATACATCATTGGTGGTACCAACTTTTGTTTCAGTTGGGGGTTTCTATCACTATGATAAAATTCCATGACCAAAGCAACTTGAGGACTTTTTTTCCAATTGAGGTTTCCTTTTCTCAAATGACTCTAGATTGAGTCAAGTTGACACAAAACTATTGTCACCTGTCAAAGATGCATGTATGAAATTTCTGGGTAACTCTCAAACCAAGCAAAACATGTTAATATTCTCCAGTACTCTGAAAGACATACATAATAATGATATAACATCTTCAGTCCATGATTGTTTTGATAAATAGGAGACCATGCCATCATCAAGATATGTCTTGCCATTAATGGAACATTTCTCTGTATTGGGGGAAAAGGATATTAGTATGGAAGTTATACAGAGTCATTAACAGAAAAGCTAAGGAGAGGGAGGGGTTCTTATCTAATTGGAGTAATATGGGAAGACCTCATTCACAGATAGAGTTGGACTTTGGTGACTGTAAAGGATTTGACTTGGAGGAAACAGGGAGGCCTTCCTAGGTAAAAGCTTATGAATAGAACTCAGAAGTTTGAAATCAAAAACTGTAAGAAGGACAACTGTTAGTTTACAGTTCATTTGGGAGAATGAGGTGAGTCACGATGGGCAAAGCAGGGTCTACTGTCTTGAAGATCATGGTGAATGGAAGATTTGGTATCAAGTGTCACACATTGTAGTACGGTAGACTATGAAGATGAAAAAGCAAGGAAAATATAATGTAGGAGTTGAAGAACTAAGATAAATGAATTTTGAATATTTATTATTTTTTAGGCTCATAGAAATAAAGTATGCTCAGAATGAGAGAAGAGCTATGGATAAACCCAGTGTTTCTATGGGCACAAAAGACAGGATAATTACCCACAGTGTGCTTGGGAATCTACTCTGGGTGCTTTAGCATTAAGGGAGTAAAGATAGGAATGAGTATCAAAACTGAATGCTGTTACAGTTACAGAGAGGGATTACTTAGATTAGGCTGACTGGAGGACATCTGTGGAGGATTCTCTTTATTATTTAGTTAAAATGTGGAGATTCACCCACTATGGGTGGCATCATCCTCCACAAAGGGGATTCTAATCTGTATAAAAGTAGGAGTTGAAAACTAGCATGCTTATAAGAACTCATTGCTCTCTTCTCCTGACTGTGGATGTGATGTGACTGGTTGCTTCAGATTCCTGCCTCCTTGACTTTCCCACAACGACTGATCATAACCTGAAATTGTGAGTCAAATAAACTCTTATCCCTTAAGTTGTATTTCACAGTAATAGGAAAGAAAAAGAAGACAAGTGTTGAGTACTACTGTGGGTCCAGGCAAACAGAGATGTATAGAATATTCTTTTAGAACTTGGAGGTCTTAGGAGAGAGCATTCAATGAACAGATGCAAAGGTTAGATTAAATCCTCAGCATGTGGGTTACTGGAGTGGCTTTCAAAGTGTAGTGTCTAGACCAGAAGGGTCAGTATCACTTATTCATCAAATTCTTGTGTTCCACCCCAGACCTATCAAATGAGAAACTCTGAGGATAGAGTTCAGAACTCTGTGCTTTATCAAGGTGTCTAGATGACTTGGGGTGATTGCTAAAGATGGAGAACCTTGGGCCTATAAGATAGCTCAATATATAAAAGGTGCCTATTGTCAAGACTGATGACTTGAAGATGACACCCCCCACCCCATTCCTGCCCCAGGTTCCACTCGGTGGAGGGAGAGAATTGATTTCCACAAAGTTGTCTTCTGATCCCCACGTGCACACTGAAGCACATGTGCCCACCCTTCATGGACTTTAAAAAATGTTGGACTTTTATGCTGTGAGAATTCTCAGAGGCATCTTTAAACATAGATTGTAATAATCTTCACAAAATACTATTATTTGAGGGGAAATGTTAGTCTTGTGGATTATTGTCTAGGTCCATTGGGCCGTTGGAGCCTTTTAAGATTAAATTTTTTTCCTCCCCTTGGCCAATGTTTAGATTTTGGATTGTGGCAATACTTTTACTTACGGGTGGCAAATGGGTTTTACTGTGTGTGGTTTATTTAAAAATGAGCATCTGAATTCTATATTACAAGGTCACATCCCTTGTGGAGAGAGAATCATAGCTAGCAATGTTGCCCATGGGCGAAAGAGGCCAGAGTAAGGGAATACATGGCATGGATGGTTTTACCATCCTTCCAGAGAGACATGAGTTCCTTTGGGCAGTTATAGAAGTCTGGAAAAAGGAGAAAGCTGTTGGGGGTGGTGTTGGTGGTGTTGGTGTTGGTGTTGGTGGTGCTGCTGCTGAGGTATTGGAAAGTATCTTCCAATTTTTCTTGGAGTTTGCTACGTTGGCATCTAACCTGAGTTATTGATCCTTAATACCAATTTGAGTGCCCACATCTTGTCAAGGCTCTAGGAAATATGAGAAACTTTAGAGTTTAGGAAAAAAGAGAAGAAAAAACATATTTCTCATAATTGTAAGACATTTTATAGTTAGGTCTGCTGTTCTCTTTTGGAACCCACTCCTTACCACTTTGTACAGATAGAGAATGTAAATGAGACTCTGGCTAGGGAACGACAGAATTTGTTCTTTTCCTGGGTCTTCTGGGTTCCCCAAGATGTGGCAGAACAGCCCTGTTCTCTGGCAGCACTGTGTATCCGTCATCTTATATAAACACTTGGCTTGGCTTCTTGAGTAGTGCTCTCCCACAGCAGCCTGCTAGCCTACTTACCATCCGAATCAAGGGAGTTAAGTTTCTTTATATATTTTAGCCCTGTGGTAACATAGTGACTGTTTTAGAGTAAAATTCTTGGAGGAGATCATAAAGGGAAATTAAGTCTGACACCTGGCATAAGGAAGAATCAAATAATATTATGTAAAGCATGAGGTTTAGGCTTTTTTGAATTAGATATGAACAAGTTTTTCCTATTTAACTTTACAGATCTGCATCAGTGACACATCTTTGGGTGTATTTGGGAGATTATCTGCTCTACTGGTGGTATAATTGCTGGAACACAGCTGAAAGGCACAGGACTGGGGGACTTGAGAAGTCCATTTTAGTCTTGGCTCGAATCTAGTCTTCTTGTGCAAGTCCCTAATTCTCCCTTGCTCTTTGTTCTGGGACCTGCTAAATAAAAAGACTGAGCACAGACTGGAGAATGTTTGTTTCTGGCTCCGTACATTGGGTTTGACTTTATTTGACCCTAGCGTGCTATTGTCCTGCTGCTGACTCTTCTTCCTGTTTGTCATGCACTGTTGATTTTGGGTCTATTCCAGCCAGTGTCTGGACCCATGTCATCCTGCATCCTGCCTTGTGATACCTGTTGGGATCAGGACCCTCATGGAATGTCCTCATAGTGTAATCTAAAGTAAAATGAAAGGGTTCACTGATTTCAAGTGGTCACCAAGAATGCTTGAACTTTCCAGTACTATTGTTTTAAAAGTATTTAACTTTTATCTGTTTATTTATTTACACTGCATTTTCTTCCACTACAGATTATCTAAGATTTAAGTAATACTTAAATAACAGAGAACCTTTTTTTTTCTATAGAACTTGAGGCTGGGAAGGTGTCCTGTTGTCCTATTTCCTTTTTTCACACAGACTAGGGGCATCTGCAAAGAGAAACCTCAACTGAGAAAGTTCCCCTACCAGATTGGCTTGTAGGATACCCTATGGGATATTTTCTTGATTGGACTAGGAAGGCCCAGCCCACTGTGGGTGGTGCCATCCCTGGGCTGGTGGTCTGGGTGTTCTAAGAAAGCAGACTGAGCAGGCCATGGGATGCAAGCCAACAAGTGTCATGCCTCCAGAGCCTCTGTTTTAGTCTCTGCCTTTAGGTTCCTGCCTTGAGTTTCTTCCCTGACCCCCCTCTGTGATGGAGTGTGACTTGAGAGTTGTGAGCTGAAATAAACCATTTCCTCCACAAGTTCCTTTTGATCACACTGTATACCACAGCATAGAAGCCCTTGCAAAACCCACTATCAAGGCCCCGCATCTAGTAAGGGCTTTCCTGCTGTGTTGTTCCATAGCAGAAGGCAGACAGACAAGAGTCTACACAAAACAGGCAAGAGAACAACAGAGGCCAGGCTTCGCTTTTATAATAAGCTATTCTTTGTAATGATGACATATGTCTACCCTGGAGATCAGTGGCCTTATGACCCAGTCATCACTCTTCTATTGTGGTTTCAATCGGGATTGATTTTCCAAAACATTAACATTGGGAGACACATTCAAACAGTTATGATAGGAAATGGATCTATTCTGGGATCTTGGCTTTTCCTTTGTGGTTAAGGCTGAAATGAATGACACACATATTGTTTTTCCAATGCTTTAGAAAGGTGAAGTCAAATCTACATTTCCATTGAAAAACCAATGCAATCTTCTCTAGTCCCTGTAGAAATTAGATTAATTCTTAACACATTCTTTAAGTGGATATGTTACCAAGTCTGTTTTAATAAATATGTAAGACATTTTCATAGAGTATCTATTCAAATATATTGTGCAATACTGTTCTAGGCAAAATTATTTTTTTAAGACATATGAAACTGTACCACCCTGCTTACATAGTATTTATTTGCTTAGGGAATCTCCATCCTCAGGACAAAGATAAATTTCAGTCCAGGTAATATTACATTCTCAACTAGTGGAATTCAACTGAATGATATTTCAGCTGTCTTTTATAGACTGAGTTACTGAGGTCAGCCAGTTTAAAATTCTCAGTTATGTATAGTCTTGGGAGGGTCCAAGAACTTCTAAGAAGGATCTAAAAGCTACTGAGAATTTTAGAGACTATCATCCTAAAGACTGTCATTAAGAAAATAGACAAACCCAGATGTCAGCAGATATGTTGAGAACGAGGAGCACTTATTCACTGCTACTGAGACTGGAAACAAGGGCAACCACTACGAAAGTCACTAAGGAGGTTTCCTCACACTCCTAAAGCTAGAACTACTCGATGGCTCAGGTGTGCCCCTTCTGGGCATCTGGCTAAAGGACCACACATGCTATCATGGTGATCCCTGTATATCTGTGCTTATTTCCATACTACCCACAATGGTAGGGAAACAGAACCAGCCTAGATGGTCACCAAAAGATGAATGTGTAACGAAACTGAATAAATAAACAATGAATCTTAATCAGCTGTAAAGAAACGTTATTGACATTTTCAGGAAAATACATAAAATTGCAAAGCATATTACTCAAGGTAACTAAGACTCACAAAGACAAAAATCACATATTCTTTCTCCCATGTGGACCTCAGCTTACAATGGGTGTGAGTATAGCTGTAGCGTATGAAACTGGAGAGAGGACAGAAGAAAGAAAGTAGTGTGGGGGAAATAGGGGAAGAAAAGTAGGAAGGAGTCCATCGGGAGATGTGGGGAAGGTATTGGTAGGGGACAAAGGGATGGGGAGAAGAGATGGGGAGGAGAAGCCGCAAAAATACATCGTATTTGAAAATGTCATAATGAGACCAATGCTTTGTATGCTAACTAATACTAAAACATACAAAAACAGTTGAAGAGCATCTTAAACTCTTAGGTGGAGTTTTAAAGGCATATAAAATAGCAGAGTTAGGCTTGCGTTTGGGAATCTGTTCAGCCATTGAGGGGTCTGTGTGGGTGTAAGTTAGTTAACCTTTCACAAATAGCCAGGACACGCCAGCAGGACTCTGAAAGAGCCTGTGCACTTGTAGACTTGGCATCCCTGAGCTGTGAATAGTTGCACCACACCAGATGAGCTGCTAGGAATGCCGAGGGTGCCAGGAATGAACTTGCTTATTTCTGAGAGGATGTAATCCAAATGACAGACACCCAACCGGCCCAAGGTTCAGCACTTGGAAAGCAGCAAGACTCGAAGCCACCTGTGGTTGGTGATGGAAAGTGAGTGTCTACAATTTTAAAAAGTTAAGTATTATTTGGACTTCACACTCCAAGTAAAATGCCAGGGGGGCATAAATGTAGAAACTACGTATGTGACATCAAGGGTGAGCCCGCTGAGTGCTGGCATCTGAGTGACTTAGAGAGAGAGAGAGAATATATTCAAAAGTATAATAAATAGCTTAAGGGGATAGATTAAGAGGCCTAAATATGTTTTACTTGGATGAGGAACAAGAAGGGGGGATAAACAGACATCTGCAGGTGCTGCAGGAAATGTTTGGGGTGTTGTGGAGAGGCACAGTTATTCCTGACATGATGAAATTGAGAAAAGGAAAACTCAGCCCAAATGTCAGGAAAATATTTCTTACACAATTTCCATAAAGCTGCAAAGGGAAGTGGGCAAGTCTTATTATTTAAAATCACATGAAACCAGGTTGGATCAACCAGCCATTTTAGTCTTCCCTCTCTCCACATTTCTTGATCTAAAAATATTGAATTTTCTCTGTTCTTGCTTGTATTTGTAAGTTATAAAAACTAGGTTTTCCTTGGGTAAATTTCAAGGTACTTTGTAGCTATCAAATAAGAAATGGAAGAATCCCTTGGGTTGGGGGTGTAGGGTATTGGCAAATACCATTTTCTCTTTTTCTAGAACCTATTTCTTAACTTAGTTTTTAAAGCTTATTTGAATTCAGGCTTTCAGTTTGGGTTTTACTTTTAGATTATAATAGCAAAAGTAGCAGTTTGTGATACTTGGGATCAAACCAAGGCTCACAGAAGTCAGGCCAACTGTCTACCACTGAGCTATTGTCCAAAGCTCAGGAGTAGCTTTGATTAGATATTTAAAAGTATTTACAGTGGAAGGTGTCTAATGGAATTAAATTTGGAATCAATAAAGAAGTTGCTGTGTGACTCCCTGGAAGACATAAACAAATCTGGTTACCATACATCACCAGCAACAGACCAAAGTCACAAGTTTTACTGATGTCCATCTTGGTAAAAGGATGAGTTTACTGAGCTTCCTCACAGGGTATGGGTGACATGCTTTACTGGAGGGAGATCACTTCTTCCCTTCCCTTCCCTTAGCAATTGTTAGTGCTGGTGTAATCTTTGGGAGGGGACCTTGTGAATCTCATAAGTTTTAGGAATTTCCTGAGACTTGTGTGTTGTTTTTCTTACTGAGCCTTAGAAGTTCCATTTACTTTTTGAGTCTTAATGATGAATTCCTCTCCAGGAAGAGAATGCTTCAATGCAGAAGAAATTGCTACACAACAGACAAGTACTTGAAAAATTCACCAATACATGGAAATCAAACAACACTCTCCAAGTAATCAATGGGCCAACCCAAAATTACAGCGTGTGGATTAGACAATGTTTTGAGATGAATGAAAATGAAAACACAACACAATACATTTGTAAAATACAACTAGCATAGTACTTAGGAAAAATGTATATGTATAGATGCTTATTAAAAAAAGAAAGATCTCAAGCCAATACCTAACTTCTCTTTTTGGAGGATAAGAAGCAGACCAAACTAAACCTAAACAAACAGATGAAAGGAAATAACAAAGACTTGAGGGGAATTAAAACAGAAAAATAGAAAAAAAATCAACAAAACAAACTTGTAAAACACACGCACACATGACAAAGCCAAACCAAAAACATTCAGATTACTAAAACCAAGAATAATTCATTTAAACACAGGTAGAATCTGAGTAGAAAAGGTAACCCAAAATCACAATGAGGGCTGGGGAGAAGGCTCAGTGCATTTACAGTGCTCACAATGTTTACAGCACAAGCATGGAGACCAGAGTTAGGATTTTCAGAAGCCCCCATGTAAAAGCTGGGCAGCATGGTAGACACCTATAATCTCAGCACTCAGGACTCAGAGGCAGGAGGTCCCTGGAACAAGACAGTCAAATCTGTGTGTTCTGGGTTTAGCCTGAAACTCTTCCTCAATTTAAAGCACTTTTAGTAGACACCTGACATTAATTTTGGATACACACACACACACACACACACACACACACACACACACACACACTCACACACACATATATATATGTACCTACAAACATTTTGAATATGCTTACACACATGAATGCACACCAAACCCACATTGATAAGTACACATAAAATCTCAGGGATGAACTGCTCTAACATACTCAGATAACAACTGTTGTGAATGTGGATGATGTCACCGTCTGTCACTGTGCTGGACTGTGTTTCATGGAACAATATTTACACAACCTGTGAAGTTGGAAGGTCACAAAGAAGTTTTGTTCTCATATAGTCTCTCTTATGTCCTTCTGCTGATGCCTGGTATTTCTTTGATAAAAATAGTCAAGAGTCAATGTTCCCAGCAAAAGGTATGCCAGGTGCCATTCCGTGTGCTAGAAGGGCTGAGAAAGATCCTAGACTCTGAGGGGTGAGAAACAAGATGGCAGTAGATGCGGCAGAGGATGAGGACTTCAGAGGACATTTCTTAATCAAGATAGTAAGTAGATTGTAATAAATGCATGAGAGAACGACACAAACCACCATGCTAATTAAGCCAATTAAGAGTGTGAGTCCTTTAGTTTTGGTCAGAGACCAAGAGCAGCCTCATGCCTCAAAGTCTTTTGGTGCCAAAGCTCAGGGTTCAGTGTCTTAAAGGGAAAAGTATAATCACATCATGCTAAGTGAGGGTCAGAATAACCTTGCAACATTTGTTTAGGCAGAACATTTGTTTAATTTTATCAGACACAATATGACTATTCTGATGTATACCTTTTTCAGTTATTTCAGTTTAAGTTTGTATTAACATTAATTATTTTGTTTAATACATCTAAACCATGGTCAGGGTCATGGAAATCCAGAGTGCACTGCCGAGGCCAATGCGACTATTGTGTTGGGTAGAGGGCTGAGAACTGTCTAAGCAGATACAGAGTGGAGTCAGGACAAGATGGCGTTAGCTTAGTCAATTTGTAGATAATGTCACTTTGATGGCACAGTCAGAAGATACTTTAGGGCAATATGACAAGGCGGCTAATCACTGTGATACTGCCTAACTGTAAGTATCAGAAGGTAGACATATTGGAAGACAAGATAGTCTGCAAAGGTGGAAAGAGAAGAAACACTTAGGAGAGATGATGGGAAAGACTCTACCTAAAGTGTGTTTCTAGAACCTTCTAAGTTCTCTCAAAGGTGGCCAGAGTAACAATGATTGGGAGAGGGCACCATCTGAGAAATCCGTCAGGAGTCAATGCCATCAAGGTATGTTCCAAAATCCATGATAATGTCCTGAGCCTTCCCTCTGTCTCCTGTCTGCTGTCCCTCTCCCTGTCACTCATCTGTACTGCAAGCCCCA
The DNA here is from genome assembly GCA_028551405.1 of Uromys caudimaculatus. Classification (NCBI taxonomy): domain Eukaryota; kingdom Metazoa; phylum Chordata; class Mammalia; order Rodentia; family Muridae; genus Uromys; species Uromys caudimaculatus. The sequence continues at coordinate 69,066,461 of CM052708.1, read as the reverse complement.
CCCACACCGAATGATTCTCTCCGTGACGGAGTATATTTTATTTTTAAATTTTTCTTTCTTTACTTCCTCTTTTTCCCATTTCTTATCTTTTCTTCCTTTAATTATTATTTTTTTTTTAAATTTTGTAGTACTGGGGATTGAACCCAGGGTCTTGTGTATGCTAGGCAAGCACTCTACCACTGTGCCACTTCTAACAGCTTAAGGGCTTTTTAAGGACTGCTTTTTCATGGGGTATTTCTTTTTGTACTTACTGTTCACCTTTTCACTCCTCAAATTGGGGTAATTTCTTTTTATCCTTGAGACCTCAATTTAGACACCATGCTGCAGGGAAATTTCTCCTACCAGTATTCTATATTTATGTATTGGAAAATTCTCCTTCCTGTGTGTCTGTTTACTTGCTCTTTATATTAGGATTCCCCTGTTATACAAACTACTGTGCTCATTCTGGTAGACATAAAAACACCTTCTAGGCTTGCTAAACACCAAGGGCCTAGACACAGGCCCTAGATCACCGACTGTTTTAGAGAACTTGGCTGGGCCCTCTTAGGAACACGGCCATATTGTAGCTGTCAGAGAGAGAAGGAGTTATTATAATCCTAACAGCCCAAATACTGTATGATATAGTAGAGGAAGTCATTAGGTAATTATCAACCAAGAGAATAAAAAATTTAAGAACAGGGAGGGTTTAAAAAATAAAAGAATTGAAATCCACACGCTTGGGATTTGAAGGGGTAATAAAAAAGCAGAGAAGGTGTCTATTTGTGGGAGAAAATGATGAGTACCTACACTCAATTACAGACCACACATGGTGACTGTATGGTAGTGCCCAGGCTGCTCTCTTTTGTCTTGCGCTGGCTGTGAGGTGAAAAATGGCCTGGCTCCCCTTCCATTACCCTGCACTCCCAAGGACTCCGAAGTGTGTTTTTGGCAGCATATCATTTTGGGAATTGCATTCATTTTTCCATGTTCTTTGGGAGGCTGTAAAATAAATTTAGATGTAATAGTAACTTTAGGTCCTTGCCTACCCTTGACCTTTGAAGTCTGATTAAAAACATTGTGCACCTCCCAGCCGAGAGGCTGGCAAGTTCACAATGCATTGCTACAGAGAAGAACTAGCTTTTGTTCACCTGAGGAGCCAGGAAAAAATTATCTTATCTTGATTACTTTTTAAAGGTACAACTGAAATGAAATTTTGTTACTATATAGATAAGAGATGAAGGATTTAAAAAAATAGAAAAGCTTCCTAATATATTTAGAACTCAGCAGTTGATGTAAGAACTCACTAAAATGCAGTGTGACACTTGTTACCCAGGAATGAAAAGGACAGTTTCTAAACCTGCTGAGTCCATAGATTTATTTTTTTAAAACAAATTTTCTGTACCAAGTTCTCTCTGGTTTCTAAATTATAGGAGGTGTGCAGAACAAATGACCGAATCCTCCCTGCTCACCAGACTTGAAACACCATCTTTCCACCGTTGAACCTTAAGAGGAAGAGTGGCCATATGGGGTCAGAGGTCAGCAGTCCCGTCAATGGGACTTAGAATGTCTGTATGAGATCAGTGGTTAGCAGTCCCACTAACAGGATTTTTACTGTTTTTTCTATGTATGTGTATCTGCACGTATCTATCTATATGTATGTATGTATATATGTGTGTATATATGTGTACACACACATATATCTATATATCTATAGATATAGATGTATACATGTATATATGTATATATCTATATTCTCAAGACTCCTTCCATCTTTTTGTAGTTGTTGTTTGTTATGAGGCAGGGCCTATCACTGGGATGGATGTCACCAATCAGATTGAGCAAGCAGGTCATCATGGCCTGTCTCTACCTCCCTAGAACACATTCTTATGCCTGCTTGCTTATTTGTTTGTTTTTTTACGTGGGTCTTGTGATAGAACTCAGGTCTTTGTGCTGGGCGGCAAGCCATTTACCAAGAGAGGTATCTCCTTAGCCTAATTTGTGTGTATTTTCTTAAGATTCCCCACTGGATAGTAAGCATCTTGAGGGCATGGGACAAATGTCCTTATCCTTTAATGTTATCTATGTTTTTAGCAACTGGCTGGGGAATTGAATAATTGAATGTACAGTGTCCCTATTAGCTAATCAGCTGCTTAGCATTCTGTGTGGATTGTGAGCAGCTTGGTGAATCACCTCATAACACCTTTCTGGTATTTATTTTCCTGAGAAAGCAAGGATGATTCTGCCTCAGAGTCTTGCACACCTTCCCCTGGAAAGCAGTGCTGTCTCTGGGCATTAGCAGCACTGGGGGTAGAAGCACTGATAGCTCCTCTGTGGGTGGAGAACCTCAAGTTCAAAATGGCACCCCGTCTGACATTTCAGGACACCTTGGTGGCAGAAGCCTTCCTGCCCAAATAGATGACTCCTGGAAAGTAATTGTGAACGGTTGAGGTTTTGGTTCAAGGACATTTTCTTACATGCAACTTGGCCCCCATCTTCTTTTTCTGTTTCCTGAGCTGGAAGACATTTCCCATCTCCTTATCCTCCACTGGGAACCAGTGTTTATAAATCATGTTCTTTTAAAGTACTTGTTTTCCAATAAGGGTTCCTCATCCCAAGAAGATGAAAAGACTCAAAGTAAAGTGAAACTTGGGTATTCCGAACTTTTGGGCTAATATCCACTTATCAGTGAGTATATACCGTGTTCGTTCTTTTGTGATTGAGTTACCTCACTCAGGATGATATTTTCAAGTTCCATCCATTTGCCTGCAAATTTCATGAAGTCATTGTTTTTAATAGCTGAGTAGTACTCCATTGTGTAGATGTACCACATTTTCTGTATCCATTCCTCTGATGAGGGACATCTGGGTTCTATCCAGCTTCTGGCTATTATAAATATGGCTGCTATGAACATAGTGGAGCATGTGTCTTTATTACATGTTGGAGCATCTTCTGAGTATAAGCCCAGGAGTGGTATAGCTGGGTCCTCAGGTATTATTATGTCCAATTTTCTGAGGGTCCGCCAAACTGACTCCAGCTTGCAATCTCACCAGCAATAGAGGAGTGTTCCTCTTTCTCCACATTCTCGTCAGCATCTGCTGTCACCTGAGTTTTTGATCTTAGCCATTCTGACTGGTATGAGGTGGAATCTCAGGGTTGTTTTGATTTGAATTTCCCTGATGACTAAGGATGTTGAACA
>CM052708.1:69047327-69063186 GCA_028551405.1 Uromys caudimaculatus | reverse complement strand
CTTTCTCTTCTATTAGATTCAGTATTTCTGGTTTTATGTGGAGGTCCTTGATCCACTTGGACTTCAGCTTTGTACAAGGAGATAGGAATGGATCAATTTGCATTCTTCTACAAGTAGATCGCCAGTTGAACCAGTACCATTTGTTGAAAATGCTGTCTTTTTTCCACTGGGTGGTTTTAGCTCCTTTGTCGAAAATCAAGTGACCGTAGATGTGTGGGTTCATTTCTGGGTCCTCAATTCTATTCCATTGATCTACCTGTATGTCACTGTACCAATACCATGCAGTTTTTATCACTACTGCTCTGTAGTACAGCTTGAGGTCAGGGATGCTGATTCCCCCAGAAGTTCTTTTGTTGTTGAGAATAGCTTTTGCTATCCTGGGTTTTTTGTTATTCCAAATGAATTTGAGAATTGCTCTTTCTAAGTCTATGAAGAATTGAGTTGGAATTTTGATGGGGATTGCATTGAATCTGAGGGACCAACAGTGTCAACTGGCCAGGCCCCGTGGTGCTCCCAGAGACTGGACCACCAACCAAAGAATACACATGGAGGGTCTCATGGTGCTGGCCACATATGTGGCAAAGGAGGGCCTTGTTGGCCTTCAGTGGGAGGAGAGACCTTTGAGTCTCAAGGTGTTAGATACCCCAGTATAGGGGAATGCCAGGGAGGGAAGACAGGAGTGGGTGGGTGGGAGGGTGGGGGAATACCCTCACAGAGGGAGGGGGAGGGGGAAGGGATAGGGGTTTCCAAAAGGGAGACCTGGAAAGGGGAAAACATTTAAAATGTAAATAAAGTATCAAAAAAAAAAAAAAAAAAAAAAAGAAAGGACTCAAAGTATGTTCTATACAGATTTCCTGCCATCGAATCTTCCTTCTCCCTGTGCACACAGGGCTCAGTGCAATGCTGTGAAGTCCCAGCCAGGGGCAGATGCTTCTCATCTGGGTGTTTACAGATTTCATCCTTCCTGCCCCCTAATAGCTAAAAGCTTTTCAATTACTCTGGTGATCTTTTATAATCTTTACACTCATTGAAAACACTTCTGTTGATTCTATACTTGTTTGGTGTCTGAGAGTGTGGAGTGTCTCTTTTGATGGGTGATCTCTCTCTCTCTCTCTCTCTCTCTTTCTTGAGACAGGGTTTCATGTAGCCCAAGCTGCTCTTGAGTCACTATATAGCCCAGGTTAGCCTGAAACTCTCTATCTTCCTGCCTTTAGCTCCAAAAGTGCTGGATTTTAAATGTGCAGCATCATTTCTGACAGGGGTTCTATTAGCCAAGAAAAAGTAGGAGAAGGCCCTCCCTTAACATCCAATATTTTCTATGTTTAAAGTAAGCTTGTAGTGTATTGTATGACGACTCTCCCATACAGCGCCACAGCAAGACACATTGCTTCATTTGCTGCCTTAAACTGAAAATATGCTCCTGGTATATTTTCTAGCACTCTCTTGTACTGTCAAGAGTGCCAGAGCAGCAGCCAGCACCTGCAGCCACTGGCAAGGTGTGTGGCAGCTGTGCCAGCCAGATGCCAAGTTTTAGCCTGCTCCAATAATAGTGTGTGGGTGGTAAGCTGGCTTCCTGCTGACATAGAAATCTGCCACAGCTCTGCCCTGTGTTCCTGGAAGCTGGAGCAAGGTTGGCTCTGGGTAATGGAGTCGACTCCCCTGACCTTTCCCTAGAATACAGGAATAGAGCAGTAGAAACAGTTCTCTGGGTTAGAAAGATTCTGAGGTTTCTTTGCCTCCTGTAGGGAATGTGGTGTACCCAGCTTCCCTCCATTCCTTCGGTGCTTCATGGTCCTCTCATATAGAAACACCCTCCAAGTCAGAGTTGATGCTCTTCTATCTGGGCCTTATGATGGGAACAGCTGGAGCCCAAGCCCGCCGTCCAGCCGGCTCTGGACTGATTTCATGTTTGGTACAGAATGTGCTAAGAATCCTAACTGGGCCTGTGCGGGTCACATCTTCACAAACAGTCTACATTTTCGCTCTAGTTACATTACATTCTCATGCTGGGTATACAAAGGCAGGTGAGAAGAAACCTGGGTTTCAGAGGGGAAAGGGGGGAGTGTGAGAAGGTAAGGGGCCGGAAGGTAGCCAAAGTTCATTATACACGTGGACGGAATCATCAAGCAGAATACAAAGATATCTTCTTGTAGAGTTTCATTGCAAGAAGGCACCTGTCCAGGCAAGAAAGTCATTTTTGAGCAGATGGCAAATGTAGCTGTTTTATATCATTCTGTCTTTGTCTGTCTTCATATTGGAGACAGGGCAGGTAACTACAGGCAGTCCAACCACTTAGAGCAGTTGAAGACTTTGGAGCCAGGTGGCCTGAGTTCAAATTCTTCTATACTCGATCATGTGGCCTTGGACAAGTGACTGCACTTTATTGAACACTAGTTTCTTAGTCTACAAAATAACAATGATACAGATGACCACAGCTGTGGAAGGCATTGTATTTAAGAGTCAACGTGTAGAAACACAGAATACCCTTTATACACTGCTAGACAGAAAGTCAACACCAGCCTCGTGCAACGTGGGGACGAGCCTTAAGTGAGTTGGTTTGTGGTTGAATTTCCTTGCTTGAGTGGACACACAGGCCTATCTTACTGTTGCATAACTCAACATTTTCAGCTTCAGTCTTGTTGACAGATTCATGCGACAGGCAGCCAGTCCCCCCTGCCAATTGATGAAAAGCATTGATGAGGTATTGGTGTGACACACTGTCTTGATCAACATGGTGGTACTGAGGGAGAGACCTCTGCAAAGGCATTTCAGAATGGTAAGAGCCTGAGTGCTGCTTTGGTTTAGAACACATTGTCCTTGGACGTAGCTCCTGGTGGCCTTGGTTAGACCTGCTGTCCCAAGTCTCACGCTATAGAGATGGTAGGATGCAGGGCTCCGCCTGCAAGTACAATCCACGGCTCCTGGCGCCTTCGCTGAAAGTTACTGTTTGTGAAGTCCTTTGAAGTGCATACTTCCTGTGCATCTGGAAATTCCAGTTGCTAGGACTGAGTCCTTATTCCTTGACCATAATTTCCATTCTTTCAGTGGCAACTGGTCTAGGACTGCCCTTGATTAATGGCTCATGCCTTCTTTCCAAATTCCTTTCTGGCCAATTTTCATTTGCTTAACCAACTCAGGAGCTTTCTGGATTTTTTCAGTGGAAGCTGAGAGGGCAAGTTTAGGCATTTGTCCGCTTGCCGTTATGGTTTGATGTTGGACTGACTACTGTTTCTGTCCCTTCCACTCACCATGTTGTCAGTATGTCAAAGGTAACAGGCGCCAACGCCAGCATTTACTAGACACTGCACTTATATAGCTTTGACTCAGATCTTCTTTCCCTGATGTAAGTGAAATTCTCAGTCCCCGAATTGGTGGCCTTTGCTGGGGGAAGCAGTGTGCACTCAGAAGTGCACAGCCAGCTGCAGTGATTCTCCTGGGACCATTTGTTTGTTCGTTTGTTTCTGGTTTTGTCAATCTGTGTCTTTTAAAGTCCCTTTGTTGATTTCCACATCACAATCATGATATTGTTCAACCCAGTGACATGTGATGGAGATATGAGAATATGTTCTGGGGGGGGTAAAGTGTGGGGGAAGGGTGTGCCTCAGCAGGCCCACGTCCAGGCATCCCTTACCCCTGAGGGACCAGCCACACCACAGTATAATTTAGAATACAGTTTATTCAGGGAGTTTTTATGGGGAGGGGAGTTAAGAGGGTAGTAGAAGCAGAGAAAGGCAGAGAGAGGGAGAGAGTAGAGAAGTAGGGAAGTAGAGGCCAGCCATAACCATGTGGAGGGGGGGAAAGGGAATGGGGAGAGAGGGGGAGCAAGGGAGCAAGAGAACAAGAGCAAGAGAGGTAAGAGAGGGAGGAGGGGTCAAGCAGCCCCTTTTAGAGTGGGCCAGGCCCACCTGGCTGTTGCCAGGTAACTGTGGAGAGGAGCATACCTGGCTGTTGCCAGGTAACTGTGGGGTGGAGTTTAGACAGAATGCTAAGATGATTCCTTTAAGAAAATCAGAGGTCCTTTAAGAATGGCAACAGCTAGCACCTCCTTAGATAACTCTCTTCCTCACAGCCAGCTTTAACCATTTGAAATCTTTCCTCTGGTTTCAGAAGCACACAGAAAGCAGTTACTGTACTTGCTCATGTGATGCCACACTGTAAATAAAAGTCAGTCAAAACATTTTAAAAATATCACTCTTCTTTGACTGAAATTACAAACAAACTAGAAACACAACAGGAAGGTTTAAACTGGGACAGGGGCACAGAAGGCAGCATAAAGGATGGGAAGGATGAATAACACTAAAAACCTTTAGGAAAATCATATGGAAACCTACTGTCGAAGCACACCCGCACGTGCTCATGTGTGTGTGTGTGTGTGTGTGTGTGTGTACGCACACACACATTAAAATAGGGGCAGTACTAGACAGCAGAGGCCAACAAATGTTTAGGAATGGGTTACTCTTTGGAGACCAGGTAGGTCTCATACAACCTCAAACATTACAGGTTATTGCTGTTGCTATTGGTTATCCTCTGGACTTTGATGTTAAGGCTCTATTGCCAGAGATAGACTCAATACTGAGCCATAGAACATAGAGAAATCAAGCTGGTGCTGACCCGGAAACCTCATCCCTACTGTCTATCTTTCATGGTGTTAGTACTGTGCATGCCACTGGCAGAGAAAATTAACCAGGTGTGAATCTGAGAGCTACAGTAATGACCAGGCTGACAAGACAAACTCACTGGTGCAGTAGTGGCCCAAACATTATAGAAGTAACCACCCACTTTCTGATTGGGTTTAAGTTCCACTGTACAAGTTGAAACCCATACTTATCATCATTATTAGACTAAGAACTTATGGCTGTAGGAGTTAGAGGGGTTAGAAAAGAACCTACTGCTATTTTTCTGCTTAGTGAACATAATATTAAATCAAATCCTAATACTTATTGTTATATTCATAGATCAATGCATCTTTCAACCCTCGTCTGAGAAGCTTCAAATGTAATAGGTATTGATTAACAGAAAGACCAACAACTGAGCTGGGTGCAAAGAATAAGAGATCACAGAATACTCAGCCCCAAACTTCCGACTGCAGTCGTCTCTTTTCCCAAGGCTCAGGGATCATTGTGGAAGAGGGTTGGAAAGGGTCTAAGAGCCTTAGAGCATAGATTTCTATCAGGCAATTGTGTCTTCTAGAATCATCAGGGCAGCTGGTTATGTGAATTCAAAACAGCAGTTGCTATAGCACGTAAGAAAAACCTGTGCAAGCCCATGCCAGTTCAAATCCCAGTGTGGAGATACGAGTTAGTCACAAAATCACACCCGTAGTCTTGAAGCCACTGGCAATTATTAGCAGCTGGCAGAAGAGACAGGTTTTACTAAAAGTGGAGTCCCTGGTTAGTTGACCATGTGGAAGATTATAACTCCACTTTTGGACAGTACAAGATGGTCTTGATGGTTTTGCAAAAACAACAACAACAAAAAGACATAAAGTTGGTGGGTAGGGAAGGGGTGGGTCTGGGAGAAATTGGGGAAAAGGATGAATATAATCAAATACATTGTTTGAAACTCTCAAAGAACTTATAAAACATTAAAAATCCCTAGGAATGTACCTAAAATTAGTAGTTCAAGCAATTAAAAATATTTCATTAGACTACAACCCTGGGGCATAGCAGAAAATATTAGTTTAACCTTTTTCAAACTCAGAAGTACATTAAAATTACTGGTAGAGCTCATTAAAAAAAAATTCTGTACTTAAACTCTCAAGATTCTGACCTAGGCCTGGAGGCCAGGATAACCAGTTTCCCGTCAAACTTCTCTGCCCCCCACCAACCCCCAACCCCTCCCCCCCAGCTAGGGCAATCCATACTTGCTCTTTTCCTTCCATAAGTGTTCTTTTGTAAACTCAGAGTGTAAGTATCACGTATAGGTGGATTCAATTTTGGTTTTTGTACATCTCTCTCCTCTGAGAACAAGATTAGTATATTAACCACTTACCCAACATCTGAAACTTCGAATCTTGGTTTTCTTTTCTTCTAAATGTGTATTATTGTTTTGGAGTTTTTTGAGACAGGGTCTTACTTTGTAGCTCAGGCTAGCCTCAAACTCACAATTATCCTGACTCAATCTCCTAAGGCTGGGATCGCAGGTGTGAGCCATGAACATACACTCCATGTTTCCTTCAGTTCAGGTAAAAACCAAACCAAACAACAACAATTACAACAACAACAACAGCAGCATCATCATCATCATCATCATCAGCAGCAGCAGCAGCAGCAGCAACAACAACAACCAACCAAACAATAAAACCTTATCTTCCTCCCATTTCACATTAAAAATAAATCTATCTCCAAATCTCAACTTTCAAAGTACATTCTTACGATTATTTTTCACTCTGGTTACTCTTTGTACCTGGGATGAGTCACTGTCATTTCTGTCTTGGATCGTCACAAAGTCTTCTCCTTGATTTCTTTGTTGTCGTCCATAGTCACCCGTCTGCGTCTGTTCTGTCATTTACTTCCTCCTCTCCTGCCATGCTGAGTCCTCACTTTTTCTGGTGTCCCGAGCTTGCTCCATCGTTGATTCTCTCTCCAGCTGTTCCCTCTGGCAGCAAGGCTCTCTCACGATGTGCTGGCCTGGCACACCGCCTCGCTCCGTGTTTACATGTGATCCTAGCAGAGAGCATCCCTGACCGACCCGCTGGAGAATGTGGCACTCTGAGGCTTAGCTTTTCTCCTTTGTTGTTGTGTTTATTTCTGCTTGAGTTTTACGTTTTTGCTTACTTTTTATGCCAGCATTTGTTTGTTTTGTGTGTGTGTGGGGGGGAGGTTGGTGTGTGGGGGGGGTGTGAAGAGAGAGAGAGAGAGGGAAGGAGGGAGAGAAAAGGAGGGAGGGAAAGAGAGAGAGAGAGACAGACACAGAGACATAGTCACATGAGAGTAAGTGTCCATGAAGGCCAGAAGAGGGCACCAGATCCCCTGGATCTGGGGTTGTAGGTGGTTGGGAGCCAATCAACATGGGTGCTGAGAACTAAAGCCAGGACCTCTGCAAGAACAGCAAGTATGTTTAACTGCTCAACCATCTCTCTAGCCAACGTTTAGTAGATACTCATAAATATTTGTTGAATGAAAAGTCAGCTTCATTTATGGCAGGCAGATGCTCTGCTGCATGCAGTTGTACTAGACATGCAATAAGCATCCATTGAGTGAATGTGTAAAGCTGTATTGAAATCCATCTTGACCACAGAGGAGCCTTATGGCTTGAGCTATGTTTTAAAACCTTTCTGAGCTGCTACTTCCCCATAAGGTGCCTTGAGGAGCCTTGTGCTCAGATGCCGTACTTAAGTCTTGGTGCAGAGACTGCTCTCAGGAGCACAGTGTATTGATGCGACCTCCCTACCATGATTAGGGTCGCTCATTTTTTTCTTTTTGATTATATTTAGCCCTACCATACGGAATCCTTGGAAAATCAATGGGAGCCATTAACCAAAGCCTTGGTAACTGAGCTCCTCATCACTCCAGTTTCGTGGATCCTCAACTATGAAGACCATAACTTTATGTGCCAGAGTCAAGGAAGAATCCTAGTAGACCCCCAAAGTATTGAAACTTCAGCTTCCCACCGTCCTGGCGGCCTCCTGCCCTCATTGTTGGAACTGATTTTCCTGCCGCCCCCCCCCTTTATTTTCCCTACATCCCATTTGGTTTCCAACAGATGGGAACAGTAAGTTAGCCATGCTATTGTTCTGTTCTGCTTGCTTTGCTTCTTTCTCCAAATCAATGCCCAAGTTCCCACACACTCTCAGCTCCGTATCTCTGAGCCCTTCTGCAGCTTCTCTCCTGCTAGCTCTGCACCCCAGAAACCACAGGCTTCTTACTGATCCTAGACTACATGAGGTCCCAGGACCTTTGCACTCAATCATGCCTTTTGGCCATTGTTCCTGGGTCATTGTTTCTTATGATTGTGCACTTCCGTGCCTATGGTGCCTGTAAGGCTCACACTCTCACTTAGATCTTGACTGAGAAGCTCACTTTTACAACAGTTGCCTTGCTTGTTGCAGTTCAGTGAAGGCAGAGGGTTCTCTGGTATGCTGCTGGCTCTTAAGGAAGACAAGGATGGAGAGGGGACCCAGCAGTACCCCACCCCCCATAAGATTCTCTGCTTTAAAACCATCAAAGCTCCAACTTTGGGAAAACACAGCAATTTTATTATTTAATAAGCCCGTATCAAGTACCATCATTGGACAAATGGTGTGTTTTAATTATTGTTCGTGGGCTTCTCTAGACTAAGAAGCTCTGTGAGAGTTGAAACAGGGCTGGTTTTATTCTCTGTTGTATCCTTAGTGCTCAGCACATCCCAGTTAGTCAGCATTTATTGGGTAAATGAACAAATGATGAATTAGGCAAATGAGGGAAGAGAGAGGAAGGCAGTAGACCTGTGTGTCTATGTGGTTGTGAGGACTGGAACGGAGTGAAGCCAAAGGACAATTTCCATTCTATTTCTGTGTGCTTGGGCTTGGCTTAGAGGAGTCTCAGTTCTTGTCACCTGGCACGGTGATGGCTGATGCCATAACAAAGCAATGCTCAGTGAGTCAGGTTTTTGAAATGCTGGAAAGTAACCACATGTCAGGGCGACCTTGAAAGTGGCATCCCAGTTTGCTCGTTGCAGTTCAGTGAAGGCGGAGACCTCTCTGGTATGTTGCTGGCTCATAAGGAAGACATGCCAAGGATGGGGAGAGGGCCTAGTAGTATGTCCCGCTACCCATAAGATTCTCTGTGTCTCTTTCAGCATTGTACTTTTTTTGGGCTTGAAGGAGGAAACTGGTTGTGTAGACTTAAATATTCCCACAAGAGCCCATTGGATGCCAGAGAGTGAAGAGAAAGATTAGCTAAACAAATCAGCACTTGGCTGGAGATTTAACAGGCGGGCATCATGTTAACCTTGAATGCTCTATGGAGCTCAGCAGCTATCCGGCTCTAGGTCACTTTGTCTTCAAATCTTTCGGTCCTCTGCCATTATTCCTATGCCAAGGGAAATGGACTGTGGCTCTCACAGGTGTTGCTAGACTTATTTGGAGACTGGGCCAGATAGGAAAGGGGCAATCAGGTTACAAGTAAAAACAGAGTGTTGGGCAGGCTTGGGAAAGGCCACTTCCTGGTTTAATTTAAGGTCTTCTCTTCTGCCCAAAAGGGAGCGTATCCTGGGGACAGGGGATAGCCCTTTTTTATGGTGGGGGCTCCAGTGTCTGTTGGAACCCTACTTTCTAACCTAGCACCACAGTGGTGGCTCTGTGAAGCCAGGTCCTCCTGTGGGTTCTCCAGGGTGAAGAGCTGGCTTGCCTTCTTGCTGTTTGCTTGAGGGAAGCCTTTGTAGGTGGTCTGGTTCTTTGTGGAGGGTTCCCCATAACACCGAGGACCCAAACTCAGGTTCCCATGCTTTGTGTCAGGCTGAGCCAGCTCCCCAAGCCCCTTTGTTTAGTTCTATATTTGTGGGTTTCCTGCACATGGACCTTGGAACACTGACACACACTCTCTTTCTCTCTCCCTTCCTTCCTGTCTTTTTTGTGTGTAGTGTATACATGAGCGTGCACCTTTGTGTGTGGGTATGTTCACACCTGTACATACAGTTGTGGAGGCCAGAGATTTGCTTTATGTGCACATACACATGTGGCTGTGCTCTCCTATGCTGCGCCTGTGGAGGCCAGAGGCTGATGCCGGGAGTTTCCCCACATGGCTTCTCTCCTTTCATATTTTTGAGACAGGGCACCTTTATTGAACTCAACACTTGCTGTTGTATCTGGACTGACTAGCCAACAAGCCCATGGGATTAGCCTGCCTTCAGTCCCCCAAGTGCTGGGGTTACAGGAGTGTACTGCCACACCTGACATTTATGCAGGTGCTGGGGATCTGAACTCAGCTCCTCATGCTTGCACCCCAAGCGTCAGCTACTGGGCCATCTCCTCAGCCTCGAGACATTGTTGTTCCAGATGTATGTTTAAACTCCTAGACGATGTTTAGGTATTTTCTTGGTTGCTTGTTTTATGGTTTTAGGGAGTCAAACCCAGGGCCTTATGTGCATTAGGCAAGTCTCTACCATTGAGTTATTCCAAAACAACTGTTTTATTTTTATTCTGACTCAGGGTCTCACTAAATTACTCAGAATGCTCCTGATCTCATACAGGCCAGGCAGACCTTGAGTTTGTCATTCCAACTGAGATTACAGGCACTCTCCACCAAGCCCATGAGTGTATTTAACTAGTACTTTTTAAAAAAACTTGGTTTTCCCTCTGTATTGCCAAATGTCTACTGTCAATAGAAGTATGGGTTTGGGAATTTCCCATATCTCTAAACCTTAGCTCTTTCAACTATAAAAGAACTTTATATTTGATAGGTCATTTTGCCAAAGACAAACAAGCCAACTTTGATTTAATCTCAGTATACTTTCTGAGTTTTCAGTGGAGATCTGACCCAATCCTCAGTTTACAGAGCAGGACTTCCTAGGGGCATCTCCATGACCTTCTGATGACCTCTCCTTCTTTCCTGCTGTGGCTCACTACTGCAGAGACCACAGAGCACTTAGGCTCTGCTCTGGCAACTTCTGATGTGAAGCCTCTGGATGGAATCCAGGGAGGAATTCTGGGATCACCTAGGAGACTCACCTTCAGGCTCGTGGTTAAGAGGTTATCTATATTAAGCTGGCCTCTGAGCATGCTTGTGACCAGATTATTTGGGTTAAGTTAAGGAAGTCTGTCCAGCATCCTGGGCTGGGGTGCTAGACTGTGTCAAAAGGTGGAAGCAGGATGAGTGTGAAGCAGGATGGGTGTGAAGCAGGATGGGTGTGAAGCAGAATGGGTGTGAAGCAGGATGGGTGTGAAGCAGGTTGAGTGTGAAGCAGGATGGGTGTGAAGCAGGATGAGTATGAAGCAGGATGGGTATGAAGCAGGATGAGTGTGAAGCAGGATGAGTGTGAAGCAGGTTGAGTGTGAAGCAGGATGGGTGTGAAGCAGGATGAGTGTGAAGCAGGATGGGTGTGAAGCAGGATGAGTGTGAAGCAGGATGGGTGTGAAGCAGGATGGGTGTGAAGCAGGATGGGTGTGAAGCAGGATGGGTGTGAAGCAGGATGGGTGTGAAGCAGGATGGGTGTGAAGCAGGATGGGTGTGAAGCAGGTTGAGTGTGAAGCAGGTTGAGTGTGAAGCAGGATGGGTGTGAAGCAGGATGAGTGTGAAGCAGGATGAGTGTGATCATTCATTGTATGAATTCATTGTATTCCTGAGTATGATCAATCCCCGATTGCAGGTGCAGCTATGATGGATTATACTTTGGAACTGTGAGCTTCCTTCCTTGAGCTGCTTTTTAATATATGTATATATACATGTACATGCATGTTTCTGTATGTGTATGCGTACATATATTCACTTCAACAGGAAAAGTAACTCATATAAATACCCTGGGTAGGCAAAATGGTTCAGTGGGCTAAGGCACTTGCTGCAAAACCTGATATCCTGAGTTCCATCCCTGAGACCCACATGGTGCAAAAAGAGAACTGATTCTTATAAGTTGCCTTCTTATGTGCACACACCGTGGCATGATCATGTCCACATCTGTACATATACACATAAAGAAATGTAATTATAAGTAACTAAGTAAAAAAGAAACAATAAAAATAAAAACATTACAAAACGATACTGCCAGAGTCTGCCTGACTGCCAGACCCTATTTTTCCTCATGCTCAGAGAACTCAGCCTCTGGAGGAGCACTTTTTACCTCTGGGGCTCTGGCTCAAAACCCCCAAGCCATCCTCAAGTCACTGTGACTCTCACTGACTTTGGCTTTTCTGCCAGTTTTGTGATGTTCCTGACACCATGGTCCTCTGCATCTGGACAGTGAGATGAAGTCTACATTGCATCTTTGTGCCCAGCTGGGAGTCTTCGTAACCTGCTAAGAGTCACAACTTTACTGGCAATTTCTTAATTTCTCCGCAGGACTGGACACTATCTTCTACCCAAAGCCTTCTTTCTTATAGGTTTTCTTCTGTCCCAATTTTAGTACTGTGAAGAATATGGTTATGTTATTAGGTTTTGCTGACAGCCCTTCCCCTCCTGTATCTTTTTGTTAAAGCAGTGAATTGTCTGTTATTCTTTTGAGTGTCTTGAATAGGTTGCCAGTCTAGATGTTCCCCTTGCCCTCTGAAGGGGACCTTTCTCTGCGCTATCAGTGGCTGTATTTAAGGTCCTGTCCCAACGTAGTCACTATGATCAGACCTTTCTCAACTCTTCCGTCACGAATCTTGGTCTGAGGTAATTTCTGATCACACCAGACCTTTTCTAATATGAAATATAAACTCCTCTCCAGTTCTAAGAGAAATAGAATCTCCTATTGCTGTTCTTCCATGAAGCATATAATTACTATATGCTAGGTGTTAAGACTACAAAGAGGAAGAGTTTTGAAGATATTACATTATATAAACTGCTCTCAGAGCACAGAAGAAAGAGGAGCAGTTGGGAGGACCGCGGTAGTGGCAAGAGAAGGCTTTAGTACCAGGCATCTTGAGCTGAGCCTTGAGGCAGAGAGAGAAGCTAGAGATCAAGATGCACTTGAGGAAGCCAACTAGGTGAGCGTGGCTTCAGAACCAAAGAGAAGTGGGGACGAAGGGTTTGTAGTTAGGCCGTGTGGCTTGGCTCTGCTGTTCAGTAACTGGTGGCAGAAGAGTTTGAGGTGACGGATCATCACAGGAAGGTGTGCACCCGGGAAGACTCTTCAGAGGTGGGGTGAGAAGGAACTGAGGACGGAGGTGAGAAAGCCAGTGGAGAAACTCTCATGTGATGGTTGAGGCAAGGCAAGCCATGGGAGGTTCTCAGGCTAAGATTAGAAGATACAGGCTAGGTGGGAATTACCACAAAAGGAGTCTGTAGAGGAGAAGTGGGCAGGATTGGTGACCGACTGAAGGAAGGATCAGTGACAAAGAGGGAGTCCCTGGGGACAATTGAGAGCCACAGTGGGATGCCCTGTGTCTTTGGAAGTTGACTGGGGATGACAATGCTCATCCCTAAGTCAGGAAACACAAGACGACTTGTAAGAAAGGGTGGGGTTTGATTTGGACATGATATGCGAGAAGAACCTGAAGGGTGCCAAGTGGAGATGTTCCGTAGGCTTCGTGGCTTGAGAACGACTAGGAAGCCATAAATACATACGAAATGGCTATACATTCTGAAAACATGCATACCGTTTTGTCCTACACTCTAACACAGTACCAATAAATCATCTCTGATGGATCCACCTTTATTTGCAGACTTTGTGACCATCATTTAGAACTGGGTGGAGTTGGAGTGCCAGCCGCTTAAGCCAGCCAGACTGTGTAGATAAAAGGAGAAAGGGACTGGATACAGAGCCTTGTGAGACAGAGTAACTATGGAACTAAGGAGGCTGAGAGGAAACACTGGAGCAGTGCAGGGTGGGATTTAGAGCACAGAGAGAGCTCAGGAGGAGAGCAATGCCTGTATCCAGATGAAAAGATTGTGTGCATATCATGCCAACCTACCACCAGAACACTCTCCCAACCCCAGCGGCTCAAAGTAGTGGTTTCCCAGAACAGTGGCTCTAAACCTTTAGCAGGAAACAAGGTCTCTGTGAAGCTGGTGGAAACCACTGATCTCCCACACAGGAAGGGCAGTAATGAGATCAGGGTGGGGAAGTCAAGATGGAAGGATGCAGGTTAGCATTTCGGGTCTTCTGCAGCAAAGGTTTTCCTGTAACGCTTTTTAACACACACAGAGAAAGATTTTGTTTTCCATGAGTCCAGAATCCCAAATCATGCTTCCGTTTCTTTCTTTCTTTCTTTCTTTCTTTCTTTCTTTCTTTCTTTCTTTCTTTCTTTCTTTCTTTCTTTCTTTCTTTCTTTCTTTCTTTCTTTCTTTTCTTTCTTTCGTATGTGCACAGGTCTCTCTCTCTCTCTCTCTCTCTCTCTCTCTCTCTCTCTCTCTCTGTGTGTGTGTGTGTGCGCGTGTGCTTCTCCTCGCTTGTGGAGGCTAGAAGACAGCCTTGGGGGTTGTTCTCTACTGGGTTTTCCACCTTTTGTTTAAAAAAAGGATCTCTCACTGACCTGGAACTTGCTGAATAGTTCCAGACTGCCAAACTGGCTGGCTAGAACACTCCAAGGCTCTGTGTATCTCTGCCTCCCCTGCACTGGGATTACAAACACACCACCACCACCACCACCACCACCACCACCACCACCACCACCACCACCACCACGTCTGGCTTTTAAGTGTGGGTTTTGGGCATCAAACTCAGTTGCTTTGTTGACTGAGCTGTCTCTAGCCCTGCTTCACCCCTCTCCCTGCTCTGTGTTTTCTCTTGAGAAAGCTGAAGGGAAGGAATCAATACTCATATCAGAATAAGCTTAGTAAGTTCACCAACACTCAAGTGAGACCCCCTCCTGGCCATTTTGGGAGAATTCCTCTGTTTTGCCCCTCCCATTTTCCTCTTCTGGGAAGTTTTCTGTTCTTTTTCTTAGAGGAACTTAAACTTAATTTGTATTGTGATTGTTGACTGTTATAACTGTGATGGCTAAAGAAACTCCTTTTTATGCTAGGAATCCATTTTGGTACCCAGTAGGTGTCTGTCTCTGAGTCCAGTCCCTGGAAGATAAATTCCCAGTAACTCTGATTCAGTGACCCAACCCAAAAATGTACAGCTGTGACCGTCTACTTATTATGACACAACCAATTACTTTTTTGGCTTCTGTAACTTGCTTATGTAGACATTCAAGGACTAGTTTGAGGACACCTTGACTACCTAATTTTGGCAGAGCAGAACTGCTCTTGGTTTGCTTGTGCAGATACTCAAGGTCTTCTTGTGGTTTTTGCTTTTAAAAATTCTTCCCTCACTCCCCCTGCCAAGCGCCCCCCAACCTCCAAGCCTTGTCCCATTGCAACGTCTCTGTTTTGGCTGGCAGACTGTGGTTCTGCTTGCAGTTTAAATAAATTTGGCTAATTGTAATTTTTTTTTTATCTTTTTTTATTTTTTGATACTTTATTTACATTTCCAGTGTTTCACCCTTTCTAGGTCTCTTTGGAAACTACCTATCCCCTTGTCCTCCCCCACCTCTATGAGGGAATTCCACCTCCCACCCACCCACCCACCCACCCACTCCCATATTCCCACCTTGACATTCCCCATTACTGGGGCCTCTCCTTCCCCTGATGGCCAACAAGGTCCTCCTCTGCCACATATGTGGTCTGAACCATGGGTCCCTCAATGTGTATTCTTTGGTTGGTGGTCCAGCCTCCAGGAGGACTGGGAGGGGGGGTCAGGCCAGTTGACACTGTTGCTCCCTCCATGGGGCTGCAGACTCCCTCAGCTCCTTCAGTCCCTTCTCCAACTCCTCCATCCGGGACCTCACTCTCAGTCCAGCAGTTACTGTAAGGTGAAACTTGGGTATTCCGAATGTTTGGCTAATATCCGCTTATCAGTGAGTACATACCATGTTCGTTCTTTTGTGACTGAGTTACCTCACTCAGGATGATATTTTCAATTTCCACCCATTTGCCTGCAAATTTCATGAAGTCATTGTTTTTAATAGCTGAGTAGTACACATTGTGTAAATGTACCACATTTTCTGTATCCATTCCTCTGATGAGGGCCATCTGGGTTGTTTCCAGCTTCTGGCTATTATAAATATGGCTGCTATGAACATAGTGGAGCATGTGTCTTTATTACATGTTGGAGCATCTTCTGGGTATATGCCCAGGAGTGGTATAGCTGGGTCCTTAGGTAGTATTATGTCCATTTTTCTGAGGGTCCGCCAAACTGATTTCCAGAGTGGTTGTACCAGCTTGCAATCCCACCAACAATGGAGGAGTGTTCCTCT
>CM052708.1:69021215-69046827 GCA_028551405.1 Uromys caudimaculatus | reverse complement strand
AATTGATCCATTCCTATCTCCCTGTACAAAGCTCAAGTCCAAGTGGATCAAGGACCTCCACATAAAACCAGATACACTGAATCTAATAGAAGAGAAAGTGGGGAAAAGCCTCGAACACATGGGTACAGGGGAAAAGTTCCTGAACAGAACACCAGGGGCTTATGCTCTAAGATCAAGAATCGACAAATGGGACCTCATGAAATTGCAAAGCTTCTGTAAGGCAAAGGACACTGTCAATAGGACAAAACGGCTAATTGTAATCTTAATTCAGTCGGGTGGTCTCGAACTCCATAGCATTACCATAAAGTGCTTCGGCAAAGTTGTAAGAATTGTGTTCTTTGCAAAGGGCACTTTGAACCACATTCCCCAAAAGATACAACCCACGCTCCTTCTGCTCCTTTCTTCCATCCATGTGATGCAAAGGACCAGTTTCTTAACCGTTCTTTCACTCAGAGCCTTGCTACTGTTCTCTTCTTTCTCGAGTCTTTTGGAATGGCCTTTGGGACTCTCTGGTTGACTCAGCTTCACAGCTGAAGGCTTTGCCTATGGCTTGGCTTTTGCCCTTTAGTTATTTTGTGCGTTCTTTTTCGTTCAGCTTGTTCTACCAAATACTTATTTTGAGCTGGCCCTGTTTGCTGTACTCATTCATTCTCATAACTTCATGGATCCTGTCTCTGTGGAGATTGTGGCCTCTGTAACTCACTCACAACCAGCCACCTCCCAGGGCTGTCACCTGTGTCACATACTTACACACCTCCCCCCTCCTAACCCAGCTTCGGCCTCCTAACTGACTCCCTGACGTTTTATCACAAATGATAACCAGGGCTTCTGTTTCTTGGCTGGAAAGTCTGGGGTTTCTTCAGTCTTCACCAGCATCTGAAGTAAAAACCAAGTACTTCAACCAAAGTTCCACTGAAGACCTTCCACCTTTCACAAAGTAAAACAAGACTTCTCCTAGCACCATTTCTAGGCCTGTCTAGTCCTGTTTTACTCCAGCTGCCCCACTTCTGTCAGTTTGGTTTTCCTTCCCGTGTGTTCTTTCCTTTTGTATCCTGCTGGGAAAAGGTTACAATGTTGTTATTTGGGGGATGTTGCACCTGCTCCAATAGGGTTTTGTGTAACAACATGCCTGAGAAATTGCCTCAGTGAATGTTTTACACATTTTACATACTAATTATTAAATGTCATGTGCTCACATTTCCTAGTTAGTATCTAGTTTTTTTTTTTTTTTTTTTTTTTTTTTTTTTTTTTTTTTTTTTTTTAGGCAACAATTTTTCAATACCGTCTGACTAATCTTAGAAAACTTTAGGTAGAAAATTGAAAACTGGTACTAATATCCTGCTGAAGACCAGCTTATTGGAACTTGGTTTTGTTTTTGTTTTTTAAAAGTGTGTCATAGGTAAATCTTTCTTCTTAGTTCTGTAATTCTCATTTCTTTTTTTAAGTGTGGCAAAGTTGAAATTAGGACTATACCCTGACCTTTCTAGACCAAACTGAGGTCCCCTGGGAGGAGGCGTACATTGTCAAAGCAGCTTCGTAGCTAGTAAGCTGAGGGGCTGGTAGACCGAGCCTGAAGCCAGGCAGCCTTGGAGAAGGCAAAAGATGGATTAAAATTACATTTGGTTCCACCAGTTTGTTTGACTTTTGGCTTTTCACTGGACATTTTTTTTTTCATGAGGGTAGTTATCATAATAGACATGTGTTTTTAATATATCAACCAGGGGGTGTGTGGTCTTGTTTGTTCTTGATTAAAAAGCCTGTGTCAAATAAGAAGTATTTCAAAGTTATAGTAATAATTGGAGCAATAAGATGGCAAGGGGTAATTAAAGGATGCGGCTTTCTTTCAGAAACAAATATGAATCTGGTGACCACATGTATTCTCCTGTTCCATGTTTAACAGGCATGGCGATGGATGTCATAGTAAGAAACTATGAATGCTGGAGGTTCATCGACTACTGCGATAAGCCCGGATCCCAGCACTGGCCAGCTCAGGAGTTTGCATCTTAGAACATCATTTAAATATGGACAACATGTATGTTACATAGCATCGTGATGCCCGAGCAGAGTGGTACTACCTACATCAGTCCCCTCCTTCACACATGTTAAATGGGGAGAGCAGTTGCGTTCTCTTCTCTTTGGGAGTGCTCTGACTAAAAACTGTGGCTGGCTCAGGTTATTGTTGTTTAATTAAAGCCATTTAAAGCCTTTCTATTTCAGTTGGTTTGACTTGGGAAACTCAGACCCATCGAGAAAGATAAATTTCATTTGGGAGAAGCTTTTTAATTTCATGCTGTACAGTGCTATTTTCTTCTTGCTGAAAAAATCTTACTGGGTATAAAAGCCGGGAAGAGAGTACAAAATAACGCTGTGTGTAGTACTGAATGGTTTTCCCATGATGTCTTTGAGGCCCATCATCACACATTAAAACATCGGCTTCTTTGTCTTGTTTTATGCTTTATTATCTAACTCCCATTGTTTAAAATAGTTTTTATGCTTTTAAATATGATTGTGGACTAATAGCCATGTGTAGAGGAATGAGGGAGTAGGGGCAAGTTTCTGTTAGAATTCAGTTATCTTCAGTTATACTTGACCGGTAAATGCAGAACTTTAGTTTAAGGAAAGCAGAAGAAAAGAATATAATAGCATGTCTATCACGCCAGTGTATAAACCAACAAAACAACACAAGAAAACTATAAACTACATGCTGTATTTTGTATGGAAAACCGATGCTGGAAGGAACAGCATGAGTCTGCAGCGAGTGGTGTGTTTCACTCTTTCTAGGAGCCTTATGAAAAGACTGATGGTGAGGGGAACACCCCTCTTCTCCCCAGAATAGAACGGTCTGCTTCAGACGGGCTGATTAGATGGTGTGGTTACAGTCATTTTTATTAGTTATTTTGCTGATTGACTAGAGCCTAATTTTAATGAAAGCAAATTAACTTTAATTTAAAATTTCATTTAAGGACTAATTGATGTCAGCACATGCTTTCTCATTGGCATATTTGTAAGTTAATTAGCTAAGCCATGGGAGAATTAAGTTAAAAATCTATCTATCTATCTATCTATCTATCTATCTATCTATCTATCTATCTATCTATCTATCATCTACCACTCTCTAACACAGTATGCTATCCTAAAGAGCTAAGAACATATGTATATCTGTTATTCTAGTTAAGGCAGAAAGGGAGGCTCACATTGAAAATGATAGGCAGATTTCAAAGACACAAAGGCTCATTTGAGAAATCAGCAACGACTACTCTGATACTGCAATGCAAACCAAGAAGCAAGGGTTAGGTTTAAGCAGAAAGGACAGAAGCAAAGAAAACACAGCTTTAGTTTTTATGTCTCATTAATACTAGGATTGTTTTTCCACTTTCTACGTCCCTGGATTCTCTGCAAGTGCACATGGAAGCTTGCACGCCCCACCCTGGAGAGTTTACTCTGTAGCATTTCTCTCAGGTTTTTCAGCCTCCGTGTGTCTGCTAGCCATGTCCTACAGATTTTATAGATTCTACTTGCTGGCATCTGTCTCTCTGGATAAGTGCAAGTAGTTTTATAGCACATGTTCTTTACTTCCAAAGACATTATTAAAATTTGAAAGACCACTGAAGGATATAAGCCATTGAAAGACATCTAAAATTGAATTTCTTGGTTGGGGGTGTGTGAAATGATGTGGAATACTAGATCTAATGGCACTTTTTTTTTTTTAAAGTAAGAAAGATAAGTGCTGGCAACATATTTTATACACATCAGTTCATCTTGGAAGGCCTAGAAGTCAAGGTGAAGCAAGGATGCAGATAGTCATTTAGACTCTCATGAAACAGGGAGTTGGTCTCTCACTAAAGAAAGCGAACATTTGGTTTGAGTGGAGAAACATGATTCCTGGGTGACTTGGTTAACATCACCCAGAATAGACCTGCAATGCTCCCAATTTCTGGCCATTATACTGCTGACTGGCCAGATAAGATGTGCCCACATGCAATAGTGGTAAATCTGTTATGGGGACAACCAACTGCTTTCTGAGTGGTTCTCAGGCCCATTTGTGTCTACTGCTGTAAGCCTGATTAAAGCCTGTGGCTGGGAGGCCATAGCCCTGGTGTAGAAACTAATGCTGTTGTTGATTTGCTATTTTAGTTTATGCCCATAGATTAGCGCCACTGTCAGCTATGATGAGAGAGGTTTAGTTTTGAAGTGGGAAGCAGTTCCTAGTTAAACTTCTGAGTTGCTGTTTAAAGCTGAACCCTAAGCAAGATATCTATACCATCTTCTCCAGGGCTCAGGGAACATTGTGAACGAGAGTGTGGAAATAATATAAGCAGGGGAGGAAGGAGTAACGACCGTGCTTTCAATTGCTATCTTCCGGGCATGGCCTGGCTGTCGCACCCATGAACGCTCCTTAGTAGTAGCTACATCATTAATGGTACAAGGCTTTCAGAATGTTGGCCCTTTCAACTCTGTCATGGAAAGGGGAGGAAATCACAAGGCTCTGTCTTAGCTAGGGTTTCCATTGCTGTGAAGAGACACCATGACCAAAGCAACTCTTATAAAGGACAACATTTCATTGGGGCTGGTTTACAGGTTCAGAGGGTCAGTCCATTATCATCAAGGTGGGAACATGGTAGCATCTAGGCAGATGTGGGGTTGGAGGAGCAGATAGCTCCACATCTTGATCCAAAGGAAGACAGGAGAAGACTGGCTTCCACATGGCTAAGAGGAGGGTCCCTAAGTCCACCCCCACAGTGACACACTTCTTTCAACAAGGCCACACACCTCCTCATAGTGCCACTCCCTGAGCCAAGCATATTTAAACCACCACAGCTCCATGGAAATGTTTCAAGGATGAGTGCAATTAACAGATGCCGGGAGAGGGAGAGAAGTTTTCTTTAATGATGTAGCTACTGCTAAGGAGTCCATGCTCCGGCCAGTAACCTCCTCATCTCTGCGTGTGCAACCAAACCTAATTAAACTGAGTGGGATACAGAAGGAAAGACTAAGGAATGGAGAAGAGAAGGAGAAGACCCGAGGAGGAAAGAGGAGCAAGGGGGGTGGTGGGAGAAAGGGTTGAGGGGTCATATGATCAAAACACATGCCATACGTGTCTGAAAATGTAAATAATAAAATCCACCACTAGGTATAATTAACATATGCTAAAACTCCACAAATAATAACAGCCACACAAATCTATGGGCCATGGCTGTTACTTTTCTCTACTTTGGTATTAAAAAAGGCAACACTGACCTTCAAAGTGAATTCTTAGGGCTATCAAGTAGCTGCATTCTTTGGTTGGTTATGCCTTATTTTCTGTTCAGATAGTAAATTCAAAAACACATTTACAAGGAAAGCAATAGGAAAGAAATAGAGGATGTTGGTCGGAAGAGGAGAAAGGGAAGGGATAGAAGGAGCTAGAAAATCCAGTCACTTGATTCCAGACTTCAGTGCTGTAGTTGATCTATAATGCAGGTGTAATGACTTGAAATTCTGGAAAGGAATCATGACCTCATGAAAAGAATGTGTGAGGAAAGTCACTGCAGTACCAGGCATGGGCAGGGCGTTCCCCGCACCCGGGAGGACACATGGAAAAGCACACCTCTCCCCCTCCCTCCCATTGCAGACATCTCCGATCAGGGCTCAGATTTCAGAAGCAGCTGCAGAATCTTCCAGACAACAGTCTTGAACTTAAATATACTCGATTAGAGTTGACAAAAAGAGATGAGAGTCTACCAACCAACCCAGACTTTTGAGATGAAAGCACATGTTAACTAGATGTGTTTTGCAAGTTTGCCTTGCGGCTTTGAGAGGTTCTGAGGATCCTGATTCATTCTGGAAGGCTGTGTGCCTCTGGGCATTCGCAGAATCAGCCACAGAAATGTCTTGCAGGTGCGTTAGGCCTGAAGTGTGATATGAATATACAGTGTGAATATTTTACAAGCTGTGAAAACTTATAACTCTACCAAATCTCGTCTTTTCTGTCTCCTTTCATGTTTTCCATGATCATCAAATAAATTAATATTTGTGAAAGGAGTAACACATTTCATGACTCTACAAACTTTATCTTTCACCAAATAATGTTTTAGGGAGATTCAGAACTGAATGAACAAAACAGTTCCTATTTATCAATATGGTGGTTCAGCTGCTAGAGTCACATGTGTGACTGATTCTGTGTGTGTGTGTACATGTGTGTGTATGTATGTACATGTGTGTATATGTGTATATATGTGTGTGTATGTGTTATACACATCTTGTATAGATCTCGGAGCTCAGCTCTAGTAGTTTTTCACACTGGAGAATTCTTGATAAACATAATCCTGTAACTACCTCAGCATGTGATCTAACTCATGAAAGAGCAAATGCTCGTGAAAGCACATAGTGGGCTCCTCAGCTCCCCCTCACCAGTCAGCTCCTTTTGCAGTTAACACAAATCACGAAAGACAATCATCTCGAGTCAAAGTCTACCGTGCCTATTTTAAAACTCTCTTGCTATCTTGAATGACAGAAGGTGCTCCAAGGAAGGGCAACGTGGAAAAAGGATTATATACACATTGTGTGCTGATAATCAGAATATTTTCTGACAGATGGTCAAAACTATTTCCAGTGCTGGGGTCGCTACGGAATTTGTTCCAAAGGTGGAAGAGGAGGGATGGCAGTCCTTTCGCTTCGGTGTCATTCTTCATTGGCTCTGTTGCTTCTCCCTGTGCTGACTTTGTGTTCAGTTGTTGGTTACTGATGGGCCAGACACCAAGAGAAAAAAGAAGGGGAATGATAAAGATGAAGACAAAAGCAGAAAAGGTTGTTTACCTTGTAGTTGCCTGGTGACAGCTCTGAGAAGTGGGGGCAGCCTTACAGCTCTGGATTAGTCAGGGTTCTCCAGGGTCACAGAACTTACAGAATGAATGTGTGTGTGTGTGTGTGTGTGTGTGTGTTTGTGTGTGTGTGTGTGTGTGTGTGTGTCTGTCTGTCTGTCTGTCTGTCTATGAGTTTATGGGGATAACTTATAGGCTGTAGTCCAACTAACCCAACAATGGCCAGCCGTGAATGAGAAGTCCAGGAATCTAGCTGATGCTCAGCATGAGGCTGAGTGCCTCCGCTGGTCCTCTTATATAAGCTGGGACCCTGCTGAAGTGGCTTCCAAAAGATGTGCTGGCAAGTAAGTGCAGGCAGGCAAGGAAGAACAAACCCTTCTTCTATTGTCCTTATGTAGGCCTCCAGCAGAAGTGTCTTAGTCAGGGTTTCTATTCCTGCACAAACATCATGACCAAGAAACAAGGTGGGGAGGAAAGGGTTTATTGAGCTTACACTTCCATGCTGCTGTTCATCACCAAAGGAAGTCAGGACTGGAACTCAAGCAGGTCAGGAAGCAGGAGCTGATGCAGAGGCCATGGAGGAATGCTGCTTACTGGCTTGCTTCTCCTGGCTTGCTCAGCCTGCTTTCTTATAGAACCCAAGACTACCAGCCCAGGGATGGCACCACCCACAAGGGGCCCTCCCCCCTTGATCACTAATTGAGAAAATGCCTTACAGCTGGATCTCATGGAGGCATTTTCTCAACTGAAACTCCTTTCTCTGTGATAACTCCAGCTTGTGTCAAGTTGACACACAAAACCAACCAGTACAAAAAGGTATGGCCCAGATTAAAGTGTGCCTCAAGATCTGGGTTAAAGGAGTGTGTCTTCCAACCTCAAGATCTGGATGAAAACTTTGTGTCTTCCAACCTCAAGGTCTCAGTCACACATGTGCCCTCCATTTCTGGATTGTAGTTGAAGTTGACAACCAAGAACGGCCATCACAAGCTCTAAGGGAGAGCAGGAGCTCTTGACATCTCTGGATCTGTCCTCATCCTCTGTTGGTCTTCCCTGGGCACACTTCACATACTTGGGACCCCAGAGTTGAAGGCTCTGAATGTCTCTTGAGCCTCTAGCTTCCATTGCAAACCTGCCATTACTCAGATACACAGGGAAAATGCCCACATCTGGGGACATCTTTGCTGTCTTTGGTTTTTGCCATGGCTCACTATATACCTAGGTGTTCTAGTTCTCTCCATGTAGACCAGGATGACCTTAAACTGGTGGCAACCCTACAGCATCAGCCTCTCAGGTCCTGGGACTATAGGCACCTGCTACTGCGTGTAGTTCCTTTGGTTCTTAACATCTTGTAGTGATAGAAAGTATTATTCTAACACCAAAAGCAAGCTTGCTCCCGAATGCTTTGTGAAGGAAGATATTTAATAAAATTTTTAGGGGTTAAACCCAGAATTGCGGGTTAGCTATTGATGGGTAAACAAAATAGCTGGTGGTGTCCAAACCTGACTCATAGGGAGCCTAATGTTGAGGAGATGGGGAAGCAGAGGGTAGAGGGAGGAGAGAACAGTGTGGTAAGGGAGGAAGGAAGGATTTTAAACAATGATGCTTCTGTACAGTGAGGATCTTCCCACACGTGAATCTGCTGCGCTTCTGTGTTTCCTTGGTTATTGTTTAAACCGTCAAATGGTTAATTTTTCTATCTAGATTAGAAGATGAAGATGTGGTCCCACATGAGAAGGCATTCTGCGTTATCATAAGAACACAGGATCCCAGGAACTCACAGACATCTTGGGTACAGTACTGGGCTTTCTCCGTAGGTGGAATAGGGGTGTCCCAAGATGAAGCTGTCTAATTCTCAGCCCACATGTCATTTACATTAATGCAAAGTTACAGCCAACACTAGCAGCTCCTCATTTTTCCTTCTACCTTGGAGCTCTTGCTTCTGAGGCCCCTTTACGTTTTCATTCTTTAGGTGGAGTTTTTGACTTTTCTTGTCAGAAAACATGGAGGTTTGGAGGAGGTCCATGTTTTCTACTTTGGTTTCTCATGTCCAGGATGAAGCCACTGGAAACTTCAAAGAATGTTACATGAAAAAAATAAATAAAATAAAAAAAAAAAAAAAAAAAAAAAGGAAAAAGAAAAGTCTCAACACAGGTCTGTATCAAAACGACCTTTTATTGATTTGTCGGTGAAGATATGTGTGTGAATACCGAAAGGCTTCCTTAGTTGAAGGCTAGGAGAGGCGGGACTTCCCCTAAAATACACACACCTGCTGTGCACCTGCCTCGGCTTCTGACTACCCAGACTTCTGCAGTTTCTCAGCAACAAACCTAGTTTATTCCGTGCCTCTGATGTATGCACGCTGCAGCCCACAGATCCTCCTTATGCCACACTATCTTGGTGGCTTTTGATGCCACCATACAAAGGGGCTTCCTTGGGAATAAAAGTCGCTCTTCTGACTCTTACAACTGAGTGATCCCTGAGCAGAGTCTGCCTCAAGTATGGCTGTATCCAAGGTACATTGCCAGAGCCAAACCTGCTGTGTATCTCCTGGCCAGTCTGGTCTCAGGAATTGAACAGGAAGGTAACCTGAATGTAGACTCCTTTTGTGCATGCACCGAAACTCCAGGATGTAGCCAAGAACGTATCTTCTGGTGGCTCTGACAAAGACTCTTGGGGAAGGACAGAGCCAGCCTGGTTTTGGATGATGTCCTAGGCCTGAATCAAGCATTGCACCTGGGTGATGGAATAGTCTGACTGGCCAGTCCCGTATCACACACCTAGTGAGGTGGTAAATGAGGATGTCTAGGAGGGACGGGTTCCATGTAACAAAGATGAATTCTGATGCTGGAAGAGAAAGGGGTTGCCACAGAGGCAGAAGTCGGCAACTATGGGGGACTTAGAACCAAGAGACTATTTTGAGAGGCTGGGAAATGAGATTCGATTAGCCTAGCAGAAAGGAAGCCCTCTGTGAGTTGGCAGGGGTCAGTATAAAGAGTGACACAGTCCCTGACTGCAGCAATTTTATGACGCAGACAGAAAAACACACAATGTTGTGAGGTGAGTGCTGGTCAAGGGGCTGGTCTTAAAGGCCACATATTTAAAGCACAGAGGTGGAATTCACACATGTTAAAGCAACGTGAGGAGTAGTGAGGGGGAAGAATTAGCCCGTATGTACTTAGTGTTAACAAGTGTAAACTCCCATCCAAATAGTCTTTCTCAGTTGCTGATGTATCCCACTTCTTTTCCCAGCTATGTATTTACAATTTGTTGCATATGAAAAAGGTAGTATGTCCCCACCCCTCCTGACACAGCCACACTCACACATGCTGTTTGGTGGAGTTTTCAGGACCTGGGCATCAGGCAGCTGAGCCAGTAGTTTAGCATCTCATATATGTTAGCTTCCACTAAACTGCATTCTATCCGTTCACCAGTGCCCCAGGTGCTAGGGAGTGTGGTCCTCCCAAGGGTTGGGAAATTGTTGTAAAATCATCCATGAGACCCACAGAGCGTCTGCTTGGCAGATGCAAGTTTCATGGTTTCTCTCTGTAAGTAAAGTCCTATTAGCAGACAAAAAAAGAAACATCAGTTAAATAACCAGTACATTTTACATATGCAGAATCTCCCGTTTTGAGTCAAACAGCTGAATTTGAAGTCTGGTTGACTTGGTTTTGATTTCTAAGAACTATAAGTTCAGAGCCAGTGAGACAGCTCAGTTGGGTTGAGGGGCTTATTGGCAAGCCTGCTAACTTACGTTTGATCCCGGGACATACATGGTGGAAGGAGAAGTCCTACCACAAATGCTCTCTGACCTCCACATGTGTGCTGCACACATGTGATCCCCCCCCACTACACGAAATAAAAAAAATGAAATAAAAAGAAATGTAAGTTCAAATGTTAAAGATGTCATCTGGTTAACATTCCAGGAAAATGCCCACAAAATCAAGCATCTGCTATGAAGTTCATAATTGTAGATGGTATCACGCACATAACTATTTAAAATTTCGTGTACAATTTAAAATTTCATGTAGGTATATTTACTATCTAGATTAAGACATGGAGTATTACCAGTAATTTAGAAGTTTATTGTGTGCCCCTCAGGTCACCTTCTCCTGTCTCTACCCAGAAGCAGAGACTGTCATTAGCGGTGTTAGTTGTTACCTTGTCTCTCGTCCACATTTCTCATCATTTTATGGATACCTTAGCAATGAACCATTCACTCCTGAATATGCATGAGCTCAAGATCAATGAAATCATCCTGAATATATTCTTTTGAGACGTGTTTACTCTGTTTAACTTTGGTTTGAGATTTATTTATGTTGATGTAGATAGCCATGAGTCGTTCATTTTTCACAGCTGTATGGTTATCTAGTTCTTGACTTTATAGACTTTTAACTATCATTGATGGACATTCTTCTGCCTTTTGAGATAAAGCTACTATGGATATCCTGTCCTCTGGGAGACACGTTCATTCTTGGTGTTATTGAGATGTGAAAATATGTGTTGTCTTTTAACCTCTGTGTTAGTTTCTTTTCCTGTTGCTATGATAAAATACTCTGAAAAAACAATTTACTGGGAAAAGGAGTTCTTTCAGCTCTTGCTTCAGGTACAGTCCATCATGGAGGGAGTCATAGTGCAGGAGCTGGAGGGACTAGTCATGTTAAATCCCTAGTAAAGATCAGAGGACAACAGATGAATGCCTGGTGCTCAGCTCCCTGCTTCCACTTCCACTGTCCAGGATCCACTCAGGGAATGGTGCCACCCTCAGTGGGCAGGCCCTCCCACATTAATGAATGAAAGTGAGATCAATCCCCCAGGCATGCCCAGAGGCCCATCTCCCAGGCGATTCTAGAGTCTATCTAGCTGACAATGAACACTGGACATCACAATCTGATTATGTCACAGTTTTCTCAAGTGGTTGATTACTATTGGGTAACTTTAAAATGCTTGCAAAGGTGGTGAGATCCAGCAGGGTTTCATTACTGTTTGTATCTGCCTCTGCTTGACTCCTAATGAGATTGGCACCTCCCTCCCCTCCCCCTTTCTCTCTTTTCCTAGTTCTCCTCTTTCCTTCTTCTCCTCTCTCCCTCCTCATTCTCACAGTCCATTTCTCCATTTCTCCCTTTTCTTCTTTCTTTTCTTCCGCCCCCACGCCCTGCCTGCCTGGAGTGGCAAGAACAGAAGGACAGTTCATACTGCTGCACATAGCAGACGGAGGAGGGGGTCTGATGTTTTAGGGAATCTCAGCTCAGGAAAACAGTACTTGTGAGGATAAGGTTGTAGCTCAATTGGCAGAGTGCTTGCCCAGCAGACACAAATCCCTGAGCTTGAACCCCAGAACTGCATAAACTAGATGTGGGGGTAGAAGTCTCTTACACCAGAAATGTGGAGATGGAGACAAGAGGAGGAGCTCACGGACAATCCTCTGCTGCAGAGCGAGATTGAGACCATCCTGGATATATGAGACCTCATCTCAAAACAAAACAAGAAAACAAAGCCAAGACAAAAGCAAAACCAAAACAAGACAAAGCAAAAATCCCGAATCTTTGTCTTTGATGTAGAAGAGAATTCTGGGCACTGGCAGGAAATGGAATTGAAGTTTTGCTAAAATTAGAAAAAAAAAAAAAAGTGATGGAAGAGAAGGAAATGCATTGTTGTGAGCATCTCAGAGAAGAGTCACAGTGTTAAAAGACATCCCAAGTGTAGATTTTAAGAATAGATTTTAAGTTAAGAGAAAGATGGATGCTTGGGGAAAGAATAAGAGGCACCAGAGTGTGGGTCTGGGAGTGAGGGATAGGGACAGTTAAGTGCTAGCCCAACGGCCCTTTGGTGTTAAGGAACAGCTCCATTGTCTTTCTGGTTTTGCTAAGTGAGATTAGAGGGTGGTTCTGGAAGTACCTTGGATGGGATTGCAACCACTAGGGCATATATACATATACATCATATACATATACATATACATATACATATACATATACATATACAGTTTACTGTAAGTGGTATTTCTGTTGGTCTTCCTGGAAAACTAGAGATTTGTAGGTAAGAGGGAGAAAGACCTTTAGCAAATGCTGACTGGGCTGGAGTCCTTGATCCTCAACTGGCCAGAGACTCCTTTCCTCTGGAGTCTGCAATGTTTTCTCTTCCTCCCTCCCTCTCCCTCTTTCCTTCCCTTCCGTTCCCCCCTCTCCTCCTCCCTCCCCCCTCCCCTCTCTCCTCCCCATCCATCCCTTTCCCTCCCCTTCCATCCTACCTCCTCTTCTCTGTTGACCTTCCTCCCTTCCTTTCTGTCTACTCCCGAATCTCCCCTCAGTCTTTATTTACTGCCGATGTTTATTTGCTATTTGAATTGCCTCTAGTTTACCTACTTGACTTATTTTTTTCTTTACAAGATTATCTTTTTCTTGTTGACTTGTAGAATTCTATTCCTTATATACTAAAAAATGCTACCATTTTTCTTCAGTTATGTGTGCTACAAATATCTACTATTCATGGCTTGTTTTACCCTTTTATTGTCTTTTGGATGTATAACCTAAATGGAGAATGCAGACTCTCCTACCTGCCTTCCGGTTTTCTGGAGAGGACTCTATTCTTCACAGAAGAGTAGTAGAGAAGCTGGGAGTCTCCACTTAAGGCAGGGTGAGCAGCACGATTATTCACAAAGACAATAAAACCTTTTGAATGGTACATACTCATTTATTTAGCTACTTCATTTCCAGATATTTATATTAAGGAAACAATCATCACACAATGCATTACATTAACCATTGTCAAATAATACTTTATAAAATTCACAAAGCTAACCATCTATGGGGGTTTGTTCAGTACTAGTTCTCTGAGTCAGTGGCTATTGGCATGAAAACATCTTTCTGTGATTTTATTGTTACGTAAACAGTATACATACAAAGTAAGATTAAATATTGGTTTGAATTTTAGAAAAGTTTACATACAACACTCACAAATACACAAAGAAGAGCCTAGAAGGCAATCTATACAACAATTAGCTAGTTATCATGGCACAATGAGATTTTACATTCTTAATTTTTCTCTTTCTGAATATTTGTCTGAATTATTTTGCAAATATTATACATGCAGCTCAATTTGTCTTCATGAAAACCTGTGTTGAATGTGCTGAGACAGGCTCCTCATTGGTAGACTCTCTGAGACGCGACATCTATTCACTTCACAGTCCATTTGGCTTCACGTTGCCTTAAATGGATTCTTAAGGTAAAATTTTGACCTGAATAAACCCCAGCAGATTCTTGGCACATTTGGAATTTAGAATTAGGAGTGTATCTCCTGCTTCCACCTCTGTTCTTGAGTTTCACTGCAAATATTGCTTGGGAGTGGATACACGAACATCGAGATAATTTATCAACACTGGTATTTCTAGAATGTTCCAGACGTAAAACAGTGCTTTCAGAACAGTGAGAATCTATCGCCTACCCTGAGACACACTGAAAGGAAGTATCATCTGCCATGAGTTTCGTGTTTCTAGTTGAAAAACATTAGTTGGCTAAATTCAGTCCTGATGGGAGAAAATAACCTTGGCCTTCTTCAACGAGCATGGAGTGTGCTTAGGCTCTCTGTGGCAGCCTGTGTCTCCATCTTGTTCTGCACTTTCTTCCATACGACACTAGCATTAAGCCCTAGTTGAGAACCAGAAAGGCTTTAAGCTAGTGGTGATGTAAAGCTTAGGATATAGATTTAAATTTCTCTTGGCTATGTTCAAAAACAGTATTTTTATTAATTATTTGAGAATTTCATGCACCGTGTTTTGAAGGTATTCACACTAACTCCTTTCACAGCCGTCCTCTCCACACCCCTTCTCCTCCCACCAAACTGAGTTTTCTTTCCCCCACACCATCAAGTCCAGCTCGTACTCTTCAACTAGACCTGGCAGTGGGGTCAGCCGTGGTGCATGGCAGACACATAATGAAAGAACTGGCTTTCCATCTCCCAGCAGCTATCAAGGGCCGACAGTCCTTAGTTGGTGTGATTTTATGTCCACCTTCCCCATCCCTATGCTGCAGATTTGTCTGGCTTTAGATATACAGGGTATATGCATGCTGTCAATGATTTCAAATGTGCAACTACTCTGTTGTGTCTGGCATAATCTGGTTCATTGATGTTATCCATCACCTCTGGCTCTCGAAGTCTTTCTGCCTCCTCTTCTGTAAAGATCCATAAGCCTGGTGGGAGGGGTGTGAATGTATGTCCTATTAGAGCTGAGCATGTCACAGTTTCTTATTCTCTGTACGCTGACCACTTGTGTGTCTCTGTTCATTGCCATCTACTAAAGGAGAAACTTCTCTGATGAGGGTTGAGAGATGTTCTGGTCTATAGGTATAGCAAACTTATAAGAGATTTTTTTTTTCATGCTCTGTCCACCTAGCAGGATAGTGTTGAGCACTCCTCAGAGCCTCTGACCTATCTAGCCACAGGTACTTGCCTTGATTAACAGTGCCAGATATGGATTGCAATCAGGTTCAATGTCTTATTTCCATTCATAAAGTGGTTGGTTACTCCTGTAGCATTAGTGACTTTAGTGCACCGGTGGGCATGTCTTCTCAGGATAGCTATAGTTTTCAGGGTTCACAGACTGTAGAAATTAATGAGTACGTTTCTCCTACAGTAGTATGTATAGCAGCTTCTAGTACCCCGAAAGCTAGCTAGTGGGGATAAGGCTTCCAGATGAGTACCAGCCTGATTTCTCCATATTCGGTGACTCTAGTACGTCTTCAGCAAGAGGGTTTGATCATCAGACTCTGGAGGGCTGACTATTGTTTTTTATGAAACAATGTGTAAGAGAGCAATAGTTTGGTTTGCACCTGAAGTGTCCTCTAAATGCCTCACCTGTTAAAAAGTTGACTGCCAGCTGATAGTAATGAAGGAAATGATGAATGGGTCTCACATTTCCCAGTAACTCTAATTCGGTGTGAGTTAATAAATGGCTTTTAGTCACTAAAGCAAATCCTATAATCCTGATAGTCACTGCCATTTGATTTTGATTGTCATGACTTCCTTAAACTTGATTTGTTCAAATCATTTAAAAATTATTTCTCAATGCACTTTTACTCACAAGGATGTGTCAGAATAAAGTCTGAAAGCATTTTACCACCATTTTCACATTTTCAAACGAATACTATTATTTTAATATAAAATAACTACAGATTTCTTGCTTTGATAATTCTTGCTAAGCTGTAGTATGCGGGAACAATCTATCTATCTAATTTATCACTGTGCAATGAGAGAGGCAAGAAGATGAAGTGAGTTTTATAACTAGCTCATAATTTTTCTGATATTTTCATTACCAAATTGGAAATAAAATTTTTAGACATTATTCTTTTTTGTTAATTCTGTTATTGCTTTACAAAACATTTTTAATAATACAGTTATGTTTCCTTGATTGTACCTTAAGGTAGACCCAAAGTTTTACTTTAGTCATTTGTTAAGTCTGTTGGATGAGATCCTCTAAGATGGCTTATTGCACTAAAATTCTTTATGTATTGCACACAATGACACTGATAATATGGAACTGATAACTTTTAAAAATTACATACATAAGTTATAGGAGAATTAGAAAGAGATTAGGAATAAAAGAGAATTACTACTCAATGATAATTATTAATGTTACTGTAATAGAGGTGAAGAAATAAACTTTGATATAAAACACAAAACACAAAAGTATAAACATAACATTTCATAGAAGCAGAATAAAAAAACCAAGTAAACTGGAACATTAAATACCAAATATTGGGAGAGAAATAGAAGTGCAGAGATTCTGTATGCCATGTAACTTAAGATGATAGTAGCTAAAGTAAAATGTTACAACTATAAGCTATGTAATATAAATCCAGGGTCACTATAAATTATAAATTTGCATTACATACATAAAAGAGAAAAATAAGTGAAGACACAAGAATTATAGAATTATAAAGGAAGATAGTGGGGGGGGAAGGGAAATGTGAAGGAGGCAGAAAGCAATGAAAAATGGCTGTACTGAGTTCTAGTCTATCAAGAATTACTCTATATAAACGGGTTACATTTTTGGTTAAAAGGTGAGTGGTCTGAGTAGATTTAAAAGCAAGATGCAACTATATGCTATTTACAACAGGTTTATTTTAGCTTTAAAGATGCAGAGACTGACTATGAAGGGATAGGAAAGGATTTTCCTACAACAATGCCCAAAAGAGAGCAGTAGTAGCTACACTTACCTTAGACAAGGGGGCTGTGAGTAAATGATTGTTAGAACAGCCAGGTGCAGTGAGCTGTGCTCACGGTCCTCCCTACACAGGTGGCAGTCACAAAAGGCGGAGTGAGGTGGTGTGCTCAGAGTCTTTCTACATAGCAGGCTGTCACAGGAGCTTGAGACCATCTTGGGGAATGCAGTGAGATCTTGTCTCAAAACCCAGAAGAACAAGGAGGAAAGACAATGAAAGCCATGTGCTCTAACTGAAGGGCTCTACTCTAGAAGAGGTAACATGCAGAAATACGCACGCAGCTCCCCTCCGGACTCCTGAGCACAGAAGCCAGTGTTAGCAGATCCATGGAGCAGCAGTTGGTGCTGCAGTGAGGGAAGCAGCCTTCAGCGCCCCACTTTCCACAACAGAAGGTCATCTGAGGAAGAAAGCAGCGTGGAAATATTGCTTGGACTATGGGTTAGAAGAAATGGGCCTAATAAACATCTAGAATATTCCTTGAGACAATAGTCGAGTACAGATTCTTTTCAGGTGCACTGGGAACATTTTCCACAGAAGTCTCAACAAATTAAGAAAGATAGGAATCCTATTGACTTTCCCCCTCCCTTTATAGTGAAACCAGAAACTGTAACTGGAGAAAAACTGAAAAATTCACAAAAATGTCGAAGTTAGACACACAAGACTTACAAGGGGTGGTTTTGCCAGAGGGGAATAAAAAGTACTTAGACAATAAACAAACAAACAAACATCCTGCAAGACACGACCCCCCAAAGGTTCCACAGCAGGGTTACCAGCTGGGGACCAAGTGTTCAAATGCCTCAGGCTGACGGAGACAGCTCTCATTTAAACCACCACGCCTGTTCACCTGGCTTTTCCTGGCCGCCTACAATCTCTCCTCCATACCTGTCTTCTTTGACTCACCTGACTATGGTATTTACAGCTGAAATCAGGGCTACAACTTGGAGATTTACTTCCTATTCCCTGAGTATCTCCCATCTGCGGATTGTCTCCCACTTAGGATGGTTTGATTTGGGATTTATCAGTTTTATGCTGGTGAAAATGTGATCTGTATTTAGTATAAATTGTGCCTTGAATTTTGAATTTGACCTTTTCCAACGCTGGTGTTAGGAAGCATGGTACTCCTTTAAGATTTTGAGCAGTCGAATCAAGCGGCCACTTCTATCAGTGCCACGAGAGTAAACAACCAATATTTCACAGTGCTCAGTGCTGAGACACTGCCATGCCGCTAGTGAGGCACTAACATTTTGACTTAGGATTTATTTCATTTAGAATGTGTTTATTGGGATGGCATGCTGTTGGACATGAAGGAGCATTTACCCTCAATAGGAGTTATTGAGCTTTCATTTGCTTAATTGCTTCTAAGAAAGCAAGTGTTATTGAACCCAAATCCATCTGGTCAATGTTTGAAAGCTAGTCCTAGGGAGCAATAGTTGGTGGGAAGGAAG
The DNA here is from genome assembly GCA_028551405.1 of Uromys caudimaculatus. NCBI lineage: Eukaryota > Metazoa > Chordata > Mammalia > Rodentia > Muridae > Uromys > Uromys caudimaculatus. The sequence continues at coordinate 69,028,365 of CM052708.1, read as the reverse complement.
TTAGGTTTCTCAAAGACTGGCACACTTAAGAATTAATAAAGGTGTTAGTGTATCCTCCCAAAAAACAGTCCCAGGGAACTCATGTAGAGGAAAGGACTTTTAGAGAGAGGGAAAGGATGGACAATGGGACACTGGGTGGAATTCTACATGCAGAGCAGGTCTCCATCATTCAAGGCAGATGTCTTTTTCTTTGGTGGCAATGTCACCCTCCTGGGGCTACCTCCTGTCACCTCTCTAGAAAAACATTAATTCTCTGATATAATTTAAGGTGACCAGACACTCTGAGCTCTATCAGTCTAAAAGAATATTTATTAGTTAATGTCTCAATCATTCTGGGGTGACTTTTTTTTTTTTTTTTTTTAATTTAGGATGTTGAGCAAAGGCAAGACAATGACCCTCAGAAGGACAACTAAGAGTGTCTGCTGCTGCTACCAGAGCTTTGGTGTAAGAACCATGGCTCCAGAAGTTCTGACATGGCTAAGATTAGCCGCTGGTCCCAATATGTCCATTAAAGGGATGGACAACAATGAGGAGTAGAAAGGAGAACTTTAATTAAGGTGATACTTCTGGAGAAGGACCCAGGACCACTGAGCTCATCTCTGAGGCACTCACACAAGCTTAGGTTTAAATAGAGGAAGAACTGGGGCAAACACTTTACTAACTGGGCTGTCTTCCTTTGTTTCCAGATGTGGAGAGAGAGAGACCTCTTATATACAGAGACTTCCTCTATAGAAGTATAGTTCTCCTTATGACAAGCATGGAGCTAGAAGCTAACCCTGTGTGAATAGTTTCTTAAGAGAACTGGACCAAAGTAATGAAGATACCCCCACATGTATTACTAGGGCTAACATATTCTGGTCTCCTGCAGCCATGTTTTAGCGGTTCTGCTCATCATGACTTGCCTCATGCATCTTCAGTTTTCTTCTCACCAGCTTGGTTTCCACTCACCAGTTAAATGGTACTAGTTGTTTCCATGTGGGTGGTTTTGACAAAGCCTCTGCCAACATCTATCTTTGGATTTTTATGTGAACATGTGTTTTCATTTGTTTATAACTAGATGGGCAGTGCTTGGTCACATGGTAGCTATAGGACAAACTTCTAAAGAGTTTCCCAAACTGCCTTCCAAAGAGACTGAACCGTTTCCGACTCTGGTGGCAAAGTAGAAAAGTTCTAATCCCGTAGAATCTATGTCAACTCTTCATACTGTAATCCCCCCTGCCCCCCAGTTCCATAGATACGCAGTGACGCCTCGCTGTGCTCTGGATGAGCGATTCTGCTTATCTAAAGCATATACAGATGTGCATAACTAAAGTTATACTAACTAAAAGTACAGTATAACTAAGGTTATAATAACTAAAGTTATGGAGCTAAAAGTATACTCATCTAATTATAGATGGCGGTTCTGGGGACCTCAGAGTGTATAGAATACAGTTATTTCTCACATTTGTACATTATGCTTAGAAGGGTGTTTAAATATCTTGCATAGCTAAAAGTTAAAATTGTATTTATGTGTGTGTGGGGGGTCATGCTTGCTATGTATGTATATGGAGGTTAGAGGCTAGCCCGTGGGAGCTGGTTATCTCTTTCCACCGTGTGGGCTCTGGAACTGACTCAGGTTGCCGGGTTTGGCTATAAGCACCATTATCCACTGAACCATCCTGTTGACCCCTTTGCTAGTTTAAATTATTTAAACGTTCTTATTATTTAAATGTGATTTTTTTTGCATATACTTGATTGAAAATATGTACCAGACATGTGCCTTTAAAATACTTTTTAACCAAGTCTGTGCCTTTAGATTTTTTTTTGCAAATGTTTTTGATGAATAGCTTTCAGTTATTGATGAAGTCACGCTCATCAAGCTTGCCTTTTGTGTCTCATGAGTTTGGAGATGTGTGAGAAACTTTGGCTTGATTTTTGTTCTATATTTTGTTCCAGATGCTTATCGATTCAGTTTCTAAGATTTTAAGCACACAGTCTATGTTTAATCATTGGCTGAAAAGATGGTCCTCTTTTAGTTTAAACTGACTTCATGACATCTTGGTAAGTGACATAAAAATAGTAATAGTCATGTGCGTTGACCACCGCTCTGTCTTAGGCTCCTGTGGCGGACTCTGCAGTGGGTGCTATGATATGACACACATAGACGATCTATTTGAAGCAAGTGAGCAGTCCTTAGGGCCAGGCTGAATTTTAACGTTTCTCTCCTGTGTGCTGCTCTGTTTTATTTTGTGAGCAGGCCCACTTAGAGGTCCTAAATTTCATTAGGAAAAAGTCAAATGTGTTCTACTTTTCACAGATTTAAAAGCAGAACTTGAGGTTCCTACTTTATATATCTCTTTAGAATTTAGCAGACACTTGTATGGAAGTATTGCCTGTCAGTGAGGATCACATGCCAAGGCTAGCCCATTTTGTCTGCCATAAAATGGAACTATCATGCATTTACAGTAAGAAGTCCATAAGTTAGATGGATACTCATGAGGATTTGTTGGGACCTTGCAGGGTTTTAGTTATTACACATACTGGTCCTTTAGTATAACCAATTTAACCTGTAAGCCTGGCTTTCCTTTTCCCTCAGACAGCAGAATTTTACACATTTGTGATTGAGTGGCAGCCCTATTATATTCTTATTTATGAAGTGCTTTAGAAGGTTATTTTAATTCACCAAATTCTTAAAACTCTGAGATGCAGGCAGCTTGTCTCCACATTATAGATTTGAGAGCTTCTGTTTAGAGAGGTCGTACCATTTGCTTATAGCCTCGAAATATGATGGATCTGGAATTCCCATGCAGTCGTGTCTGAATCAAGAACCTGCTGTTCTCCAGATGACAGGTTAACTTTTTTGACTAGTAAAAGCAAATGGGGAAGGGAAAAGAGCCCTTCCTTCCTTCCTTCCTTCCTTCCTTCCTTCCTTCCTTCCTTCCTTCCTTCCTTCTCCCCTTAAAGGGTAGAAGAGAGGAATAACTGGAGTCAAGGAAGATGAGAGTGTGTGAGCTGAAAGATTAGGGCAGAATTAGATAACTGAGGACTCAAAGCAGTGAACACATTCTGCCAAAATAGCCCCTGAATCAGGAAAGGTGGAGAAAAGGAGTCGGGTGAGTGAGTTCCTCTTTCTCACCACTAGGTGACACTATTGACGCCTCACCTGCTGTCGGGGGAGGTGAGTTTGGGAGGAATCTGCAGAACAGCTCCACAGTGGACACCGGAAGCAGTGAAAACTGACTTCGTTCTCATAGTCTTACTGAGAAAAGAATCCAAAGGGTAAGGACCAGGAGGCACCTGCTTTGGTCTTTATGTAAATCATTAACATGTCTTCCAAATACCTACACCAGGTGATGTCAGAGTTAGGGACTGGGTGGGGAATCGAGCCTGGCTTCTTAGGTTTGGAGTCTGTCTCTGTTGCCACTATTAGGAGTTAAGTCACTCGCCTAAGACTTCTGAGCCTCATATGTGGTCCAAGCCATGGGTCCCTCGATGTGTATTCTTTGGTTGGTGGTCCAGCCTCCAGGAGCACAGGGTGGGGGTGGGGGTGTGTGTCAGGCCAGTTGACACTGTTGCTCCCTCCATGGGGCTGCCACTCCCTCAGCTCGCAGAGGAGGGCCTTGTTGGCCATCAGGGGGAGGAGAGGCCCTTGGGCCTGAGGGTGTTAGAGGCCCCAGTAAAGGGGAATGTCAAGGTGGGAATACCGGAGTGGGTGGGCGGGTGGGGGGGAGAGGGGGAGAGGGGAAACACCCTCATAGAGGCGGGGAGGGGGAGGGGATAGGGGGTTTCCAAAGAGGAGACCTGGAAAGGGGGGAAACATTGGAAATGTAAATAAAGTATCAAAAAAAAAAAAAAAAAGAAAAAAAAAAAAAAAAGACTTCTGAGCCTCATGGCTTCCTTCTATGTGAACGTGAGGGAGCAGCGTCTACCTTAGAGATGTCATATGAAGATGGTGGGAGGAAGTGACAGGTATAAAGCCACCGTTGTTATATTGTTAAGTGAGAGCTCAAAACGTCACAAACAGTTATGGAGAGACTCTCCAGCTCAAAGAATAGGATTTCTTCTGCTTTTGTTGAATGCAAAGAATACATTGTTAGGTCAGGAGCACACTGCTTTGGAGCCCCCACCTGTCCCTTCCACTTAAAAAAAAAAGCTCTAGCTTTGCATATTTTGCTTATTAACCGTATACATTATTCATAGCTGACTCTAGAAAAACGTTCAAGATGATGAAATTCAATTTCCGATGCTGTATTGCTCCCACCTGAATTTTTGTGCCTCCTATTTTCCTTCCCTGTTGTCTTCCTCCGCCATCTCCCTTCTCCCCAGAGAATTCCCAGCTAATTCTGCTCTTAACTGCCCTGAGTCACTCTAGGAAGTAACCCAGAATGCTCTTGTCTACTGTCTTCCCAATTCAAACTCAGTCAAGTTACTTCCTCTTGGTTTTGCCCAGTGACTCCCTTCCCCCAATCCTTCAGTCTCGGGCATCAAAAATTGGATGTGACTAACTGAAATTGTGCTGAGACAGATGTTCCGGTCAGCCCCAGGCACACGCACATTTTCTAAAGACTTCTTGGTTGCGGTAAATCAGCAGGTGCTGGCTTTTCTAGCCCCATGAGATAATGAAGAACCTTGAGCCACATGGAGGGCCGAGAGAGAGAGTCCTTTGAACATTACCAAAAAGTCAGAGTTTCATTTGTTCAATATCTTTTTCTTCATTTTAAAAACAGCATTGCTTGCACCCAGGGAAATTGCTTCCTTCTACGACATTTCCATTTTACCATCTTTCGACATTATTAGTGTGGCAGAGGCTCGAAAGATTTTCTCATAGGCAACCTGTTTTCCTCCCATAGCAATGACCCCCTAATTTTACAGCCATCAGAACAAAGGCCATACTCTTCAGCTTTCCTTACAGCTGGAAGTAGCCATATGCTTGCATGTAGAGTGTAGGGCAGGAGCAGGGACATGGTCTGTGCCTGAGGAAACCCCTAGAAGAAAACAGTATACTCACTTTGCTCCCCCCGTCCTCTTCTTGATGGCTAGACAGCAGATATGAAGCCTGGAGACGATGAACCATGTTCTAAAGTCTTCTTAGGGCTGAGTGTGTGGGACGTGCGCAGGAGCCTGGGTTGGTGACTAATTATTTAGACCCCTGGGCCAGCACTTGTGGCTTTAGCAACCTCTCTTACAGCAGGAAAGTCTCTGCGTTGAAGCCCGGCTTTGTTTACGTTTGTCATAGACAGTTGCATTTAATTCTAGCCATGTGTAGCTTGTAGAACATTATACTCAAAATAAGCAACTGTCTCATGACAACCACGAACACACAGTAAATATACCTCAATTTCACCAAGGCAGTTAGGTAGGGTTTTGCTTTGTCGCAGTTAATATGTGTTGATACGATCTTTTACCTAGATGTTCTAGGTGGTCTGACGGTAGATGGTACCGAGAGTCAGATGGTAGTAATGGAGAAGAGGTGAAGGGTATGTGCAGGTGATCTTTGAAGAAACTTTCTTGGAATAAATCATAGAGCAGTTCTGTGGACATCTCCCTGGCCACTGTTTAGGTTCATAGTCACACTTAGCTAGAAGAGAGGCCAGGGGGTCTATAATACAGGTAAACTTTGCTGAGCAAAATCTGGGCTTGTTTTAAGGAAGAAACAGGGGAGGAGTGGTATGCTAGACAGCTAGCAATCCCCACTAGCACTCAACTTTTCTCACTCTCCACCCCAAAAGGATCTATAGCAATGCTTCTCAGTCTTCCTTTGAGACCCGTTACTACAGTCCTGAGTGTGGACATATCTGCAGTGGGCAGACCCACCTGGAGGGGGAGAGAGGAGGGGCATCTGAGTTTTGATAGTCTTGGCGACCCCTGTGAAAGGGTCATTTGACTCCATAGGGTCACGACCCACAGGTTGAGAATTATTGACTTCTAAAGCATCACCTCTTCCACCAAGAGTGTAGTTGCCGTGAAGTCTGAGCAAGATTGGTCTACTTCAGCTCCAGAAGCAGATCTGCCTTGTTAGCGTTATAGAAGTCTGGTTCCCTTGAACTGTTAAAACACTTAAATCAATCATTTCCTATGTGAAAAAGGCGCTGAGGCTAATAATTGATCAAGGAAAGCATTCCACTGCCAAAGCAGTGGCCTAAGCTTATTAGAACAGTATGTTAACTAAACAGGTGTCTATAAAGTACACATGGAATACACATATTACTGACATCTCAGCTTGTCAGAATGATCTCTGTCCGTGTTGTTGGCAAGGTGAATATGTGAAATGTTGGGTAGCCAGTAGGGTAGACTGTCAAGGGTTTCACCATTTGCTTACCAAGCATTTCCCCCTCTTCTTTTCCCCCAGCACTTCCCCTTTGACATTCAGAAAAGGACCCTACACCCCTGTGCTGCAGTGGTACAGACTGGTTGGCTAGAAGACGGTCAGATAATCACAACCCCATTGCCATGATAGGGCCAGGGAAGCCAGGCCTACCCCATTCAGTGTTCTTGCTACAGTGTCACTTTGGGAACTTTGAGTTTGGATCCCAGGGTCTGAGGGGCACAGAGCTGATGTTTCTCATTTGCTGTGTTGATGGATCCCACTTCTCTGTCTTCTTACTTCTTTTCCTTTCTTTCCACTTGAGTCCTCATTGTGTCCCAGATGCTGGGACTGCAATTGCAGTCATCTCTCAACAGGAGCAGATGCAGCCTCAGAAAGAATCTGGCTTTTGAAGGACAGTAAATCAGAGAAATCAGCACCAGAGTCCTGATGATATCACACCTCAAGCCCGTGTCACCACTGGCCTTTCATCTTAATCAAACACCGAGTCATCTTCATTGTTTGATTTGGGGATCCAATGTTAAATGATACGTAAGTGAATAGAGAAGTGAACCAGTTACTACATGCAAGCTTTGAATTAGATGAAAGTCAGGGGATTAAGGCACATATAGGGTCTAGGGTTCAAAAATGGTCAAAATGCTGGTGCCTCCTCCTTCTCTTTTTCTTTTTTTCTTCTTCTTTTTGTCCTCCTCCTCCTCCTCCTCCTTCTCTTTTTCTTTTTTTCTTCTTCTTTTTCTCCTCCTCCTCCTCCTCCTCCTCCTCCTCCTCCTCCTCCTTCTCTTTTTCTTTTTTTCTTCTTCTTTTTCTCCTCCTCCTCCTCCTCCTCCTCCTCCTCCTCCTCCTCCT
>CM052708.1:68987549-69021115 GCA_028551405.1 Uromys caudimaculatus | reverse complement strand
TAAAAGCATGTGACACCAGGTCAGCTCAAAATGCTTCTTAAATCAGAAGCTCCACTTCAAGCAGGCGTCTTTCTTTAACACAACATAATAAACAATAATATTCTCAAAGCTTGGTAATTGGTGGTCTAACTATTCAAAATGTGGCTGTGTTGCAGCCTCCTTGGGGAGCCGGAGGTGGTGACCAACTTCATTATCATGTGGGGATGGTCTGTCTACTAATGTGCTGCCTTCGTTAAAGGCGCCAAGAGAGCAAAGAGCTAGCAAATGAAGGAGAGAGAGTTGATAAAGAAATCTTTAGCTACTGTGGAGAAATAAAATACATCAAGAGTAGGCTTCATGACCAGACCTGGCTTTCAATATTGGCTCTACCCCTTTCAGGCATGACGAGCCTCATTTCTTCACTTATAAAAAAGGAAAATAGTAAGACCTCCTTTGAGATGGTAACAGATATTCAAAGTGGTCTTTTATGTAAATGTTGGAATATAAGCTCAACGAATTGGGCATGTTGATTAGTATTAAGACCTAGTGATGCCACTGGTAGACTCTTGATGGCTTCGTGAAAGCTGGGCCTGTTGCCAGGCTTTGTGACATTGGTAGGCAGGCTGCTCTGTGTGCAGTGATCATGTGATTGTTCACCTTTGAGGTGTCTTGCCAACCTTTAGACAAGAGGGAAGACAGCTTTAATTTGTTTCCTTGTGGCCCATGACTTGCAATGGCTATTTTCCTGAAGTCACACTTTGTTTTTCTGGAAAGAAGGTGGAAGCTAGGACCAAAGTGTTGGTGCCAAGCACGTAGTAGGTGCTAAAAATGCAAATCGCCTGAAGTTTGGATAAAGCAAACTGATTATTTCCATTCGTACTGAATGCTGACAGGAAAGACATGGAAGACATCTCTCTCTCTCTTTCTCTCAGTGTGTGTGTGTGTGTGTGTGTGTGTGTGTGTGTGTGTGTTTGTGTGTATTTGTGTATGTGTGCATATAGGTGTGCATGTGTGTGAAGGCCAGAGATTGATGTCAAGTGACTTGTTTTATGTTCATGGCTGGTTTGTCTGGTCTGCAAGATGTCTGTGTAACATGTGTGCACAGTGCCCTTGGGGACCAGAAGAGGGCATCAGATCCCTTGGAATCGGAGTCACAGATGCTGTGAACCACCATATGGGTTCTGGTTATTAAACCTGGGTCCTCAGAAAGAGCAGCCAGTGCTCTTACCCATCTCTCCAGCACCTATACTTTACTTTTTTTTCTGTGTAGTTTTTCCTTTAGATTTTTTCCTCACATAGTATGTTCTAATTATGGTTTCCTTCCCTCCACTCCTCCAACCCCTTCCTACTTCCTTCCTATCCAGATTCCTTCCTTTCTGTCCCTCATTAGAAAACAAGCAGGCTTCTATGGGATAATAATAAAATATGATATGATAAGATAAAACAAAAACCAACACATTGAACTTGGATTTAAAAAAATAGAAGAGCCCAAGAGCAGGCACAAGAAACAGACCCACTCGTTCACACACCCAGGAGTCCCATAACAATGCTAAACTGGGAATCATAATACATATGTGAAGGACCCACAAAAAGAATAAAGAGAGAAGAGAAAGTATATAAATGAAAATAATAAAGTAGAATTTTTTAAAAGCGGAAGAGCCCTGATATGACGCTGTGAGACAGGGAACCTCCAGAGATGCTGTTGAGATCATTGTCTGTTGACAACTACTGCTAGGCATGCAGCCTACCCTTAAGAGTAGTGTATTTCCCCAGTAAGACTCAGAGGAAACTTGGTTTTCATTTCCAAGTGGTTATCAATTAGAGATAGCTTCTGGGTTAGGGATGGAGACATGTATCCACTTCTCCTTTCAGTTCTAGGATCTCAACTGGTACAGATCCATGCAGGCCCTGTGCATGCTGCCTCTGTCTCTGTGAGTTCTCATGTGTGTTGCTCATGTTGCTTTCGAGGGCCTTGCTTTCTTGGTGTCCCCCAGCACCTCCGGCTCTTACACTTTTTTGCTTCCTCTTCCTCAGGGTTCCTTGAGCCCAGAGGGGAGGGATTTGATGGAAATACCCCATTTATGGCGGAGTGTCCCAAGGTTTCTCACTTTCTGTGTAACGTCTGGCTGTAGCTCTCTATTTGTTCCCACTACTGCCTGAGGAAGCTCTCTGATGATGACTGAGCAAGGCACTGATCTATGAGTATAGTAATGGCTTTAGAAGTAATTATACTGTTACATTAATTTTTTAAAGCAGTATTTGGTTTTACCCTAGGTCCTTGCGCTATCTAGTCTCAGGCTCTTACTCACACGAGCAGTATCAGGTATGGGTTCCATCTTATGGATTGGGTATTCAGTCAAGTCAAATATTGGTTCGTTACTCCCACAAACTTTGTGCCAACGTTGCCCTAGCATATCTTGCAGACAGGGCAGTGTTGTAGATCAAAGAGTTAGTGGCTGGGTTGGTATATATTTTTCCCCTTTGGAACTGTGCAGAGTACCTTCTTGTAGCAAAGACACTTGCATGCAGGGGTGAAGACTTTATGTAGACACCAGCTTGACTTCTCAATGTTCAATGATTTGTGTAGATATTGTCTTCAGCAATGGGTCCTTGTTGTCAGCTTGTGGAGAGTAACCTAGCATTGGAAACATCCTGGGCTATTTGGGGGATCCCATAGGACTCCTGTAGCCCACAATTCAATTAGATGTAACCCAATTCTGGTACTGGAAGCTTCCATATATATATGGAAGCTTTTACTGTATTAGATTTCTATGCTACACCTCAAATGGCCCCTAATTTCAACTCTCTCCGTGTATTCATTCCCTCTTCTCCCTCTTCACCCCCTATCACATTGATCCTTTTGCTCCAGTACTCCATCCATAACTATTTTATTTCCCTTTCCTAGGAAGTCCCTTACTCTATATGTAATCTCCGTGGCTCTATGGGTTATAGCTTGGTTATCATTGACTTAACAACTAATATCCACATAGGAGCAAATACACACCCTATTTGTCTTCTTTCTGGGTCTGGGTTACCTCACTCAGGATGCTTTTTTCAAGCCCCAACCATTTACCTGAGAATTTCATGATTTCATTTTATTTTACTGGCTGAGTAATACTTCATGGTGTAAATGTACCACTTTCTTTATCATTCCTCTGTTGAGGGACATCTAGGTTGTTTCTAATTTCTGGCTATTATGAACAGAGCAGCAATGAACATGGTTGAGCAGCTGTCTTTGTGGCAGGATAAAGAATACTTTGAGCAAATACCCAACAATAGTATAGTTGGATCTTCAGGTAGAAGAATTCCCAGGTTCCTGTGGAACTGCTACACTGAAATCCGCAGCGACTGTGTAAGTCTGCACTCCCACCAGCCTGGATGCGTGTTCCCCTTTCTCCACATCCTTCAGCATGAGATGTCACTTGTTTTTTTTTTTTTTTTTTTTTTTTTTTTTTTTTTTATTTTAGCCATCCTGACAGGTGTAAAATAAAATCTCAAAGTAATTTTTATGCATTTCCCTGATGACTAAAGATACTGAACATTTAAAAAAGTGTTTCTCAACCGTTTGAGTTCCCACTTTTGAGAAGTCTCTATTTATACCTGCACCACATTTTTATTTGGGTAGTTTTCTTAATATCTACTTTTTGAGTTATTTGTATACTTTGCCTCTATTTGCGTACTTGGTAAAAATTCTTTCCCATTCTATTGCCTGCTTTTTTTTTTTTTTTGTCTGAATGACAGAGTCCTTTGCCATGCAGACGAGATTCAGTTTTATGAGGTCCCATTTATTTATTTATTGTTGATCTTAGAGCCTGTGCTAATATAGTATTCTGCTCAGAAAGTCTTTCCTGTGCTGAGTTCAAGGTTATTCCCTAGTCTTTCTTCTACCCAGTTCAGAGTATCTGTTGAGGTGTTTGATCCATTTGGAGTTCAGGTTTGTGCAGTATTGGACTTTTCTACATACGCCTGTGCAACTTGACCAGCACCAGAAGATGCTGTCTCTTTTTTTCCCTCTCCAGTGTGTCTTTCTGGCTTCATCATAAAAAAAAAAAAATCAAGTGTTTAAAGATGTGTAAATTTATGTCTGGTTCTTCAATTAGATTCCATTGGTTGCCGTGTTTGCTTTGTGGCAGTGCCATGCTGTTTTTATTACTATAGCTCTGTAGTGTAACTTGAAATTGAGGAAAGTGTTAACTCCAGCAGCTCTTTTATTATTCATGACTATTTTAGCTAACTTGTTAGTGGTGTGTGTGTGTGTGTGTGTGTGTGTGTGTGTGTGTGTGTGTGTGTCCCCATATGAACCTGGAGATTTTCTTTTCAAGATCTGGGAGAATTGCATTGGAATTTTGATGAGAATTGTATTGAATCTGTAAATTGCTTTTGGTAGGATGACCATTTTTATTATGTTAATTCTATTGATCTATGAACATGGGAGAGCTTTCCATCTTCTGATATCTTCAGCTTCTTTCTTTAATGTCTTAAAGTTTTTATCATATACATCATCTTTTATTTGCTTGGGTAGAGTTACCACATGATATTGTATATCATTTGAGGCTATGGTGAAGGACATTGTTTCTCCAATTTCTTTCTCAGTTCATTTGTCATTTGTAGATAGGAGGTCTATTGATTTTTGTGAGTTAATATTGTATTCAGTTACTTTGCTGAAAGTGTTTATCAGCTGTGTTTCCCATTGGAATTTTTAGGGTTCCTTATGTATACTACCATATCACCTGCAAGTAAAGATATTTTTACTTTTTTTCTTTCCAAACTGTAGCTTCTTGATATTCTTCAGTTGTCTTACTGAATAGTTATGAAGAACGTGGACACCCTTGTCCTGATCTTTGTTTTAGTGGAATTTAGTGTGTTGAATTTTCTCCATTTAAGTTGGTGTTGACTATGTCCTTGTTGAAAACTGCCTTCATTATGTTGATGTATGCTCATTGTATCTCTAATCTTTCCAGGACTTTTATCATGAAGGGATATTGGATTTGTCAAAGGCCTTTTCTGCATCTAATAAAATAATCATGTGGTATTTTCTATTTCAATTTGTTTATGTGGTGGATTACATTTATCAATTTACATATGTTGAACCATCTCTGTGTCTCTGGGATGAAGCCTACTTGATCATGGTGGATGATCTATTTGATGTGTTCTTTCATTCCATTTGTGAGTATTTTATTGAGAAAATTGGAATCTATGTTTATACAGGGAATTTGTCTGTGATTCTCTTTCTTTTTTGGGCCTTTGTGTGGTCTGGGTATCAGGGTAACTGTGTCCTCATAAAGTGAATTAGGCAGTGTTCTTTCTGTTTCTGTTTTTGTGGAATAGTCTGAGGAGTATTGGCATTAACTCTGTTTTGAAAGTCTGGTAGAATTTGATTGGGAGACTTTAAACTATTTCACTAGGGGTTATAAGTCTTTAAATTACTTATGTTATCTGGATTTAACTCTGGTAAGTGGTATATATTGAGAAATTTATTTATTTATTTTTACACTTTCCAATTTGGTGGAGTAAAGGTTTATAAGAATGTTCTTATGATTCTCTGGATTTCATCCATGTCTGTTGTTATACCCTGCCTTTCCTTTTTAATTTTAGTAATTTGGATGTTCTCTGCCTTTTGATTTGTATAAGGGTTTGTTAATCTTACTGGTTTTCTCATAGAAGCAACTCTGTTTTATTGGTTTTTGTACTGTTTTTTGTTTGTTTTTTTTCTGATTTATTGATTTCAGCCCCGAGTTTGATTATTTCCTGCCATCTACTCCTTTTGGATGTGATATTCTTTTTTGATCTAGAGTTCTTGGGTGTGCTGTTAAGTTACACTATATAATCTTTCCAGTTTTTTTCATGTAGGCACTTAGTGCTATGAACTAGCTTCTTAGAAACACCTTTATCATGTCCCATAAGTTTGGGCATGTTGTGTATTCATTTTCTTTCTATTCTAGAAGTCTTTCATTTTTGTCTTGATATCTATCTATCTATCTATCTAATCTTACTTAGCAGTGAGTTTCCGTTTCTAGGTTTCATAGGATTTCTGTTGTTTTTTTATCCAGTTTTAATACATGATGGTCAGACAGGAGGCAGGGTGTCATTTTGGTTTTCTTGTGTCTGTGTCCAAGTATGTCGATTTGGTTTACCAGCATTTCTTGGTTTAGTTTTTTGGATGACCTATCTGTTGGTGAATTTGGCATACTGAGGTCTCCCACTCTCAGTGTGTGAAGGCCAATAAGTGATTTAAGCTGCAATAGTGTTTTATTTGTGAATTTGGATACACTTTTGTTTGGCACATAGATGTTAAAAATTAAAATGTTCTCTTGGTGGATTTTTTCTTTGATGAATATATAATGTCCCTAATCTCTAGTCAGTCTTTCTTCTGATTAGTTTTAGTTTGAAGCCTATTTTGTCAGATATTTAAATGGCTTTATCAGATTGCTTCTTAGGTCCATTTGCTTGGAATATATTTTTGTATTTCTATTATATTTTTTTAAGATTTATTTATTTTATTTATATGAGTACACTGTAGCTGTCTTCAGACACACTGGAAGAAGGCATTGTATCCCATTACAGATGGTTGTGAGCCACCATGTGACTGCTGGGAATTGTACTCAGGACCTCTGGAGGAGCAGTCAGTGCTCTTAAGTGCTGCACTATCTCTCCAGTCTTTTTTATTTTATTTATTTTTTTACCCTGAGTTAATATCTATCCTTGATGTTAAGGCATGTTTCTTGGATGCAGCAGAAGGATGGATTCTGTTTTTGCATCCATTCTGTTAGTCTGTGTCTTTTTATTGGGGAATTGAGACCATTGGTGTGTGCATGCATGTGTGTGTGTGTGTGTGTGTGTGTGTGTGTGTGTGTGTGTGTGTGTGTGTTGATTTGCTGGTCTGGGATTATTTATTCCTTGTTTTTTTTTTCTTGGTGGGGTTAATTTCTTTAGATTGGAGTTTTTCTCTTAGTAGTGTCTTTTTGTAGGACTAGATTTCTATTTGAGTTTTATGATGGAATATCATGTTTTCTCCAGAGATTGAAAGTGTCAGTGGGTATAGCAGTCTTAGCTGGCAGCAGTGGCCTTTTGGAATTGTAGAACCTCTGCCCAGACCCTTCTGGCTTTCATAGTCTCCGTTTAGAAGTCAGGTGTTATTCTAATAGATCTACCTTTATATGTTACTCAGTCCTTTTCTCTTACAGTTTTTAATAGTCTTTTGTTGTTGTTGTTTTGTTTGTTTTGGTGTGCTCTGCATGTTTTGTGCTTTTGTGATTATTTGCTGAGAGGAATTTCTTATCTGGTCCAGTGTATTTGGTGTTCTGTATGATTCTTTTATTTTAATAGGCATCTCCTTCTTTAGATTATGGAAATTTTCTTTTAAGATTTTGTTGAAAGTATTTTCTGTGCCTTTGACCTGCATTTCTTCTCTTTCCTTTATTTTTATTAACTTGTAGATTTGGTTTTTTCACAGTGTCCCAGATTTCCTGAATGTTTTGCATTAGATTTTTTTATTTTTTTGATTTAACATTTTCTCTGACCGAGGTATCCAGTTCTTCTACCAGTGCCTGAGATTCCCTTTTCCACCTCTTGTGTCTGCTGGTGAGGCTTGCCTCTGAGGTTCCTCTTCGAGTTCTTACATTTTTCCTTTCCAGGTGTCCCTTGGTTTGGGTTTTTTTATTGAATCCTCTTCTACTTTCAGGTTTTGAACTGTTTTATTTACTTCCTTTCACTGTTTGCATTTTTGCAGAGTTCTTTAAGGGTGTTATTTATTTATTTATTTATTTATTTATTTATAAAATTTCCTCTTTGAGGATCTCTATCATCTTCATAAAGGCGATTTTAAGATTTTTTTTTGGGCTTTAGCTGTGTTAGAATTCTCAGGGCCTTTTGTGACATGGTTGCTAGGGTCTAGTGGAGGTATTTTGTCCTGGCTATAATGACTGTGTTTTTACACTGGCACTAGGCATCTAGGATTGGGAAGATTGTAAGTCTAGGTGCTGATGTCTGGTCTTGTCTTGTTGGACGGGTGTTTCCTTCCTTGGTTTCTTTTGCCCTTTCTGGTTCTTTTTTTTTTTTTTTTTTTTTCTTTTTCTTTTTTTCCCCCCGAGACAGGGTTTCTCTGTGTAGCTCTGGCTGTCCTGGAACTCACTCTGCAGACCAGGCTGGCCTCGAACTCAGAAATCCGCCTGCCTCTGCCTCCCGAGTGCTGGGATTAAAGGCGTGCGCCACCGCTGCCCAGCCCTTCTGGTTCTTAGGGGAGAGTTGTGGCTGTGTGTTGCTTGGTATGGACTTTTTCTGGGATCCTGACAAACCTGGCCGCTGGGGGCACCACGCAAAATGTATTTCTAGGTATTGGGAGCTGACACTTAGGGATGGGGTGGGCTAGGAGGGATGGCCTGAGGATGGCCACAGGCCAGAGTAAAACAGGGTGTTCTCTAAGGGCTTGCTTAGTCCCCTGGGAATGGGGACAGAGAGTGAGGAGAAGCCATAAGATGCAGTCTGCTACAGAGCTGGGGGTGAGGCTGGGGCACTGGGTTTGTAGGAGAGGAAGGAGAGTGAAGACCTAGAGCTCTCCTACCCACTTTGCTGGCCTGCTTGCTTCTCTATCAGGATTGGCTGGTGTGTTCCAGAAAAAGCCTGCTGGAGCTGGGAGCTGGACTAACAGGATGTCTGGGGAGGAAGGTTAGAGAAAATCAGACTGCTCCACTGGAGATGGGGAGGAGGAGGCTGCAGCAGATGGCCTGCTACATAGATGGAGGTGAGACTGGGGGTTGGATTTGGAGGAGGGGAAGATCTGCAGTTGGGCTTCCTGCCTCCCTAGCTGGAGGGGCCTGTGGCTTTCCAGGAAAGGCCTGCCAGACCAGGGGCCTTCACTTTATTTTTCAGGTAGGTTTTTTTATTAAACATATAACACGTCAATTTGGCTAAGGTAACGGGTTAGTCTGTGGGTTGCTGGGACCCACTTATCTCTGTTCCTGCAGCGCTGGCTTTACAAACTCACACCCCGCGCCACACTTTTATGTGGGAGCTAAGATCAGCAGTCAGGTCTTCTTGCTTCCAAGGAAACTGACTTACCTTCAGAGCCTGTCTTGTGTGCTTCTTCATATATAAGAGATTTGAGGACTGAGTTAATTTATGTTGTGGCTTGAGATCCAAACAATGAGGGAGGCAAATAAGTTGACCGCAGTCTACCTCAGTAATGGTTCATTTCATAAAGGATGGTCTCAAAGTTTCTCAGAGCTCCAGCTGGCTCCGAGGGCCCACTGTCAGTGGAAAGTCTTGCAGTTGTTAGCTAGCTCTGTGGCCTAAGGCAAGCCATTTAACCTCTTGGTGTCTGGATTTCCTCATCTGTGAGCCACAGATAATAATACTTCCCTGCATCCCAGGTGTGTTGGGGGCATTAATTAATGTTTGTCTATTGCTTGGGGATCTAAGATGAAAGGTCTGTGTCGTTACTGCCGGTTTGCTGCAGGCAAGACTAGATTATAGTCCTCCAGATGGGCTGCATATGGGAAGTGGTTTTAGCAGAAGATTTTTCCAAATGAAATGCAGACTTTAAGGTTTGGGGCCACTTCAAAAGAAAAGGTGCTGTGGAACTGCCGCCTCTCCTCCAGCTTCAGTGGGCTCAGGTTTTACATCGCATGTAGTCAGCAACTAGCATCCTAGTACTAGATCCTAACTCACTCAGCAAGAGGCAGTGAGATGCTTTCCTTTTCCCCAGTGGCTTTTCCTCTGCATAGAGCAGCAATGATCATATCAGCAGGATGGAGTTTATTGTTACATTGTTACAGAAAACTCTCAGTTCCCTGTGAGGAATACCTCGCAGGTGGGGTCCATTGAACAAATCAGTCCCTTATAAAGAGGATAAACAGTGACTGTTTAAACCACACCTGGACAAGCCAAGCAGGCAAGAGGTTTCAGTCTTTTCTATCTGCTTCTATGTTCCCGCTCACACCACACTCCATAATGCACCCTCACCCCCCAAACCCTAACCCCAGTCCCACCATCCGTCAAGTATTATTTTAAAATAGCTTTTACGTCAAAAAGTGCTCGTGTGTTCTTGAAAGCTTTTAAAGAACACTTTGAGGAAGGACTTCTGGGCAAGCAGACATCGGAGGGGCTGGGCGCATTCCAGTTTAGGAGGAAGACGGTGGGGAAAGCCTCTCTCCCTTGAGTGCTAGGAACATTTTGATTTCTCCAAAACTGGAAAAATTGATTCAATTTGAACAATTCTCAGTCGAAAGAAATAACCTGTATCCAAGAACAAACAAGGACTTTTCTCCTAGAATACAGAAGAAAGCAAATGGTCAACCTAGCTAATATAAGAAGTAGGATGAATCTTGTTAGGGGTTAAATACATGATGCTAAAAATCCACGAGAAATAATTGCCAGCGCATAGAGGCAGGGATGGCAGTCAAGATTCTGCGTTTGATTTTTGCTCACATAGATTTACTGAATATGCTCTCAGTATCAGGGAGTATTCTATGTACTGACAAATAAGCCATACAGCAGGGTCCCTATTTTCGTAGAGTTTACGTTTTAGAGTCAGAAGGCGAGGCCATACAAAGAAACAATTGCAAAATTGGAGAGTTTGAGAGTGATTTAATCTGAGTATCTACAAAGGCCTGTCGGGAAGATAACTTTAAGCTGGTCAGGCCCGGAGTGAAAGCAAAGTGTGAGACTTACGTTAAAAGATGACTGGTATAATGCAGTTGCTTCAGTGGGGATGAGATACAGGCTCAGATTCTTGCATAGTCTTCAATGCGGTGCCCGGCTGTTTGTTTGTTTCTTTCTCTACTTGTGTGTATGCATGAGTGGTATACATATATTCGTGCACACATGTTTGCATATGCATGTGCATATGTGCGCTGGAACAAAGGCATGTGTGTAAATGATAGTCTGTGGTTTATGAGAGTCAGGTGTATTTCGGAGTCACTTCCAACCTTACATATTGAGGCAGGGTCTCTCACTTGAACCCAGAGCTTGCCGATTCAGCTAGTTTAATTAGCTAGCTTGCCCCAGGGAATCTCCGATCTGTACCTCCCCAAGGCTGGCCTTACAATCAGCTCTCTGTGCCTACCCGGGTTTTATGTGGATGCTGGGGATCCAAACTCTGGTCCTCATGTTTGCACAGTAAATGATATCACTGAGCCATATCTCCAGTCTTTACTGCTTCTTCTTTAATATAGATCCACCCACCTTTGGCTGCATATGATGGGAAAGTGGAGTATGGCTGGAGCATGCAGCTAGGGCAGCCTGGGGCGTCGCTGTGATGAACTGAGCTTGGTGGGCTCTAGATCTTGCAACGTCTTGCTGAGTTCTTTGTACAGACTCTATTTCAGTTTTCTCACCTGGGAGTGGATGCAAAGAAGTCCTTTTCAGCTCTGATTGTGAAAAAAATTACAAAATCATGAATCAGTTGTTGTAAGTGTTTTGTCTTCAGAAATCTGTGATGTTATAGAAGAGTTTAAAAAATGATCTGTCTATTGGTCATTCAGAATTTAGTACAATTAGGCAAAGAGCTCAGTTCAGAAGTTAGATAAGATGACTGTTTTATAATAGCTTACTAAAAAGAACGCCTAAAAAGATGTGCAGTTAAGAACTTTCAAAACCTTAGAAAAGTTTTAAGTAATCTGTATTACTACTGTAGTGCTTGTGGTTTCTTTACTTTGGGATTTTTTTTGTTTTTACAAACTGATGGAGAGGAATACTTATGGAATGTCTTAAAGTTTACCAGCTGAGAATTCCATTTATAGCAAAATTTGGACTGTTATAAAGCAAAGTCAGTAAGTAAATTTAGAAAGAATGATTTATTCTTTAATATCCTAGACTCTTCCCAAGGAATTAGACCCTCTCTTTTTTAAACAGTAATATCTCAAACATGACTTCATAAGAAAATAAAATCTTGCATTCTTGTGTGCCCTTAGCTAATAACATAACACGGACAGGGTTGTCTTCTCTAATGCTCAACATTTTCAGAAGTGTTTCGAACAGTTATTTGATCCTCACAGTTGCTTTGGAAGTAAAGTGGACAGAATTTATTATTCATACTTCTGCACAAAAGCAGGAGAGGCTGGGAGTTGGGGTTTTTCTGGAATTGGGTAACTGGTGACTTAAGCTAGAATCCAGGATTCTGACTCCTGTGTAGAATTGCAATGTCCAAAAGAGCATACACAGGTACCCTGAGTGTTCCCTGTCCTGCATTACCGCTTGTTTCTAAGACAAGACCCCAAAGAACTTCCTAAGACTTCAGAAGAGTTTGTGGCTACTGGGACATGTTTGAGCTTTGGAACAAATTTGGATAGTCACAGTGATTATATTATCACATCCCTTCTATTGAGACCCTGCTCCCTGTGTGCTGGGTGTCTGTCTCTCATGGCAGTGACACTTGTTGGGTGACTTTTGTCTACTGCAATGATGAGACTATAGTTGTCTTGGGGTGTACACTTTGCTTTACAAAGGTGGTTTATCTCACTGATCCATTCTGAGTTCATGTATTAACACATTATGAATAACATAAAACTCAGGTAAGATCCTTCTAAATGTCTGTCTATCTGTATCTATCTATGTGTCTATGTGTCTACATATCTATCTATCTATCTATCTATCTATCTATCTATCTATCTATCTATCTATCTGTCTATCCATGTGTCTGTTCGCAGGGCACATGAGTGTGGAGATCAGAGGACAACCCTCAGGAATAGGTTCATTCCTGCACCCTGTGGGTCCCAGGGATGCATGACAACACCTCTACCTATGGAGTCACCTTGCTAGTCCACATAGGACCCCCTGAAACATTAAAAATTTTCTTGGAGTATAAAATTTTAAAGCTTAAATTTCAGGTACCTGATTCTCTTTTGCCTAACATCAGTCAATAGAGCATTATGCTTAGAGAGACATGGAACAGAACAGATGGTTTTCTACCTCTTTCCAGACCTTGCGTTCTACCTTGGGCAGAAAATACTAAGCCTTTGAGTTAGAATGTGGTACAAGGATTATATAACATATTTTGCTGTATCATTTTGATGCACGGTTGTAAGATCTGCTAAATACATCTATAGGTCATAGAGACTGAGGGAGGGGGAGGAATCTACTTGAAGGTGGTGGAGAAAAGATGGATGAAACGTCAAGGAAAGACAGAGTTGAGTTCAGGGAAAAGAACCAGGCACAATTTTGTTAAAACTGTTACTCTTTATCATCAATAAATTAAAATAACGTGGTGTTCTGGAGTGAGTCATAAGATAGATGTTGCATTCACGGGCATGGCAACCAACAGACACAAAACGAGACAGCCAAGCATGAAAAGATGACCGTAGAACGTTCGTTCCGCTTGCCTTTTATCTTTTACACCTGTGATTGAATTCATCCAAACCTGCGTAAATCCTTTCTACAGCTGTCGAAATTGCACCTGAAAAAAAAGGCTGAAGTTGTCTCAGACTGGCTAACATTTCATCATCTTGAATACTTAAACCCAAACAGGCTTAAACACTTTGCCAAAACCAAGGATAATGGGCTTCCCATTGATCTCTGCTCTGGTCAAATGTTCAGCTGTGTGTGTGCCAAAATGTACACGGCAGCCTGCCTTGCACAGCCTCCAACAATTTTTAGCTGCAGACAAACTCAAATACACAGTATTAAGTACAACAAGTCCCCTTTTAAATCGACACAGAGAGACACCCTTTGATATTTGTAAGTAAGGAACAGCTGGCCATCAAGCAAGTCCATCTATTTAAGTTAATTTTCTTTTCTTGTGCAAGCAGTTAACTTTAGTGTATTTCTGAGAAGAGTTAATGAAGTTCATGGTATTTTACTGGACTGTTTCTGATGTCCTTTTTAACTCTGAAATTTTATCACTTTTAATTTGGGATCTCTGGCTAATTTTTCTCTTAAAAGTTCCAAATGTTGGGCTGGAAAGACGGCTTAGCAGTTAAGGATATTTGCTGTTCTTCCAGAAAGTTCTTAGTTCCTGTCCCAGCACCCACACCAGGTGATCCACAACTACCTGTAATACCTGCTCTCAGAGATCTAATGCCCTCTTCTGTTTTCCAAAGGCACCAACAAGCACATACACACCACACACACACACACACACACACACACACACACACACACACACACACACACACTTTAAATCTTTAAAATATTTGCAAATCTTAAATTTTAAAATGGACAGAATTTCATACTTTGGATCCGATTTTCATAATTTAATGGTCTTTCTATAGGATAATTTAGGTTGGAGTTACCAGCAATTCCTTACATATGATGATGACTTTCAAGACACTATTAAGAGTACTAGCCCCCCAAATACATTCATATTCTAGTCTCCAGTGAATATGCTAAATGGTAAAGGTGAATTAAAATGACCAATCAGTTGGCCTGGGGAGTCCTTTAGATTACGGTAGGGCAGGGCAATCTTAAAGCTGGAAAAGTTGTCGGGAAGAGAGAGTTCGACAATGTGGGTGAGACCTGAGGATGCTCCTGTTCTGGCTGTCCTTTCTAGTAGCTAGGGAAGGCTGCCTTGTCAGAGAAACACACCCTTCCCTCCCATTTTCAAAGGAAACTTGGCTCTGCTAGTACCACCTTTTAAGCCCACAAAGACCTGGACCGGACTGCTAACTTATGGAACTCAAAGACAGTAAGTTTGTGTTGGTTTTTTAAAACTGTGAATGTGCGAATCAACCTTGTAGTAAACCCTACATGGTTCAGGGAAGCATAGACTGCATGGGGGAAATGCCCTAGGTTCTCTTCCCTGCAAACCCTCTTCTCAAAGCAGCCCCTTTCTGGCCTGGTGCATATTCCTCTAGACTGTCTGTAAATAGACTACAGTAAGTAGTTCAGTTGTGATGGTTTTGTCCCTAGGGGAAGCCTACAGCTTTTCTCGGCAGGACCTGCCAGTTACTTCTAGATAATACTGTTAGCAGAACCCGAGTTGGCAGGTATGATCCTGGTCCTTTCATGTATTTGAGTGACTGACTAAAGGAGCCAGGGGGAGGTTAGATGATTTAGATAAAAATAAAATATTCTTGGTCAAGTAGAAGCCTTCACTTGGGAACCAGGAATCTTAACAAGCAATCTCTTGGACTCCAAGGGATAGTAATTTCTTGAAAGTAATGTGTTTTCCTTGCGAAATTTTCTTGAGGGTTATGTTTTTGAGAACTGAACTGACACAAATTTGAAGAAGTTTGTTTAATGGCACACTGCAGCTGCAAATTTGAAGGCCTACAGAAGATTTAAAGTTCAACTCTTGCTATGATTTTATTTATTCATTGTTTTTGTCTTTTTATGTTTTTTGTTTTGTTATTTTGAGACAAGCTCTCCCTATGTAGCTCTGGCTGTCCTGGAACTCACTATGTAGACCAGACTGACCTTGAAATCACAGAGATCCACTTGCCTCTGGTTCCCAAGTGCCAAGATTAATGGAACACACCACCACACACACCCTGCTTGTTATAATTTTTAAATGATTAAAAAGTTATGAAAATGCATATGAATTGAGTTTTATACACTTGTGTGATGTGGCTGTCCGCTGTACAATTTCTTTGTTTGGATTCTCAGATATGGCTGCTCATGGATGCAAACGTTCCATCACATAATAAATTCAGTATGATGTAAGCATATAGAAAGTGCATGGCTGCATGTAATTATGAGTAAATCACACCTGCAACCCCGACAGAAACCTCACACTTGTATTGTTTCTTAAAATATTATAATGCATTAATTAACAGGCTTTAAGTACTTCACAGTTTGGATGTGAAAGTTGGCATCTTAGGTTTAAGATTCCCTCTGAGTAGGGAATAAATACACTCAGTTTTACAGTGATTTTGTTTTCTGCTTTCTGGTTCACTCTGCCCAAAGCTAGAAGGCATGGCTCCTGGGTAAACATGGTACTGGAAATAGTGAACATGAAAGTTGATCCTCCCGCCAGGCAGTGGTGGCGCACGCCTTTAATCCCAGCACTTGGGAGGCAGAGGCAGGTGGATTTCTGAGTTCGAGGCCAGCCTGGTCTACAGAGTGAGTTCCAGGACAGCCAGGACTACACAGAGAAACCCTGTCTCGAAAAACCGAAAAATAAAAAATAAATAAAAAAATAAAAAAAGTTGATCCTCCCAAAAATGTAGCACTTGCCATCACAGTCAGAAATAAAAACGGAAATGCCATGCAGCACAGTGTCTGTGAGGAAAGCCATGGTGGCCAGAGTGCCTTTGATCCCTTGGTGTTCCCTGGGAGTCACCATGACAGAGACAAATGTTGGCTATCTTCTGCTCTGGCTCCATTAGTGAGTGCTTCT
The DNA here is from genome assembly GCA_028551405.1 of Uromys caudimaculatus. Lineage (NCBI taxonomy): Eukaryota > Metazoa > Chordata > Mammalia > Rodentia > Muridae > Uromys > Uromys caudimaculatus. The sequence goes on along the minus strand of CM052708.1, from coordinate 69,004,866 downwards.
ACTCAGGCTCCTGCTAAGGACTAAATCCAGCTCTTTCTTTTCATTGCCATTCAGTTGCAGTGTTTCCTGTAGGGCTGTGAAACCCTGGGGATCCTCAAGGATGGTAGACATTTTGCCTGGTTGCCGGGCACCAGGCTCCTGTCTCTAGCCGCAGCCCCCCATAGATTTGTGGCCATCAGTCACATAAGGGCAATGCCCCAAACCCCTCCACAGGTAGAGGATGTGACCTGTGGTCATGCAGACTCAAGACAGATCTCCATTTTAATGAGGTACCTGGAGGGCTTAGCCAATAAACTCTCCTTCCCAGATACTCCTCCCTACAAAAGGTATTTCACCTCAGGCCTGCCCTGAGAAGTGGGTCGGTTTTACTCATCTACTTTCTGCCATGAAAATAAATGCCTTAAAACCATGGTCTGCCTCTTTTCATCGGGATCCTCCATGAGGAACAATGGAGAAGGCCTTTGTTTAAAGAGCCACAGTCTAATCTCCTGTAGAAGGCCCTCTGCGCTCCTAGACACGGTTGCCAGGAAGCTTAAGTTTGCCACTGCCAAGCCAAGAACTCTTTCCCTTTTTCCTCCTCGGCCCGGGGTTAGATCCAGCCCAAGGGCCCCCACTCTGTTTTCAGCTCCTCCGAAGCTCCCAGTGGTGCCTGGGTGCCCGAGAGCCTAAGAACCAGGTGGCCCTGGGCTCCTTGCAGGCTCAGAGACCCTCAGCCAGCTCCAGCTGTCCTGCACCTTAGACTGTGCTTCCCTATACCCCCGGAGAGGTGTCCCGGGATATCCACCCTGCAACAGCGTGGGTCACTTCCGGAGTCCTGCCTCCTTGAGTGACTGAGCCCTGTGGCGGAGTGGACACGAGACCCAATAACCCTACAGTTTCCTGCTCTTTCTTAGGAGGACTTCCTTCCTCAGGAAGAGATGGTTTTCCCTGGCTTTGGTAGAGAGAACTCACAGTGAGCCTTTGCCTGAGCTTGATGCACCGATAGCTCTCTGTACAAAGCTACAGAGAGGTTTGGCTGCTGGAGACCTTGAAACTCACTTCATTGACAAGATAAAATAGCAAGGCCCCCTGGAAGTTGTACTGGGAGGAAGTCGGAGGTTACAGGGTCATAGGATATAATTTACATTGGATATAATAAGATGTAATAGTCAAGAGACAAATTGATTCAAGAAGGGTGTCTGGTGTTGAGTCATGAAGGTGGGAGCCTGAAGAAGGAGCAGTGCTAGGGTTCGGCATCTGGACCTAAGCCAGGAGAAATTAAGAAAAAGTGAATCTGGATGGGCGGAAGTGAACGTCAATCACGATGTCACCACGTGTCACTTCTTATCATTCAGGAGCAGGCTTACTCCTGGATGGTCTCTGAGTGACACCGAGTGAGAGCTCAGGTTCAGTTTTGCTAATGTCTCTCCCCCCCCCAACTTAGCCTTTGCCAACAGGGAATGGATGCTAAAGCTACTCTGTTTCCTGTTTCCTATTTGCTTCCTGTTCTGTGAGGCAGCCTACTTCCTCATACAACCTGTCAGTGGAACTTGACTTGTTGCAGCCAGTGAGTCCTGCTGGTAGTTTTCTCAACATTCAGAATAGATTCTTCCTCTCACCCCATCGCTGAAGGGACTGCCACAGCTGAGATGCACCTTTGCTCATAGCTCTCTGTGTCTCAGCTCCATGAAAGTTTCAGTCCTAAGTTTCAGTCGTTCTCTCATCTTCTCTGTATTTCAGAAGCCGTAGGGAGTGGTAGATGCTCTTGGAATTCTTACCTCTGGGATATCTTAATTCTCCTCCTTTGGGTCCTCTGTTCTTCAGTATTTGGTCAGCAGCTGTTTATAGTGAACTACTTTGGTCTGTTTACTGGATCTTGACTGATGCAAGCTGTCCTGGATGGTGAAACTGAGAGGAATAGCTACACCCCACAGATACAAGTGAGAAGGAACCAACAGGGCTTGGTGGCTATAGACATAAATCGAGCAGAAAGGGAGTTGATGGAGAAGGACAGTTGGGAGAATGAAGAATAGACAATTGGTGACTCTGGATAAAGACTCATGCATGTAAAGATATTCCAAAGGCCTCTGGCAAGAGAACTAAAGAGAACGTGAGAACTAAAGAGGCATCTTTCTGTGAGGATGGAGTCTGGCTTAGTTCTCTGAGGATAGAGGGGGATGGTTGTCAGGTAATTTGTATGAAGGGGCTTAATGCAAAGTCCATTGTGGGAGTTCCTACCCATAATAAACAAGAACCACCTCTTTTTAATATCCTGCAAGGGATAAGAATATTGAGAACTCCAGGGTTACTTACCTTTTTAATGAGAAGACAGTACTAGGGATTGGTATTTTGTGATTGTTCACATAGCCAGACTTCACTTCTGATGGAGGCGGTTGAAGGCCTTGTCAATGAACAATATTGCCTTTGCATTTTTAAAAGATGGAAGCAGGTGAGCAAGCTACACAAATAGATACATTACGTGAGCAATAGACTATGAAGCATGTTGTCATCAAATAAAACACATAGCAAAGCTCACCTGACACACGTATAATAATAGTTATTATTGAGTTACACTGTAATTTCATACAGGTAGGTGGTAAGCAGTTCCTGTTAAGTATTGTAATTTATATTGATGAAAGTCAAGTTGAATTTTATACTATAGTTTCTGCCTTCTCAGTTCTTTATTTACAATGGATTTATGACAAATTTTACTCTCTCGTGCCATTACTTAAAATCTCCTGAAACTGAGTTGAAAGCTTCTTCCATGCTGGCTAGCTTTTATTGCACTGAAAGGTGACTCTGGGGTAGAAAAGACACCAGCAGTCTATGAACACTGTGAGCTATAAATCTAGTTTATCAGGAAAGATATGGCGATTGCAACGGAGGCATCACTATTATGGGGGTAACCAGCAACTCTCTGTTTGAGTTTGAGGCCTGCTCCACAGGATGCAGTTTATCCTTGGTATTGTAAATACAGTTAAAAAAAATCCATGCTAAGCTCTGAGTGAGGGGTTAATGACCTGAAAGCCTCATGTGAGCATGGCAATCTCTAAACAGGAAAGTGAACATGCTTACAGCAGCTTCTTTAGGCTGTTAGGATCTGGGAACCTCTTGATAAGTAGACCTAATACCTTTGGTATTTACACTCTGAGACTGCAGGAGAATGGATCTGCAGATGGAATCTTCCACCCCCAAAGTTCCCTTTTCTGTCCTATAAAACCCAAGTCCCCTGTGCCTATGCGCACAGTCTCCATTTCTATGGAGGGACTGCTGTTCTTCATGGTTCTGGTTAGAGGACAGTGTGTTCCTGGAGAGGTCAGTCTCCTCTATCTTTTACTTCCATGTCGCTTCCATCAATCCCAATCTAACACTAAAAGAGGGAATTTACTATTGTCATGTAGCTAAATGGACATAGCTACTACCTACTAAATATGTGTGTTTACTCCATAGTTAAATGACACACTCACCCTTAATCAAAGAATTCTTTCTTTGTAGTGAGTGTTAATGAATACAGTCTGCATGAAAATGGACCTGTCAACAGTCAGGAGTGGATGAAGGAGATGGTAAAGGGAAGCCATTGTTCATAGTCAGGTACCCAGTGGTGAGCTCACCAGGCCCCAATGGATGGCTCCGAGCCCATCATCACACAGATGGCGCTGAACAAACTCACTGAGTCACAAAACAAAACAAAAAGACATGGGCATGGAAAGGAGCTTATAAAAAGGAGAGAGGCATCATTAAATGTGGGAAGGAGCTCAGAGAGAGTAAAGAAATTAGAATAATCAAAATGCATTGTGTACGTGAATGAAATTGAAAAGAACAAATTTAATTAATAATAAATTCATTATCTAGCATTAATTGAATTTTCATTCTGTTCCTAATATTGTTCTAGGCTTTGAGAGTTATGAACATGAGCAGAATTGACCCTTACGTTGAGAAGTTCCTGTCCATGTTCTAATCTGAAGCACACACGTGCTATAGCATGCTTCTCACACAATGGGCCCATTTCCTGTGTTGTGTGCTGTCCTTGATTCAAACATAGACTCTTCTGGTGGCCTTTGTGTCTAGCTGAAGGCTTTCCCTCTCCATCTGGTCTGCCTTCTTCTAGTCTTCTTTTGGGCACAGAAGGCTTCTTAGCTGTTTCCAATTCTCAGCTTCCCCAGGGATGAAGTTTTTAGTCCTAGAGATCTTTGGCTTGTGACTCTGAATTTACTTTGTTTAGAAGACACAGGTAGGGTGGATGGCACAGAGGGCAGAGCATGGGAGGAAAGGGCCTTTCCTCTTACAAGTGAACACCATTGAACAAGCAGATGTTTAGGAGATGGGATAGAAAAACATTTTTTCATTCAATGTTCTAGAAGCCCAAATATGGTTCCTTAAAGATCACCAGTGATGAATCTTGCAGAGCCTAAGTCTTAGGGAGTTTGTTTCTAGATTCTTCTACTTTGTGGCATCTAGAAAGGGCCTGCTTCTCTGCCACCTTGAAGAAAACATTGTTGGGTTAAGTGGCAGGGTGCGGTAAAGTCCCTTGCTCCGCCCCAGGCTCGGGCCTCTCAGAGAATCGGGATGCAGGAAGTTTGATGGTGCTCACCCCATGGCACTGCCGGGTGGGTGTCGGGCTGTGAGAAGCCGCATGGAAACACCACCCCAGGGTGGAGGAGTGCAGCCTGGGGTCCTGGGGACCGCATGGAGCCAGCTCCATCTGGTTCCCACACTCTTGGGCATTCCAGGCGCTGCTGGATGCCACGGAAGAGCTGAGAAGGAAGTGAGGGCCCACAGCTTGGATCTAGCCAGGGCTGTTGGGGGAAAAGTAGGGAGGAGCATGGCAGGGTCCTGCAGGGATCTCGGTTTGTGGCTTGTCATGGTTAGCTCACTTGGCTTGGTTTGGTTTGGTGGCTAGGAGCGTTGGGAGGCCTTCTGCAGGAGACTAGACTCGGCTCTTTAGACGAAGTCCTGTTCCATTGTTTCCCATGGAGGATCACGATGAAGAGAGATAGTCCAGGGTTCAGGGCATTTATTGTCATGGCAGAGAGTAGCATGAGTGATCCGTACCTCCATGACCTGGGGGGGGGGGGGGGGCGAGTTGAAATACCTTTGCAGGGAGGGGGAGTGGCTGAGACTCTAGGTGCCTCATTTACATGGGGATGTCTTGAGGTTATGTGACCACACCTCTACCTGTGGAAGGGCTTGGGGCTACATGACCCCTAGTCACAGACCTATGGAGAGCTGCGGCCTCATGTCAGGAGCCTGGGATCTAGGAGCATGGCAAATGCCTATCGTCCCTTGTATGGTTGTCCCCTGCTGGGGACCCCCTACTGGGTTCACTGGGGGTTTTAAACCTTAGCTCAACCAGAAACCAGGCTGCCTTTCATGGTCTCACAAAACGTGACCATGTGGATGGATCACATTTGGCTCTAACCCTTGTCTCTTGCTAGCTTTGTGCTGGCCAGTCTTCTCATAGCAACAACAGAGATTATGCAGTACAGCCTTATGCAGTACTGTTCTTCTCTTGTGTAACAGATGAAACTGACCCTAACTCCAGCTTCACATGTAAGCCCTGGTTTGCCTCAGCCAAGCATTGTACTGCTACACCTTGTCTTGAAGATGGTATCAGGGCTGGGTAGATAACTCACACTTCAGAGAGCATGGTGGAAAGAGCCAGTTTTGTTCATATTCTCTGCTATAATATACATCTCCTGACTAGGGATGAAGAAATGCATTGGCTTGATTCTTTCTTTTCTTTCTTTCTTTCTTTTTTTTTTTTTTTTTTTTTTTTTTTTTTTTTTTTTGGAGACAGGGTTTCTCTGTGTAGCCCTGGCTATCCTGGAACTCACTCTGTAGACCAGGCTGGCCTGGAACTCAGAAATCCACCTGCCTCTGCCTCCCAAGTGCTGGGATTAAAGGCGTGCACCACCACTGCCCGACTTGGCCTGATTATTTCTGGTAGCATCTTTAAAAATCATAAGGTGGTCAACTTGATGAGAAGTCCAACATGCAGAGAAGAATTGAGCTGAGGGAACCCTATAAATGGAGAACTGAGAGTTCTGGGCAAACTATGCCAGAAGCCCAAGCTACTCTTGGACTTTTTAGGGAAGGAGCAAGGATCTCCTTCACGTGGAAAGCCAATTTGAATGGTGAATTGCTACAAAATCCTGCTAATTATGTATTTGCTTCTTGGTGGCTGAGGGATTAAATGAGCTCCTGTGACTACATTTCTTGAAGTGTCTGGTATGTTGAAAGAAGGTAACCATCATGATAGTAATTAGTGCCTTATAATGGGATAGAGAGGAGGCTACAAAGAATGACACCCAATCAAGTCCCAGGCATAGAATGGTGATGGCTTTGGGTCTACCGTATAGGAATTAAGAATAGGAATAAAAAAATCACTTAAAACTTCTACTTTATCAACCTCTCAGGTTAATTGCAAATTATTTACTATTTAATTGGTAAGTGCAGCTATCAATTATGTTAGGAAATAAAAAGGTTTACAAATACTCAATGTCATATATTCTATAATTTAGAGTTGTGAGTCAGAGGGAGACACAGACTGGCTTGTCACTTCAGAAGGCTCCAGATGTCAAGGCATTCTAAGGAATGGAATGTGCCTGTAGTCTTAAAAATTTGTTAACCTTTGAATAAATAGGAAAGTAGAGTTTTAAAAATAACAACCCTGACGAAAAAGCACTTGAGATCACAATGTTGCCGCAGGTTTGGTGGAAGTGCCCAGGCAGAAACCTACCTTTCAGAGACCTGGAGGTGACGGGCCTCAGGCCCATCTGGGGGCTCCAGGAATTGCAGCCTCAAGCCTGAGTGCTTTTGATGGCCCCGGAGAAAGAGGGAGACAATGAAGGGGCACATATAGAGATAATGAGCTCGGCTTTTGACATGTTTAGTTTTAGGAGGTGGTGGGACACCCAAGTAGAGATATTCTGCAGACAGAAGGAAACACAGGACTGAAAAGAGGGTGAGAGGTCAAGGCTGGTGTTAGAGACTTGAAAATCATCTGCATTCAGGTGGTAATTGAAGCCATCTGATGGGAGCTTCCAGGAGGTGCTGTAGGAGGGACAGATCCATAGCTCCAAACCCTTTGCTGCAGGGAAGAGCAGAATGAGGGCTCATGCACAGAGGCCTGGGGAAGAAGTAAAGAGGGAGTAACAGAGAAATCTCCCAAGAAGGTGCCTGTGGCAGAAGGAGGAGATGGGGGAGACTCATAAAATTGCTCTAGAAGTTGGAAAAACCATAAAGAGCAATTAGGCAATTTGATGTTTCCATCATTTTACAGGCGTCATTCTGAAGGGAGCAAACGTCATTTATCAACGAGCCAAAGAATCACTGATACACGACAGTGGTTTTAGAGAGGTTGAGTTTCCGATCCTTTCCTTCTCCACCCAGAAAGGAAATAATAGTTGCCATTTTGGGGGTTTATGAAGCTAATCACCACTCTTAGTTCTCACTTGTTATAATGTCATGGAGATTTCCCTTCAGGGTCAACTCTTGCAAGTTACAGGCAAGAATTTGGTTTTCCGGGATAAGCAATACCACAGAAGACCAAGCATCAAGAAAAAAACATCAAAGTCATTGAGAAATACTTTCTTGTTAATGTCAATGTCCAGGGCTGTGACTGAAATTAGCCAAGCAAAGTGCTTGTAGGAAAGGTGGTGGGATAATAGCTTGAAACAATTTCTTAAATAATAACAATAACAATTATTGTTATCTTTATGACAGAAGTCAGTATGGAGTCACATTTTTATACATTGGTATAACTTAGTACTGTCAGGTGTGATAACCAGAGGGCTCATTCAATTCATTGTATTTGGAAATCATGTCCCTCTAATGGCTTACCAAATCCCTTTAAGAAAGATGCACAATAATCATGGTAAGAGGATAAAATTATTTTTCCAGGGCCTACAGAGCTGCTATGCTGCTTAAGGTATGCCTATTGGCTAAGATAACTGATTAAACTCTTGTGTAGACATTTAATGCTCCAGATCTCCAGGTTAATGTTTAATTCCCTCACCCTCCCAATGCTAACTAATAGCTGTTTCAATATGGAGGAAGGCAGCCATATTCCCACAATGAATCTACATGGCTGGCCGCAGCCGGATCTGGCTGCTTGGGGTAGGATTGGGTTGCGGCCAAGGACAAATGGCTTCCTTACCCATTAAAAGCATAAACTTTTGCTCTGAGCCATGAGGTTTGTTTTGCTCTAGGTTTTGCATTCATAATTTAATATAGTGCTGATTTTCCAGGCCCCTTTAAAATTCCATTAATTGAGCTTGATTGAATTGGTATGAAATTTAGACCGTCTCACAGAGGCAAAGGAATGACACCACAAAAGTAGAATGGTTGGGACAGAGAAGGGGAGAGATTGGAAAAAATGAGTGGGGTGGGGGTGTTGGGTGGGCGAGGAAGGCTACAATGATCTTTGTTGTGTCCCAGGAGGAAAAGAGGAAGGAAGGGGGGAGGGGGGCTTGGGACTCACTGAGTAGTCTTTATGACTTGCTCTAGCATGTGCTAATGCTTCTGATTCTCACAGTAACTCTTTATGGTATATGCTATTGTTCTATTTACAGATAAATGGAGGCTCAGATTCACCTAGTAACAGCAGAGTCAGGATTGGAAACAAGACTCCTTCCTTCCTTTCCTTCCTCTCTTGTTCCCGCCCTTCCTTCCTCTTTCCCCTTTTGCCCCCACCAAAGTGGATGTTTGCCTCCCCCCACCTCCACCCCTTAATGAGTGGCTTGCAGAAAAGAGTTCAGATTTCTTGCTGCGGCATCTAAAGTGGACACTTATTTATGCCGTGTATTCTAATTCTTCAACTGCATCTGAAATCCAAGCTGCCCTCCCACGCAGTTTCTTCAGAAGTCCTGGGCATCTGGGGTTTGTACAACAGCAGTCTTCTTCTAGGTCAGGCTGTATGGTGGACTAGTTTCCCTCATTGTTAGCAGAGCAAAGTTTCTGGCAGCAGTAGTCTCAGGAGCGAAGAGTTTATTTTAGTCCATAGTGTCAGAAGATTTCGGACCTCTGTGGGGAGGGTGGCAAAGTGGAAAATGGCAGCAAGTGCTTTTTCACACGGGTGTAGTATAGAAACAGAGAGCGAGATCACAGACCCAGCAGTGGGCATAACGATCAAAGGCCCACGAACGATCTGATTCTGCCAGCCAAGTGCCACCCCCCAAAGACTCCAGAGCCCTGGAAACAAAACTGCAAGTCTGTGACCAAGCATGGGTGACATTTCAGATGCAAACCATAACAGTGTCTGCAGCCACCAGGCAGGTCTGTTATTGTCTTTCAGAGGAAGACCTAGAGTGCTGGGCAGGAATGAACAAGAATTCAGGGAAAGGATGAGACCAGGCCCCAGTCTCACAATTCAGCCTGAGTCACACTGAGGGCTATTAGAGCAAAAGCTGTGCCTATTACTTACCTCAGCCTATTGTATCTTAGTGTTAATTGCAGCCAGGGGAGGCAGGAGGACCAGAAGGTCAAGGTCACTTTTACAGAATGAGTTGGAGGCTGGACTGGGTTACATGAAACTGTCTTAAAATACCCAAATTCAAACCCAAAACTATAGGACCAAATGCCACACCTGTATGAAAACCTCCAAGGCAATGGAGCCAGGGAGCCAGGACCCCCACACCTGCTACCATCAAGAAGACGAGTCCCAGGTTAAAAGTGACAGAAGATATCTGTAGGGAAGATGCGACTGTTCTTTGCTGTAGGTATCTTCTCTCTGGCTGCCTGCTTGGAGACCAGGATTGGAGGACAAGGAACCCTGACCCTGCCTGCTCCATCACCTGGACTCCAGCACTGATTCTCAGTTCAGGGGAGTGATTTTGTTCTCCAGGTGGAGTGGCTAGATAGAATATAAGATGCGGAGGTTAATTAGCAGCTCAACCAAAAAGCTAATAACTTAAAGTACAAAATGCATTCTAAATATTGCATAGGAGGGAGTTAAGCTAAAAACTTATTTATTGGGCTGGAGAGTTGGCTCAGAGGTTAAGACCACTGACTGCTCTTCTAGAGGTCCTGAGTTTGATTCTCCACCCAGGTTCTCTGCAACCTCAACAAGTGCTGTAACCACTGAGCCATCTCTCCAGCCCTCAACACAATCAGGAAGGACTGAATGCAGGTAGGAGACGTAAGTTATGGAAGAGGATTGACAGCTGATTGTGTTTTTCTACTTCTAATTCTTTCAGCCTTCTTGTTTGTTTTTGGCAGCAGATACATGCATAAAATGTATTTGGTAATGAAAGTATGAAATTTAATGTAAAAGTTCACAGCTCCTGTTCCCAGAACCTGTTCTAACTGCATGCAAATCCTTAGCATTGTATAGACTATGGGTTGGGATAATTCTGCCGTGTGATGTTTTTATTTATTTGCAAGTCTTTTGGTTTTTGTTTGTTTGTTTCTGTAACAAAGTTTATAAGGTTAAAAAGAGCAGCAAAACAGGAAGTAAGAACACCACTAGCAACATGGCGACTCTCTTCTGAGTGTCTCAGACCAAATACTCTCTCCTGCCTTCCTAGTCCACAGACACAGAGTATCTTCTAGCTCGGATCTCATTGTGTCAGTCCTCACGTAAAAGCAGCCCTGATTTGGGAGTGCTCAAACCCAGCAACCCATAAATGTAGTGTAGTTATCTTATGCCTTAGTAGGATCCACAGACTGACTTGCTGTGTCTGCACAGCCAGCTAGGGCTTGGCTTTCCCCAGAGAGCCAGGTGTTGCAGGCAGATCCAGCCTTTAGGAAGGAGAGAAAAGCAACAGCCCCTCCTCCTGCCGCCTGCTAAATTCCCTTCTCTTCATTCATGAAGCATCCCAGTCTCTATTTTCGGATCCCCACTTCGATCTACAGGTTCCTTTTCATACTACCATACTTGTGGAGTTAAAGTCCCAGACAACATGAGCTTGCTACAATAGATACCTTTCTGGAAGTTAAAAAAGTGCAAGATTATTTATTTATGTCGTGTGCATGTGGGTGGATACAGCACATGTGGAAGTCAGGGGCCACCGTGAGGGGTTCAGATCTGCCACTCTACTCTGTGGAACCCAGGTATCGAACTTGGGTCTTCAGGCTTGCTTGCAAGCACTTTTACTGATCAGTTGTCTCAACGTGCTCTGGAGCATTTTTGTTCAAACCAACCGGAAATGCAGAAGAGCCTAAGTCTGGGTTGTGGTGAGGCATGGCACATTCATCATGAAAGTGTAAACTGTCAGTTTTCAGCACTTTTACTGGTTTAGTTTTACATATTTTCCCCTTCTTGCTTCCAGGATGAATCTTTGGATTCAGAATTTTAAAGTTAGTGCGTTTCTGGAGGGCTTTTTGTTTGTTTGTTTGTTTGTTTGTTGTTTTCTTCCTTCAGTAAGAAATTTACTTCTTTTTAAAAATATCCAAATGCTGCATTGTCCAGAAAATTTTATTTATAATTTTATTTATAATTGTTATAAAGTTGAACTGTTGGAATGCGTTCACGGAAACATTTTGCTTGCATTGATGCTTTACATCTTGCATTTATATTAAAAATTCACACACAAATGAACGTGGAGAAACTGCTAATACCTGATTCTGTCCTATGTTTCCACTCGCAGTCATATACTTAGGTACCTTTGACCCCACAGAAAAAAATACCTAACATTTAGAACTACTGCTAACAGGAACAAGAGGGAAAAAAGAATTTTTTGAGAATGAAATCATAGTGGACTCTTAAGCATGTTCTCCGCGTATGCGGTGTGCTACCTGGGTATCTTTGGCATAATTGTTAGACGTTTGGCATGGATAGCACCCAGGCTGATATCTTCAAAAGGGCCAACCAGATAGGCCTCACTTGTATCCTGCAAAGCACCAGTAGCTGCACACTGGAAGCACAGATCTGTTTTGAAGTCCTGAGCAATTTCTCCCACCAGACGCTGAAAGGGAAGCTTGCGAATCAGAAGTTCAGGGGACTTCTGATAGCGTCTGATTTCACCGAGTGCCACAGTACCAGACCTGTAACGATGAGGTTTCTTCACTCTTCCAGTAGAGGGCGCACTCCTGCGAGCGACTTTTGTAGCCAGTTTCCTGGGTGCTTTACCACCGGTGGATTTGTGGGCAGTCCGATTTGTATGAGATGGCATGGGCACCTCCTTACTAACCCCCTTCTCCTTCGGCTGTGGCTGGAGCTCGGCAAGCAAGAGGCAGCACTGGTGTTAGAGAGCAGCTGCGATGGCACAGCGATGGCTGTGAATACCTAACTTGGAGAACTTTCTTGTTTTTATTGGATATTTTCTTTATTTACATTTCAAATGTTATCTACTTTCCCAGTTCCCCCCCATCCCCCTATCATATCCCCCTCCCCCTGCTTCTATGAGGGTGTTCACCCACCCACCCACTCCTGCCTTCCCCCTGACAAGGCCCTGCGGCTGGGCCTCCTCCATGTGTACTCTTTGGTTGGTGGTTTAGTCCCTGGGAGCTCTGGTTGGTTGATATTGTTGTTCTTCCTAATTTTTAAGCTCGAGTTTTCTTCAGAAGATAGACTATAGTTTTAATCACCATGGTTTTGTCTGTTTTGTTCTCTCTGTCTCTCTCTGTGTCTCTGACTCCGTTACTCTCTGTCTCGCTGCCTCTGTCTCTGTCACTCTCTGTCTCTCTGTGTCTCTGTCTCCGTCTCCCTCTCCTCTTCCCCTCCCCCCTCTCTGTGACTGGTTATGTAGGGCTTCAACCTAAGATAGTACACATGCTAGGTGCTTGTTTGACCACTGTATCATATCCCAGCCCTTAATCACTTTGATTTGATTGACGAAAAGACCAATCTGTTTCACAAAACAATTGAGTCGTCTAGCTGCATATCGATTGTTACCTAGTGATGTCACAGTTTCTCAGGTGTGTTGGGAGCTCTTAGTGGATAAGATGACTGTCCTTTTCCCAGTCCATCCTCTAAGTGAGGCTTCCTTCATTTATCCTGGTTTTCCTGGGAGGAATGGAGTGTTTCACCTCTGTCCTTCACATACATGAATGGAGGGTGTGTGCACTGAAGGGCAGAAGACTACCTCCTGGTCCTTCATGTGCTTCTCACTAGAAAAAAACGCCATTGTAGAGGAAACGTCAGCACACACAGATGGCTTACTTTTCGTAGTCAAGTTTCATGGACTGTAAAAGCTTAATTCAGAAGATCTCAATACAAGGCTGCTACAAATTTTAAACAAGAAAATTAAAGCATTATAAGTCTGGTGTGACTTAATGAAATGTAAGAGAGCGCCTGATTTTTTTTTTCCTTTGTGGTCACCTTATTAATCTGTTTTTACTTATTTTAACGCTCTTTCCTCATTCACCCCACAGACTTACTTCTGTTTCATGTAAATAGATCTCCATGTCACAAACCATGAAAAAAAAAAAAAGGAAAAGCTAAAGTTGCAATAAATTGACCTTGGTGTTTTTCATGGATTTACTTTAATATAGTGACATTCAAATGATAATCTGTCTGTCTGTCTGTCTGTCTCCTCCTCTCTCCCCATCTTCCCCCCCCCATTGATTTGTAAGAAAAGGCCAGATAATTTTCTATTATGGATGAAAAATGGATACTTGGTCCCCCAGCTTCAAGTGTTCACTGGAACAGGACTGAACTATGTCGTAAGGACAGCAGAAAGTGACAGCTTTTTTTTTATTTTTTATTTTTTTAAAGTTATTTTACATGGTCCCTTGTAGGGGATTTTTTTTTTTTTTTCACCATTAAGGCTGCGTTCACTGCAATGGCGCTGGTCTTCTATGTTTAGAAAGTGAATGGCATTGTTGAATGGTAACATGGGGGAATGACTACCTGACAGAAGTATGTAAAATATCTTGTAATTCAGTAGGAGAGTCAAAGTCAGCCTCAGTTCTTTGCATTCTCGGGATTCAGAAAGGATTAAAGCAACAATGGCTAGAGCCTATCCAGGGAGTAACTGAAGGAGAACATTCCTTGGACCTCAGAGACCTCTGAGTGAAAGGACGTGGGTAATTACGGTCTTTAGGAAATCTAATGGGGTCATTTGTGAATGCCATCTCCATGGAACTTGGCAAACTGTCATCTCAGAGATCAAGGGAGGTCACTGGCTTGAGGGCGGGACATGAGGAAAGTGGAGTGCCTGTTTCCTGCCAAGTGTGTCTAAATACTCTTAGTTTCTGTCTGATGCTGGCTATTAAAAAACAAAGAAACAGAACAACACACTGACGTGGCTGAAAGCTAAAGATGCAATGACTTTGTGAAGTGAGCTCTCCTGATTTCCTACCTTGCATGATATATTATTCAAAGAGTCTGGATTTGTTTTTACCTCCAGGCAAATTACCAAAGCACAATTGTTCATAAATAATTAAAGTTGACCAATCACCAAGCATTTATTAAATGTAAATGATGTGTCATGCTAAAGACACAGGCAGAATACAAAAAGGAAACTTTCTTTTGTCAGCTTAAAATCTCAGGGATGCTCATATTATCTCTACCTTATCAAAACCCTGTGTGGGAATGTTTGGGAAAGCACCGAGAGGTTTCAAAGCGGGGGTGGGGGTAGGGTGGGGGGAGGGAGGAATAAAGTTACCATGATGTTCAGCTCAAGAGCACCATACATTTCAAGTGGGGCTGTGACGGCGGACCACTCCAGCGTGTGACAGTGGACCACTCCAGCGTGTCTACAGAGATTATAAAGGATCTAAGAAATAAGTCACACAAGGAGAGATGGAAGCAATTAGATAGAAGCAAGAATATTAAGCAGATGCAGTTAGGGAGTGTTTTTTAAATATTCAGAGGGAAGTTTGCCAGAAGAATGGATTAAAATGCCCTACTGATGCAGAACCAATGGGTGGAAGTTTTAGAATGATAATTAACTTCATATAGGAAATGCTTTGATTTGACCTAGAGTTTTTTATTATTATTATTATTATTATTATTATTATTATTATTATTATTATAAATACCAAACCCAGTGGGCTGGGGACCTGGAGCTGTAGAAGACTGTGATGAGGTAGCAGTAGGCTGATAATTTTGTCCTTCATATTTTGCTAAGGGTTGAGGTGTATTGCGCCATATTATAGGTAACCCGTCATGAATAAGATGCCTGGCAATTTTAACAGTTACGTGTGGTGAGGGCTGCTTTCCTAGGATAGTAAATGGGATGGAGAGGAAACTTGATTTTTTTTTTTAAATCCTTAATAGGATGGGAAATAACCATGCAGAGAATGAAGGAGGAGATAGTCTAACAAATTCTCCAAACCATAATCCTGGCGAGTAAGAGATACTATTGACAGAATCCAGAGAGTCCCAGGAGGGGACCATGTGAATGCTTTTGAGGGAGAGAAGGTAAAGGAGAGAAAGCAGGAGGAGACAAGTCCAGAGACGACTTTGCTTGTTCTTGGCAGGTACTCAAGTGCAAAGGCATGGTGGTCTGTTGGAGCTTGGGAATTAGTACAGGTGCTGCTAGAGATATGGGGGTGCCCCTGGGGTAAGGCTCTGTGAGGGAGCCGGGAATGGCAAGATAAGTTTGCACGAGCTCCACAGTAATGAGGACTTAGGCCATCTGTATTGGGAGAAGTGGAAGGTTCAGGAGGTTGTACTTTGAAATTATTTTATAGATGCTGAAGTGCTCATCTTTTGCTTCAGAGAGTAAGTAGTGACAACCCTAAAGTCCCACTTGCCAACCCCAGCATTCCAAGAGATGATTTTATTCCAATCTGGGCACATCTCAAGAATCATTACCACTGTAATTACCTTTATAAAGATGCTCAGCTTCGATGCACATAATTCTAGGAAAGCCTTTGCGTGGAAACTGCCGACAACACGCGGATCCTGCTACTTTTGTCTACTTACCCACTCTTCATGGCATCCTCTTGGTGTCCCAGGACTAACAAAGTCACAGGTAAGCAAAGGGGCAAAGGGTGCCCTTTGTCTTTGTCATTGACATCTGTGGAGAGTTGAGCACATTGTTTTCAACTGACTTACACAAGAGTGAAACCCACTGAGCAGAGGGAACCAATAACATGTAGATAACACTTAGCTCCCATTTCTATAGCATGGGTATAGCTCAAAGGACTTTGTAGTTTGAAATAAACTCTCCCATAGGACAGGAGCTACCCTAGGACAGTACTTGGGATAGGTCCACACTGCTTTTCTGCATCTTAATGGAGTCTCTCTCTCAAGACTAAAGCACATACATGACCTGAGCAACCAAAGCCACTAGGATAGAAAAAGGTCTGTTTCAACATTCTGAATAAGCACCGGGTGATTAGAGAGGCTAACCATCTCCTAATGAGTTGCTTTACTTATCCTCTGGGCAGAGGGTGGGCAGGCTGTTTGGAGAATGAAAGATTTTAAACAACAGTCACAGTCCCTCATCACCCCTGCCATACACCAATGTAATGATGATAATGATAGTAATAACAATAACAACAACAACAACAACAATAATAAAAACAATAATAATAAAGAGTCCCTGTCCTCTCCTTAAAAATGCTGTAGGCTTTGGTGGGGAATTTCTCAAAAGTCTACAGTTACTCAGAATATTTATGGATGCATACAGACGGCTTTAGACTTGTTTTGAAATTCAAGTCTTATAAGTTATTACAAACAGGACTTCAGTCCAGGCAGCATGTACTTTTAGATAATGGTAAACCCGTGCTGGATCTATTCACAAAAGTAAATTCTGTGTTTGCAACACAGGTTGTTTTGTTTTTGATACAAAATCTCTTCTTAGTCCTGTGGGCAAAAGCCAGAAGTAACAATTATAAAAACCCTTGGGGCCTCGGGTGGCCAAACTCTCCAGATCTTTTAGCCCCTTGACTGTATCAAAAATATCTGCAAATGTCACATAAAAAACATTTGGATGGTCCCTTTCATCCACTCAACTAGAAAGCTCACAGCTCACACCAATGACCACATCCGAGTAGGAACGCAGAGGTGCCCTTAAGTGGTGTTTTTGAGCTAAGTACCAAGCCAGCTGCAACATACTCTAATATTAACCAAGAGGACCCGCTTTCCCGAAGGGGTGATGAGTCAGGGCTCTATTTTTGTGGTTCAACAAATGCTGTGATGGGGTGGCAGAAAGTCGCCCTTTCCCCACCACCTTCATCCTCTCAGACCCGACATCAGGCTGTTGGCTACTCGTCATAAAGCTTCCCTGTCAAAGAGAATTCAGCGGATGAGCTATGAGCGCGCTTACACTCAGATAATAGATGAAAGGGGCCTCAAGATAAACGAGGTGCCTATGGAAAACCGGGCAAGATTGTTTAAAAGAAGATGGCGAAGGCCGTTAATTCTCGTCAGGCAGTTTCAAAAGGCAGTGGGCACTTGACTTCTTCCTTAAGAGCACATTATCTTGCGTTTGTGTGAGAGGGG
>CM052708.1:68957539-68987449 GCA_028551405.1 Uromys caudimaculatus | reverse complement strand
TTTTCCTTTTTTTTTTTTCCCCCACTGAAATAGCCACCAGGCCTCTGAAGTAAGTTGCATTGTTGGTTGGTATCTGTTCGAATGGTTTACTAATAGCAAAACAATTCAAAGTATTTTCCATTTGGCAGTTAGATTGTCTCCGTTATCTCACAAAAAGAAAACAGTTTGCCCCAGCTTGGCAAAGGACAGACTTTTCGTAGCTTTTCCTTTTCCTTTGGTTGTGCAAGGGCTCTAAAGCTCAGAAGAATGTAGTTAAAGGCAAATCTGAAAGATAACGAAGAGAAAATTTCGTAGTTTTCAAAAACAACGAGCAGAGATTCCCAGATAGTGCGTCGTGCCTCACGTAGGCAGTTCTCCTGCCGCCTCACCTGCTGTTCCCTGATTTATTCGAATTTATTTGCTTGGTTCGGTATACCGTGATCGCACACTGAGTGTACAGCCTGTGCTCCTGCAGACTGAGGTCACAGATCAAACGTGAGCACGAGCCTGCTTTCCAGAGTTTAGATCAGGGGACAGTCAGCTGCCGCTGCTCAGCGGGATGGACCAGACACCGGAAAAACGGACAAGGTGTGCCCAACCTAGGCTGGGGACAAGGGTAGGTGTCTCGGGGTGAAGTACACCTGTCCTAGAGCGGCAGCTAGCGTCCTAAGTCCTTCAGGCAAGGGAAGTCGTGGTAATGAGAGGCCAGAGAGGATGTGGAGGAGGGAGAGGCAGGGGTGAAGGGCATGGCCAGTCCCCCAGTCCTTCTGAGGTCTGCAGCCAGGCTGGGAGTATTGTGGCAAAGCTTTGGGGCTGCCCCCGCACCCCACTGAAAGGCCCCACACTGTTTGCTCCCCTCCAGCAACAATGGCTCTCTGTCCAACTCCTCCCAGCTGAAGCATCTGCTCTTCTTCATCCTCCACAGGTGGGTTTGGTTCGCTCACCTTGTGGCCTAAGTGAGAATTCTCTGTAGGTCTTTGACGAGTGCTCGGCTCAGACCTACAGTCTTCTCTACTCAGATCCCCTTTGCTGTTTCTCCAATTGACCAGTAACTCCTCATGGCCTGTAATGTTAGTTCGTGTTTTGGACTTGTCTGTTGAATGGAAGCCCCGAAGTCCTGAGGAGGACTGAGTCAGGGCTCATTTGAAGTCGTGGGGCCTTCTGATAACCGCAGCTAACTCCCAAGTCTGAAAAGGCTGA
This sequence comes from Uromys caudimaculatus, assembly GCA_028551405.1. NCBI lineage: Eukaryota > Metazoa > Chordata > Mammalia > Rodentia > Muridae > Uromys > Uromys caudimaculatus. The sequence continues at coordinate 68,986,270 of CM052708.1, read as the reverse complement.
TAGATCAGCGAGGAGTCTTTGATTTTTGGTATTGAGAAACAGAAGCAGGACATGCTGGACAAGTTATAGCATAGGGCAACCATGTGGGTGAACTGGAGGACCACAACTCCCTCCTTCATGAGTACAATGGCATTAAGAACGGAACTAAAAGCAAAGACACTGCTAAAAGCAAACTGTCTGTGGCTGGAGGTGTCAGCCCCAAGGAGTTATAACCAGATTTTGCTCTAGACCTGAATGACTGAGCAGAGTCTTGGAGATTTTTAGCCGCCATCCACAGGGACAGGTAGATGGGGACATGAAAATCAAAGAGCTCAGACAGTGTATTTATGTGATTTCCAGATTTAAAAAAATGCTAGAAGCAGGGCATTGGGAAGGATGAGTATTGTCAGTTCTAGCAGTAAAAAAGTCAAAAGGAATTTAACTTTATACATGAAACCAAAGTGATATTTTTATATTTTAATCATTGAGTAAATAGCAAGTTGTCCCATGTACTTTTTTATGTGCACTAATTAAGTGTATATACATATCTGTATTGTACCTTGGGCACTTAAAACCATCCTGGGATAGGTTTGATCAGACATCATCTGTGTTCGTTGCGTTTGAATTCTCATGTCAGGTGCAACACCTCATAATTCTCAAGACAATGACCAGGCTTGGAAGGATTTTAAATAAAATATAGACCCAATTTGATCTATGGATTTGTGAAGATAGCCCTTACTGCAGTGGAAGAGTTTAATGTTGCCCAGTTCTGAGAGGTGATTGGTGATGATGGTGGTGGCGGTGATGATGATGACAGTGATAAAGTAATGTGATAACTGTCAAAGACAGCTTGCGTTAGTGTAGTGGCCACGGAGATGAGAGAAGTAGGCGGTGTGACAGACATAAGGACATACAGTTATTGGAGGTTGGTAGTGTCTCTGTTTGTATTACCTAGTTATACACTATCTACGCATCACCAATCGAGAAGGAGGATCCTGAAATTCCATCTGCGAATGTCTGGCTTATCTACGAACAGTTTATGATTGCATAGACACAGATGTCAGGTGATCCTAAGACCAAATAGTTTTGGAAGAAGAGCAGGGTGAGAGAATGCCGAGATTCTAATCATAACACGAGAGCTAGTGAAAGCGAAGGTTTGCCAGCTAACCTCACCATCAATTCAGAATAAGATGCGCTTCCAACACCACCTGGGGCTTCTTGTTGAAAGCTTGAGACATATATCTTACAGATACGAACTTTTAAGATGTGCTTAGGTTTGTATGTGATTATGTTAGTTAAAAAATAGCTAAAAGCATGCCCATTAGCACAAGTATCAGGATATCTGCCAGACAGGATAACACACACACACACACACACATACACACACACACACACACACACACACACACACACACACGCAGCACCTCAAATATTTCACAGTCTTCCATGCACACACATACAATAACAATATTTTTAAATCAAAACAAACATCTCAACCAAAGCAAAGAGCATTTGGGGAATATGACTTCCCGTTCAGACCATGGCAGGACTAAAGGCAGGAGTCATCGTGTGCACGAGGATTCAAGCCTCTGAGATTAAAGTCAGGGCTGAATGTAAGCCATGGGAAGTAGGACGGGCGAAGAGAACGTATACTGCATATGGATCAGGTCCTAGAGATAGGATGCCGGTTGTGAAGAAACCGTGTTGAATACCTTAATTCTCATGCCAGCCACTGGGTGGGACCATTAGCCCAGGGAAGGGTGGCTTGCTTCACAGTAGGATGGGTGGCCTAGGGGCCAGGGAACTGTGGTCGTGCATCGACAGTGGGGCTTACCACTTGCCAGTGCAGTCAGCCCGTCTATTCCACTCTCTTAGGGAGAAGGCAGAAAGCTAAGTGCAAGGCGCCTTTTAAATAGCCTTTGAGAGAACAGTGTCATCTAAACGTTTTGTCACTTGCGTTAACGTCACACAACTTCTGTGGGTATCCCTAGGTTGGTAATCTCAGTAACTCTTCTGTTGTTGTTTTATTTATTTATTTATTTATTGATGTTTAGTAAAGGAGAAAACATTCAAAAACATGATTTTCTTGTAGCTTGGCCCTGGGGTGGGATAAGAATGGATTTTTCAAGAAGAATGGAAGCGAAAGATCTTTGAACAGTCATCATGAAAATACGACCTGCCCTGATTGTTCGTCTATGACTGTTACTAAGCGTCCTTCAGATTGACTGTTACTAAGCGTCCTTCAGATTGACTGTTACTAAGCGTCCTTCAGATTGTATTCTTCTAGCCCATCATCCATTTCTACCTTCCCGCATAGACTTTGAGTTTCATTCTTACAACCCATTACACTATCTCGGGCTGAACAAAGACGTTCTTAGGGTGCTCTCTGTCCAGCACCACCCGAACAGTGATGTCTTGAGTTCTTAGCAAGCCTTCCTGGTCCCAGCATGTGGCGCTGTGGTTAGTACTAAGATGTTCTCATGCCTGTGCTTCTGCATGTTATACAAAGAACCAAACTTATGAAAGTTTGTCAACTGGGATAAGGAGGTGTTTGCCAAATCTTTTTTTTTTTTTAATTAGGCTAATTGCTTTGTGTAATGAGGAGATTAGAGGTGGAGCTAAGAGACATTAAGGAGTTACTGAGGTGAAAGACAAGGTTTACTTGAGAGTTGAGCTGGGTGCAGAGGAGGGAAGGACTTTCTAGTCAGGTGTGAGGGATGATGCCCTAAATCAGTCCAGCTGTTGTTTCTCTAGCAGCTTTGTCTCTCTATGCGGTGGGCAGCCCACCTGCTTGCTGGGGTAGTCAGCATGCGTTCTTCCTCCCTTAGGGAGAAACTCAACCCAGTGAAGAAAGCAGGTAAGTACTTCATTCTTAAAGAGCATTTGAGAGAAAAGCACCATCTAAGATTTTTCTTCCTTTCCTCCTCCTCTTCCTCCTCCTCCTCTTTCTTTTCCTCTTCATCTTCTTTCCTCCTCTTCCTCTCTTTTAAAGGTTCATCTTATTGTCCAGTTTCCAGAAATAGAAGGCATTAAGCATAAAGGTTATTCTGAATGAATGGAGATGCTGGGTGTGCCTTGGTAAGGAGGCAAATGGCCGACAGATCCCATCCAAGTCAGAGCTGCACTCGGCTGTGCACGCCGTTTGAGCAGTTGAGCACAGACTCATTTCCAACACAGCAAAAGAAGAACCCGTTCTTTACTATCAAGGACACACTGAGTTTATTTTCTTGATTGTAATTCGTTTGAAGTATTTCTTACTTTTTAATCCCACAGTAAAAGTACGTCTTCCAAACAGTATATAACAACTATTCTAGGCAAAGTATGTGATCTCGATTCCTAAGCCATGAGAGAAATTCTTGTTTTCTGGAAGTTTCTCCCTGGGAAGGATGCTACATGCTGGCCTCCTTAAGCCAAGTAATGCCACCATGTTGGCCAGTGTGGTGGACTTGAAACAGGTTCTTGTGATTCCAAACTCTGTCTGCCTTTTATACTGCAGTCCTCTTTAGGTATAGTTTTGGGAAATGTCTTTCTTATTTATTTCCAGAGTCTGGATTTTCTTGGATGTGCTAGAAAGGTACGCAAAAAGCAGGTTCAAGGAAACCTCAGCCACCTTGGATTTAGTATTGTCAGCTTCATCTTCCTGGAGAGATCTGGGTCTGGACTAAACGTTGAGGGACATTTTTATCTCACCCCACTGAGTCCTGTTTGAAACTTGGGCCACTTTAAAGCCAGTCAGCTCTAGGCTGTAGGAGAATCTTGAAGGCTGCCATGGTCATTTGCCAAGAGTCTGAGTCACAGCACCCACCACAGGTGGCTTACAACCATCTGCAACTCCAGCTGCGGGGGTTCAACAAGTCTGGCCTCTGGGGGTGCCTGTACCTCATGTGTACATATACAGACACAGGCAGACAGGCAAGGAGGCATGCATGCATGCACGCACACATGTGTGTGAGCTTGCGTGAGCATGATCACACACACACACACACACACACACACACACACATACACGCTTATAAAAGATAAGGTCAGTCAACATTCCAGTAGACAGCACTAATTAGACTCAATGGAAAAACAGAAACAACAACAAAAAAAACCTCAGTGAGGACATGCAGATGTAGCGGGGTGCAGTGGGGGTGTCCTGGGGGAAGGGAAAAAGAAGAGGGGGAATTTGGGTTAGATATGGTCAAGATACATTTTATTCATATATGAAATTGTCAAAGACTAAATAAAAGATATTCTAAGTATACATTTAATATAGACGTATATAAAATCCCCCTTTTGTAACAGCATCATAGCCTCTGGAGGTATTCGTTATATGGTATGCATAATTGCACCAGTCCAAAGCTCTACAGATGACAGGTTCACACACATCTTAATTTAACAAGGTCTTGTAATGGGATCCCACCTGCCATCCCTAAGAAACCCCTCCTTCCAAAACCCACTCTGGGCAACCACTAGCCCATAGAATTAGTTTTAACCAAATGGCTCTCACGTCTTAAAATAAACATTACCCAAAGAAAGAACTGCCACATATCATAACACAGCGTGTAGGAGACTGTGCATAGATTCATACACGAGTGATATATTGTATACCTGGGGAACACAAGCTTATCCTTAGAGCCTTCAGTTCTTGTTGGTGCTTCTATTTTATTCTGTCTCACTCTATGCTTTACGTTAAAAAACAGTCAGTGTGGCCAGGAATGTAGCTCAGTGGCAGAGCGCTTGCCTCGCATGTGTGAAGCCCTGGCCTTTGATTAGACCTGAGAAAAGAAGGAGTAAGCAGCTGGGTGGGGTTTATGGTTGATGATGGCTCTTTTGTTGGTGCTGCTGTTTGTTTCCATGCTAGATAGAGATTGAACCTAAGGCCTCCTGTGTATTAAGGAAGACCTGTGGTTTCAAATGTGTGGAGTTGAATAGTCTTCCTTGGAGCCTGTGCTATCATGCAGTTCCTCAGAACCATATCCTAAGTAGCCCTGCTTCCTCTGGGATAGTTTCTGAACACATGGGCATGGATCCAAAACTTCAGAGTCGTATATGTGAGACCTATAGATTCTCTCAGACGTCTTCACACGTCCAGTTTTTGTACTGTGTGTTTCTAAAGGCATGGCACGAGTAAAGGTACGATGCTGGACCAAAGACATATATATGCCTTAGAAATTTTGATTTTCTCCATCATATTGCCTTACTAGAAATCACCTGTATATGTCTCAGAATAAACAGCATGGGTCTCCATGAGTCACAACAGAGCATCAGACACTACTCACAACCTCCCGTGGCACTTAATGCCCAAGTACTGTCTCTAATGTTTGTATTGATGTGGTTGAAACAATTGAGTTTCACTATATTAGGAGGAGCACGCTAAGCACAGACTCCAAGTCTGTGAAGGCCCCTGCTCCTCAGACACTAAAGACTCTTTTCCAGCTAGGAGTCTATCTGACCTTATCGTCCTGTGTCCAGCCTCCTCTCCTTTCTATCTCACTCTCAAAGTGCATGGGCCATGTTCTGCGTTTCCCCAGCCGAGAGGTCTCTGTCACCTTACTTTGCTTGTCCACAGTTTAAGTTCTGAGACTCCTCTTAGGTGTGTGAGTCTGACACTGTTTATGTGTGTACTCAAGGTGCTTGGCTTCAAAGCCCTCACTTCTTATTCCTACACGACACAACTAGGTGTCAGTGTTTTCTGAAAAGGATGAAACCTACATTCCTTACTAAGGCCTGAAAGCGCCCGCCCATGGGATCTGACTTTCTTTTCTCCTCCTCCACTTCACAAGTGGTACCTTTGTATGTTCCACTTAGACTGCTGAGTTCTAAGTGCTCCCCAAACACACCAGTCTCACTGTGGGGAGCACCTCCTCAGACTTTACGCCACAAGCTTTCTTTTCTCACTTAAAGATCATCTTCCTTCCTTAAGGAGTTTTCTCTTAGGTGACTAGTTAAGCTAGTAGAGTCACCCAATCATGTTCCGTATTAATTGCACTGTTCAAAGAACTGATTATCGGGTTGTTGTTTTGTTTTAAATAGCTTGATGATTATGAATTCATGGGAGCTTTTATCTTGTACAGAAATGCATCCTTCTTGTCTAGAACAGCATTGGGCACATAGTCTTGCTTACTAGATAATGGTTCCATGAATAAAATGGTTGCAGTATATGTTCCTTAACTAGAGGATTTGTGCAGGTCTGCTGTGGACCATCACAATTCTGAACACATTAGCCTGAATGTGATTGCATAGGGGGTGACAGCTCAATGTTGACAACCTTGCGGCCCTTCCTAAGGTGTCTAACTATTTTGTATGACTTCAACACATGTATGATCACCATTTTCACAAACAAGGAACCAAATGCATATTCAACATCCAGGATGTGTGAGACAGTTTATATTATATCATCTACTTTAATTTTATGAGCATCCCTGTGTATTATTTATTTGTAACTTTGATTTTACTTTTGAGATAAATGAGTTTATTTTTGATAAATAACTCCCCCAGGCCAGGCAGTGGTGGCACATGCCTTAAATCGCAGCACTTGGGAGCTAAAGGTAAGTAAATCTCTGTGAGTTTGAAGCCAGCCTGGCCTACAAGTTTCAGGACATCAAAGGCTACACAGAGATACCCTATCTTGAAAAAAATCCAACCAATCAACCAGCTAACCAACCAACCAACCAGTCAACCAACCAACCAAAAACCTCTTCCAACTATCCCCAAATCTTTTCAATGTGAAGGTTCAAATTTATGACCTCTTCTTTAATAATTGTATGTGTGTATACATATACATGTATACATACATGTGTGCATACATGTATGTATGTATAAGCACAACCTTCTGCGTCCATTTAGAGTTGCTCCATACATATATGTATTTAGGGTTAACCATAGGATTGGTGAACCTTTCAGGGGACTTGTCCTTGACAACAATGATTCTCCCTCTCTAGGAAGCCACTAGTTGCCTGGAGATCTTCATCTAGAGGTGAGGCCTTGTGAGACCGTAACTAAGGTTCAGTGATTAAGGGATGAGCCCATCAGCCAGTGTAAGAAGTAAGTGGTCTGACTGTTCAGTCCTTGCCTCCAGTGGATACACATAATCATCTTGTCAATGTCTTTGGAAATTACAAAGGTATGGTATAGAACGTAACTTTGAGAAGACTGATACAACATTTACAATTTCCTTCTCAATGTGTTTTCTTTGTTCAGAGAAGGCTGAACTTGTTTTACCCCTGCCTGTTGGGCTCAGTAGTCACAGATGAAAAATAGGCTCATGCTAGCTGCAGACTACATGCTCATTCTTGATGGTCTGGATGGACCCCTCGTGTGTTCTATACCATAGCTATGTATTCTAAGAGTGGAATTTTCTTTCTTTCCTCCCTCCCTTCCTTCCTCCCTCCCTCCCTTCCTTCCTCCCTCCCTCCCTTCCTTCCTCCCTCCCTCCCTCCCTCCTTCCCTCCCTCCCTTCCTTCTTTTCTTCCTTTCTTCCTTCCTTAATTTACACCACAAAGCTGCCCTCTCCTGGTCCTCCCTTGCAGAGTTCCTCATCCTATCCCCCTTTCCCTCGGAGAGGGCAGTATTCCCCCACCCTAGTGCATCAAGTCTCTGGAAGATTAGGCACATCCTCTCCCACTGAGGTCAGACATGGCAGCCCTCTGCTACATATGTGCTGGGGGCCTCAGAGCAGCCTGTGTATGCTGTTTGGTTGGTGGCTCAGTCTCTGGGAGCTCTCAGGGGTCCACATTAGTTGACACTGTTGGTCTTCCTGTGGGGTTGCCCTCTCCTCGAGAGCCTTTAATCTTTCCCCTAACTCTTCCATAGGAGTCTCCAACTTCTGTCCAATGTTTGTCTGTGAGTATCTGTATCTGTCTCAGTCAGCTGCTGGTAGAACTTCTCGGAGGTCTACTATGCTAGGCTCCTGTCTGTAAGCACAACATAATATCATTAATAGTTTGAGGGATTGGTGGCTGCCCATAGGATGGGTCTCAAAATGGGCTGCTCACTTGTTGGCCATTCTTTCAGTCTCTGCTCCATCTTTGCCCCTGCATTTCTTTTAGACAAGACAAACTTCAGGTCAAAATTTTTGTAGGTGTGTTAGTGTCCCCATCCTTCCACTGGGGATCCTGTCTGACTACTGGAGGTGTTCTCTTTAGATTTCATGTCCCACTGTTTGGCGTTTTGGCTAAGGTCACCTGCATTGACTCCTGGGAGCCTTCCTCATTTACACAATGGAGTACTATTTGGACATTAAAAACAAGGACATCATGCGTTTCACAGGCAAATTAATAGAACTAGAAAATATCATTCTTAGTGATGTAATCCAGACCCAAAAGGACATGTATGGAATGTACTCACTGATAAGTGGGTATTAGCCAAAAATTAAGACTACCCGTGGCACACCCCACAGACCCAAAGAAGTTAAACAAGAAGGAAGGCCCGAGTGAGGGTGCTTGAATCCCACTTAGAAGGGGGAACAAAATAGTCATGGGAGGTAGAGGGAGGGAGGGATCTGGGTAGTAGAGGGGAGGGCGAGAGGAATGGGGGGCAGGTTCAGGCATGGGGAGAGACAGGAGAGAGTCCCAGAGGGCCAGGAGAATGAATGAAAATATTCAGATGGGGTGGGGGGGTTCTCCAGGAGGTCTCTTAGAGTGGAATTTTATAAGTGTTCTTAAAAGGGCTTTAGTATAGTTCTTAGGTAAGTGTTCATTTTCTCTTGTAATAGTGAGGAAATATTAGTGTAAGGTAATTGACAGTGTAGAGAGATGGTTGCTTTTGTTGTCTGTCACGTGGTTAGTGTCTAATTTGTTCAGTCCTTGGTAAGGACTGGCATAGGCTGGCAGTCTCTCTGAGGCACGCAGTTGGCTTTGCAGTTCAGGTGCTCTGGGTACCTTTGCTAAACAGAGAAGCCGCAGTGCCCTCAGCAGGCAGGCTTTCTGCTTTTTTAAAACATTTTTTTAAAGCTTTGTAAAATCTTTTAAATTATCGTTTAAATGTCAAGTGCTCGCACACACATACACACTTCTGGTTTATTTTTCTTGAAAAACTAAAGTACACAATAACAGTGCTTCATAGACTCTGCACGAATCGTGGACAGGAGCCTTCACACTGCCCTGTGGGCCACAGTACTGGTTCCCCCATATCTTTCTCGCAGCCAGCCACTCTATGGCTGAGTCTGGATTACCCATATCAGCAAGGCTCATGGTCAGTATTTCTAAAGGAGTCACTCTCCAAAGTGAAAGAAGAACACAAGCAGCTCGCTGTGTTGCTGTGACTCTACCAGGTTCCTTTACTCTCTGGCTACCCGGGTATCAGTCCTGAGCTCGTGCTTGAGTTACTTGGCAGCCCTTTCTGATATTTGACCCAAAATTAGTGTTTTGAGTAAATTATTCAATGAAAATAATGAGAAATTCTAGTGTGTAGTAGATGAAACCCAAAGAGCATAATTATATCTAGGAATAATCAGATCAAAGAAAGGAAGATAGACAACTAACAGATAAGGTGGGTCTTGCCCCCACTGTCCTGACAATCCTCAAAGTGAGTCAAGAATCACCAGCCTCTAAGAGGCCTATTGGCTCATCTTTGGTGAGGATTAGAAGGAAGATCAGGAGAAGGTACCAGAGATAGGTACCAGAGACGCTTAACACCCTTCCTCTTGGTACAGGCTTCCATTTATCCCAGGTACTTCACCTGGAGACAGGCGTTGGCCAGCAGTTCATTATTCTCCTATAAGTTGCCTGCTTTATAAACAATACAAGTTATGCTACAGAGCTACAGATTTAGCTTTAAAAAAAAAAAAGCTACTGTCTACAAGCAAGAGTTTTTGACATACTGTGATCGTGAATGGATGCTAACTTTGATCCTTGGTGTATTGTTGTGGCTAAAGGTCTAACTTCAGAACAGTTGTTTTCCTCTCTGTTGGCTACTCAAAGCCAGCAGGCTGTTAAGTAAGCTACGATATGTTGCTAAGGGTTTTGCTGTCCAGGCCTATGTTTCTGAAATTATACGTGAAATAAGTTTCACATTCTCGACCTTAACCTCCGGAAAATGGGTTGCCTAGTCAATTGACTCATAGTAACTGAAAACTAGGATTTTAATATTTGTGATATTTGAAATACAAAATATTATCATCGAATAAAGTATTTAAAATTATTTAAATTCAAATTTTTTTGTCTAAGTAAGTGTCTCAGGAAATCCAGTTTCTGTGCATTTTCCCAGGACATAATATCTATGGATCTTATTAGTAAAAGAATCTTCTATTTGCTTAGAAAAAGACTATAAAAAGAACAACACATATTGAACCCAAGAATCTATAATATCCTCAAAGATCTCTGCAGTTTTGGACTCATTTCATGGTATCTCTCCTCTCTTCACTCTTCCGGCTGCTTATTCCTTGATGGCTTCTTAATTTGTGACACATTTTGTAGTCTCATCCTAGATAGAGAGTAGAAAGATGGTTATTCAGCTTCATCAGCTTCAAATACGCTTAACTGAAAATTACCACGGTTATGGTGTGTCAATGTTTTAAATCTCTGCAAATTTAGGAGAACTCTTCTAGGTCTCTTTTGTAAACTATAAGATTTGGGAAATTTTTCCAACAGATACATTTTGGGGATGCACATTTAAAATATTATCTTCATTCCACTCCCACACATTAGGCTTCGGGGATGGACGCCCGGACACATAGAGGCGATGAATGTCCGGACACGTAGAGGTGATAGACATTGAGAGGGCATGGAAAACTGAAAGACTGAGTTAAAATATCCTAAGCTAGGTTTGCAAAAGTCACCAGGGCCCCTCCCGCGGCCTTAGAAAGGCAATGATGGGTCATATGAGCTCATTTCTGTATTGTAGAATCCCCACCTAACAAGATTAACATAGAAAATAATCTCAAAATTCTGGTCAGGAATAGACAGATAAATTTAATCAATGAAAAGCAAAGTCAACTTGGGTTAAAGTACAAATATAACATGCAGCAGTCAAAGGCATGTGGTAACAGGTAAATGGCGTTAGATGACCTTTCAGTGTGAGCCAACCCTCTGATGCAAATAGAAAACTGGTTGACATACTAAGGGCCATATCAACAGAAATCATTTCCAGATATGCTAGCTAAGCCTCTCTTAGCAAGCTGCTTTGGTTAGAAGACAGTGATACAGTATGGATTGCATATAGTATGTGCCATTTATGTTTTAAATTAATTCGTTACTGTTGTTTGAATATGCTATGCGTGCATATGTGTGCAAGTGCACACAGTTCCAGGGCACATGTAGAGATCAGAGGACATATCTCTGGAGTGGATGCTGTCAGCCTTGCGTACCGGGTGTTACATCACCAGGCTCTGAAGAATATGTCATTTAAATTGACGACAATACGCAGACCTTCAATTCTTTCAAAGAATTCAAGAGTAGGGAATACTTTAAATTCATTTTATGAGACCAGCACTACCCTTCTACTGAAGCCAGGACACTATAGAAAGAAGAAACTGCCCGCCAGTATTCTTGATGAGTGCAGGTGAACATACCCTTAGCAGTGCTAGAAAATTGAATCCAACAGTACATTAACAGGACCATAAACCCTGATCCAGTAGGGTTTGCACTGGAAGTTAGGAATAGGTCAGTACATTCAAATCAGTAAATGCGACCGGCTGTATCAACAGAACGGAGGGTAAAAGCCATAAGACTATCTCAAAAGATGCACAAATAGCAACTAAAATAACTAAACATATGTTCACTGTGGAAGTTCTCAGTGACTAATGTATAGAGGGAATGCATTTGAATGCAGTCAGTGTCACAGGAGAGAAGCTCACCCAGCTGATAGCACACTCAGCAGAAAGCTGAAAGCTTTCCACCAGAGCCACGAGGAAACCTATGATAGTCATTCTTCATCCTTAACTTGGGAGACACTAGAAATCTTAGCCAAAGCAGTTGGGTAAGAAAAAAAAGTATAACAACAAAATCCAAATCAGAAAAGAAAAACAAGTGAAGTTTGCCTCTTAAAAGGCAGACATCATGCTATAAATTTCTAAAAACTTTACAGAAAAACTGCAGGATAAAAAAAAAGAACCAATAAAGTTGTAGAATACACAAATCAATATAGACAGAACCCTTTGTGACACCCTCTTCCCAACTTCATACCCAGACTTCCCATGTCTTTCTCCAAAGTCTGGCCTTATAAATTAACAGAACTAGAAAAGATTAGATTGATTGAGATAACCCAGACCCAGAGAGGCAAATGGAACCTACTCTCTCTTGGTGGAGGCTCCCAGCTCCACATCTTCAGATGTGAGTATGTAGCCTGTAGTAACTATAGAAACCAGAAAACTAAATGGGACCATTGCCTGGATCTGGGAGTCGTGGTTAGGAAGCAATAGAGGGGGAATAGCAGGATATATGTGATTTCATCAGAAATGGGAAAAGAAGGGCTCCTTAAGAAGGGGCAGGGAGGTAAACACAGATGGAGATGCAAGGAAGGTGAAAGGTCATAGCCGGATACAGTGGTCTGATCGGAGAGATGGGGCGGTAGATACAGGAGGGTGGGGAGGTAAATGCGGGAGACAGAGGGTCATGGGTAAAATAATAAGGAATCACACTATCAATTATTTACATAAGCTTCTCATCTGGGATGACAGTGCTCTCTCTAAAAGCCAAAGACCAATTAACAAAAGTCCTATTTTAAGTTTTTGGTCAGAGTGTCTAAGAAAGACCCCCAAATACAGCCTATTGCTTCCAGAGCTGGAAGGTTAAGTTCATAGACTGAAGATACCATGGACTTCAGAAACAGAGCCTGGAGGCTCCTGGGATGGAACTGACTTGAGGACTAGTTTTCATTGCACTATAAGGTACCATGAAATTTTACAAAGGAGGAAGGCAATCAGCAGTTCTAGCCAGCCATGATGTCTATGAAAACTGAAGACATCAGTGTAGAGATACTCTCTGCTCATGTGCTTATGAGTTGGAAGAGTTAATATTGTAAAATGCATTACATCCCAAATGATCTAAAGATTTAAGGCAATCTTAGCAGGGCAGTGGTGGCGCACGCCTTTAATCCCAGCACTTGGGAGGCAGAGGCAGGTGAATTTCTGAGTTCGAGGCCAGCCTGGTCTACAGAGTGAGTTCCAGGACAGCCAAGGCTACACAGAGAAACCCTGTCTCGAGAAAAAAAAAAAAAAAAAAAAAAAGAAGGAAAAAGATTTAAGGCAATCTTTGTTAAAATCCACTAACATTTTTTCATAGAAATAGAAAAGCAATCCTAAAATTCATATGGAACCACAAAGGACTCCAAGCAAACAAAACAATTTAACATAGAACAAAATTAGCAGTATCTTATCACTTGATTTCAAAGTACAATGCAAAGCTACCTTAACCCAAGCAGTGTGGCACTGGCATTAAAACCAGACATGTAAGCACACAGAGTAGGATAAAGAGCACACACATAGCCAGCTAATCTTCAGCACAGGTGCCAAAGCCACACAGTGAGGGAAAAGGAGAGTCTCTTCAATTAATGACACTGAAGAACTGTATATTATATGAAAAGAATGAAACTGAACACTTATTTGACACCACACACATGCAATCATTTCAACTAGACTAATAATCTACATGTTAAGATCAGAAACTATGAAAATCCTAGCAGAAAACGCAGGAGAGATATTTCTTGATGCTGAAGTCAGAAATGGTTTCATGACGAGATTTCACAACCATGGATCTATAAACAAGGGTAGGCAAGCGGATCTGCACAGGATGAAATGGAGGCTGACGAAGTATAACCAACACTGGAAAAGCCCGGGTATGGCAGGGGTGGGAAGCACAGCTTCTGGGAACTCATGCAACCTCCACAACAACATAAAAAGAACCCAGTTCAAGTGTGGGCAAAGAGCCCAAATAGATGTTTTTCCAAAGAAGTCATATAAATAGGTAACAGATATATAAGAAAACGTAGAGTATCACCAATCATAAGAGAAATACAAGATATCACCTTGAGGATGGCCTAGATGGTCAGGGTGTGTAGTACAGTTGGTAGAGGGCTTGGCTGGTGTGCCTGTGTCCCTGCATTCACCCTCCAACGTGCCATGAAACCCAGCACTGGAGAGGTAAAGGCGAGAGGATCAGGCCCTCAAGGCCATTCTTGAATACATAATGAGTTCAGGGCCAGCCTGAGCTATGTGAGACCCTGAATCAAAGTAGAAGGATTGTGAAGAAATGGGGACCCTCATACACTGTTTCTGTTATTGTATGATGTTACAGGCATGCTGCAATGTAGTTTGGAGGCACCTCACAAAAATAAAATTAAATAAAATAAATAAAATAAAAAATAAAAACAAAATAAAATTATGATATGATCCTGCAACCCCACTTCTGGCTACATGGAAGAAAGAATTGAGATCAATATTATCAACAAATATTGTCACTCCTATTATCTTTGCAACATCATTCATGACAGCCAAGATAGAGACACAACCTAAATGTCTGCCAGCCAGTGGATGGATTAAAGATTATGTGAAATATTCAGTGGAGTAATTCAGCCCCAAGACGGAAATCCGGAGAATGGCACCAGTGAGCCCAAACGCCATTATACTAAGTGAAATGAACTGGAAACAGGGGAAATGCAGCTTGATTTCAATGACACAGTATTATCTGAGGAGACTGAACCCCTTAGCAACCCAGGGTAGAACAGTGGTTGTCAGGAGAGGTGAGGATCGGCCAGGAGGATGCTGGTCAAAGGAGTCAAACCATTTAGAGGATGAATGGATTCTGAGCTCTGACAGACAGCACAGTAATCCAAATGAAGAGTAGATAAGTGTTGTGTGATCCAGTTTATTAAGAAATTGGGTGTTCATGTTGACCTCACACACACAAAGGTAACAACAGTACATGGTGACAGATATGTTAGCCAACTTGATGCGGTAGATAAGACAGCAAAGCATATTGATACATGTAAGTTTTAAGTATGAAGATTTTTAAAAATCTTTTTATTATACTTTAATACAGCTGAGGAAAAGATGTTGAGGCAAACAGTAGGGGAGAGAGTGGTGGAGACACCAGGATCACGATGTCAGATGAACAGTTAGTGAACTTGGTGATGTCAGACTCACCCGCAGGGCACAGGAACAACCTTTGGATACCCACTGCTGTGTCCAGAAGAGCTTTCTATGCCAACCTTGCTCTAAGTTGCTGTGGCAGACAAGGATAATGCTAACCGACATTTCATCTCTAGTGAGCCATGGCTTTCTGATATCACGGCTGCTTCCATGACTTAAGCGTCACAGGGAAACTTTGACAACAACAGCTGGCTCATAGAATTGACCACCCTGAACTAAACATACATACACATGGTTCCTAACATATGCAGAGGCAAACAATCAGGCTAGTGGGGTTTTGCCTAATTTTAAGATTTTAATTTCATTAAAATTTGTTGTGTGGGAGTGTTCAGGTGTGTAATATGTGTGCAGGGGTCTGTGTATACATGGAGGCCTGAGGCTGATCTGTGTCTTCCTCTTGCTTGTGTTCCCATTTGCTTGTTTTCTTCAAGCATCCAGCACATGTGCTCTGTGTTTCATGTGAACCAATCTGTGCTAGGACGTGGGAGAAACGGGCTCTGACTTCATGCAGTTTAAAGTCCCCCATGCATCTTAATGCAACCAATGTTACAAAGAACAGGCACTTGCTCATCTCTTGATTGACAACTTGCAAATCAATGATATATGAGAATGAGGGATGGCACTTGCACTTCCTGTTCAGCATCTCAACCTCTGTGGTCTTCAATCTTCCTTCAGTGCTGTGTATGCCTCTAGGCGTCATTTCTTTAAGAAAATGTTCAGCCCTGAGACTGACCAGAAGGCAGCAAACATGAGGCCAGCCTCCATGCTCTCTGTGCTCACCCCTGCAGTCTTGTTGATGATGCTTATTTTGGTCTTAGTTTCTGTGATCAATATCATGGTGTTGGTGGTAGGGAAAATGACTAAACATCTAGGCCTTGAGGGTATCCGATTCACTACACTTCTGTTGCTTCGGCTGTGCTAAGAATGTTGGGAATTCTGTGTAGCCAAATGAACTGCCGCAATCTTCCAATGGTGCCATGTGAGCACAGGCGTTTTCCTAGCCAAGGTCCTTAGTGAATCCAAGGATAATCTCCCTTTGAGTAGAGACTGAGGTCTTTTCCAGACTTTAAACACCATAGTGTCTTTAAAACTATTATTAGCAAGTTAGGGGATTTTGAAGTCTTCTGAACAAATTTTACATGTTGGTAATTGGACAGTCCCCTGTTAACACGGGCTTAAGTTACTGGGATTCAAGCTGGAAAATTTTGACTTGTGTAGATGTTGAAATGACCACTCAGCCCTGAGTGCCATTTCCTTTGTGCTGAGAGCAAATTGGAAGTTCACCTAACAGGCCTTGGCAAATCTTCTTGTCTATAATTAACACGTGTAGTTTAACAGCAGTTAACCTACCATCCTGTTACTTTTTATGGATTAACTTTGTTATGCTACATGGTACGACCATGTGTGCCCCACATTAAATTGGAATTAAAGTGTTATTTCTGAAGATCTCTTTCCCCCTCCTTTCCCCATTTCTTAAGTGAAACCATGATTTTGTGGCAAACGACTGTGACAAATCTGTGATTTTCATTAAAGAATTTAGTGACAAACATTCTTTCCTAATTATAAATATAGAGAGTATGGGTCCAAGGATTTGTGTACTGATTTGGAAATGTCAGCCACACCCTGTTTCTATCTGTTTACTCAAGCCAGTTGGATCTCTGCAATCTTGAAAGAAACACATTTTCTTTCCATCAGTAGCGGCACGTCAGACTCAAGAGCAAGCGTGTCTAATCGAGAGCTCAGCCCTCGTGTACTGCTGTCTGTTTGAGGGAGTTTTAATTAAAACATATTGTAGCAAAATATGCCACAATGTAAAATGTACTATCAACTAAAGTACACAGTGCCAGTAAACACACTCACAATGCTACATAACATCTTGACGATCTGTCTCCAAAACTTATTACAGTCACTTGTTAAAAGGTAGGTCACCCTTTCTCCTCCCTTCCCTGCATTTCCTGGCACCCACTCTTGTATACAGTCCTCTCTATGAAGTCTGCCACTCTGGACATCTCACATGAATGGGATCACACCATGTTTGTCTTTCTGTGATTGACCTCTCTCATTTGATGTTTTGAATTATGTTATAGTTTCCTTCCTTACATACTGCTATTTATTTATTTATTTATTTATTTATTTATTTATTTATTTATATATTTATTCATTTTTAGAGATTTATTTATTTTATGTATATGAGTATATATGAGCATATTTTCTTCATGCACACCAGAAGAGGGCATCAGATCCCATTACAGATGTTGTGAGCCACCATATGGTTGCTGGGAATTGAACTCAGGACGTCTGGAAGAGCAGTCAGTGCTCTGAACCGCTGAGCACATACCGTTATTTATGGTGTGGCTTGAGATGATATCCCACGGTATGTGCTGCATTTTTGATCTTCTGTATCTGCACTGGACTCTTGGCTTGCTTCTGCCTGTTGCACACGGTGCTGTGATGGATATGGGTGTGGAGGTATCTATTCCCCTCCCTGGTTTAATGCTTTGGATGCTTCCCTGTGTTATTGCTTATGGTGGCTGTACCAATTTCAAAATTCTAACGAGTGCTGCAAGAGGGTTTCCTTTCCCTCAGATCCTTGCCAGCACTCACCTGTTCATGTTCGGATTACTGTGGCAGGCATCCCAATGGGCACACGCTGTTTGTTTTTTAAATTGCTGGCATGCGAATGCTCATGAGCAAGCAGAAACATCTTTGTAAATGGTTAGTTTTGTTTTAGGTGTACATCAAAATGCAGACTTCCCAAATGATATGCTCCTGTTTTAATAACACATCTTCAGAATAAAACTGTAATAGGGATGTTGAAGAAAATTATCTGACAGAGGGAATAAGGGTGAAGGGTGGCTTTGGGAGGCCTCTGGGGTATACCAGCAAACCCTTCAACACTTCTGAAATATATACCAGTTAACAGTTGAGCTGTTTGGCGTCCTCGTAAAAATACCACAAACATGTTTTGATGGTGAGAGTTTATAATTTCTATTAAGAAAAGGCATTATGAAGCTGAACAAGGCGTTAAGAGGTCCAGCCATGCACAGTGATGGCTGTCATATGTGCTAGAGTCAAAACTCCATAGCCTTGGTTAGCCCAGCACATTCGATCTATGGCAGCACATTCCTGTGTTCAGGCTCCTTTCCCCCCTCAGGGTTTTCACTGTGTTAAGGTTCATTACCCTGACCTGAACCCCCCCAGTTTGGACCTGGTAGAAAGTGGATTACTTCATTAGCAAGCCAGAATTGCTAGGTGAAAATCTATCTAACATCTCCCTCTCTGGAACAAATATGCCCAGGTTACTGGTAATCCACACATGTGGCATCAGTTCCCCCTTATTTGGAACATACAGAACTAAATTAATAACAGTGCTTACAAGACCCTGGGGCTTTACGTAAAAGAATTTTGATCTCCTTAGGAAGGGCTCACCAGTGCTCTCGGGAGAGATGCACTTGACTTTTGACCTCTTTTCAAAGGCACCTGTGTGAGCTTTTAAAATCCACTACCACCAATTATCCACTTTGAACCCGAAGTGTTTAAACCTGGGACCACATTAACGGAGCTTAGCACATAGCTGTGTCACTGTGGACTGCCTGATGTGAGGAGATGTCTTGACATAGTTAAAAGGGAGTTCAGGGATGGGTATGAGATTAGTCGGGTCCTCCTACTGACAGCCTCAAACAAAGAAGCCTTTTAGCCACCTGGTTTGTGTCTCCCGCACCTGCATTCAGATTGCCAGGATGGTTTGGGGCAGTGCCTTGATCCCGTTCTCTTCAGGTACTTGTTTGCTAACTGTACACTTAATGACTGATTAGCAGGGCAGTGGGGGGAGCCCTGGAAGAGGAGTTTCCTCTGCAGGGGAAGTGGAGCTATGAGAAAGCAGTTGTTTAGGAAACCAGCTCATGATGGGCTTAGGAAATCCTGTGTGGACTTCAAAATCTTTTCAAAAGGAGACTCCAGCACACCCTATATTTTAGTTTATATGCGTTGTTTTTCCTTCTGCTATCATTTAAGCCAGGGCAAATAGACATTTCTTTCTGCTTTGCATCATTGTGAGCTGGTTTCTTTCGTACGAAATGTGGCTCTGATTTCACTCCCTGGGCTTATTAAATTTAATATTCTTATTTTTTACTTATGGTGCAGAGGACTTGAGCACTCTCCTACTAAGTTATTCCAGGATCTGGGAGGCCAGAGTAACTCTGTGAAAGTGAGATTCCAGTTGTCTAGCTAGCCCTTTAGCCTTTGCCTGCTGCAGACTTTCAACACCAGCCAGGGCTGCATTGTTCACTGGAACTGAGCAAGGCAGAAATATTAGAGGCCTAGTTGAGTCCATATTCAATGCCTGGTTTAAATCACTGATGTTGTAAGATCTGGCCATGGACAAAAAAAAAAAAAAAGTTTGTTCTAGTTTTTGATATTTTTTTCCTAAGAAAAGTAAAACCATACAGCATTTCTTGATTGCACAATGAAGCACAGCTACGGGCCGTGCTAATAATTTATCCCAGTTTACCCTTAGCGGAGTTATGCAATGGCCATTTCAAATACACTCATCCAAGTCATTGGATCATACATTTCAAGAGTCATTTTGTTGAGTAAAGAGTGGGGTGCACTGCCTGCTATGCATTTGGCAGGTACACCAACCTACTTCTTGCCCGTGGAGAGCTAGCTGGATTTCTTCAAATGTCTGCTTCTAATTGTCTTAACATCTGTGGCTCTCTAATCACTATCTAGTGCTTTGTCAATGGTAGTGATGATGTAATCACTGACAGCACCGATAACAACAAGAATAGCAAAGACTACATCAGTGTAGACTGTGTGCTAGGTTTTATGTTATGAGCTATGTGTATATTTTAGCTTATATGCTTTCCTAAGAAACGGAAAGGTGATGGTCCTGTTGGGGAAATATGAGGCTCATAGAAGAAAGAAATTTACCAAAGTCATGTGCTGTCATGAGCTTTATAAGCAGGAGGAACACAGTTTGAACCTTGGCACTCGAATTACAGGACAAATGATCTCAATCAGAAATATTTAAAAGTCTGTGTATAGGCCAGCATCTTCGCTGATAGGTGAAAAAAAATGCCTACTTTTTACATTGAGGACATTACTAAAATAACAGAAGATGTAGAGGTATGTGCAAGAGTATTTGTACAATCATTACTCTGTCTCTTGGCTTTTAAGATTCCATGTACTTAAAGAAAGAAGGGTTAGGATTACCCAGCTTCCACCCTCTGTGTACTCATGGTGGCAACAGAAACGTCCCTTCTAGGGCGTGGTACTTACATTCATAGAATTGACATATTCATTTCCTTCCATTTAATTTTTTTTGGGAACACCTCACTTTCAGGGCATAGCTTTTGGAGTACAAGTGAACTTATTAACATGGCGAAGTTTGCAGGTCACTCTTCATTAAAAGATTCTTAAGGCACTTGTCTGTGTTGTCTTCAGCAATAATGTCTTTTCTCTTAGCAACTGTGCTGATTTTCTCAGTAGTTGTATTGAATCTCTGTCTTAGAAGTGGAAAGTTGTTATAAAAGAAAGGTTTAGTGTGTGTGTGTGTGTGTGTGTGTGTGTGTGTGTGTGTGTACCTGTCACCAAGCTCCAGGGCTGGGCTCATGCTTTCACAAAGAAACTGAAGGAGAGATAGCTCAGAGTTTAAGATCATGGCTCCCTGGATCCTGCAGGTACCTGCACATACACAGAACACAAACATACATTCAGGAATGCTCACACATACATAAAATAAAATAAAATAAATCTTTAAATGTGTTTGGAAACGAACAGCCAGCAATAAACAGGTATACCATGTCTGTACCCCCATCCTCATCTCCAAGTCATTTAGCTGATTTGCCTTGAGACTCATCCTGTAGTACAGTTTTTGTGTAGACATATGTAATTATTAAATAGACATCATGCAGGATCTTAAGGAGAACCACACACAAACTTTAGTGCTAAAGAGAACCAAAATAATGCTTAAAGAAACCCAGGGATCACGAAGACCATTGTCCAATATACCTAGAGGAGCAGGATTTGGATGTATAAAGGGGATTTATCAGAATAACCTACGGGCTGTGGTCCAGTTAGTCCAATAATGGCTGCCTACCAATGGAAGATTCAAGAACTCAGTAGTTGTTCAGCCCACAAGGCTGGATGTCTTAGCTGTCTTCCGTTTACATGATAATCCCAAAGAAGTAGGCTCTAATTCCAATGAAGAAATGACGTTGCCATCAAGAATAAGGGCAAGCAGGCAAAGAGAGCAAACGTCCTTCTTCTGTGTCCTTAATATGGGCTGTCAGCAGAAGGCATGGGCCAGGTTAAAGGTGGATCTTTGCACCTCAAAAGATCTTTATTAAAGCTGTGTCCTCCCACCTCAAAAGGTAGAAATTAAAAGTGGGTTTTCCCACTTTGAATGATTTAATTAAGAAAAAAATCCCTCACAGATGTACCCAGCCAGTTAGGTTTTAGTTAATTCCAGATGTAGTCAAGTTGACCCCTAAGAATAACCACCACAAATCCACCACTTTTCAGCTTAACATACAATCATATCTCCTTAAGTCATGTTTAATTTTCAAATGAAAACAATAACTAGGTCATAATTACATCTAATATGATATAACCATCCCATGATACAACTGCAAATTCATTATAAATTTTAGAGCATCTGAGAAAGTCCCTTGAGGAACATTCTTTTGTATCTCAAACTTAAATATGATAATCACTAATATTTTCTTAATTGATGTTATATTGCATGATAAAGAAGTCAGGGAAAGAAAATGCAAATATCTGTACACTCTTAACAAAACATAAGAGAAACTCTCATGTCAATTGTAATCCTGGTTTCTGTAACTGGTCATGTGGCCTTAGCTCGTAATTATAACCCCTCTCCTTTAATATCCATTTCTATATTATCTCTACCATCAGCAAGTACCTCAGGAGGTCTTTGTTCTCTTCCTGGAGAAGTCACCCATACCTTCATTCCTGAAGAGTCTTTGCCCTTTGTCATCTTGCCTGGATTAGATTGTTGTAGTTTCCCATTGACTTTAAACACAGGACATGGTAGCTCTAAGACATGCCCCGAAGCAGTGGCTCTCAACTTTCCTAAGGCTGTGACCCTTTAATGCGGTTCCTTATGTTGTGGTGACCCCAGCCCATAAAATTATGTCATCACTGCTTCATGATTGTAATTTTGCTACTGTTAGGAATCATGGTGTAAATATCTGATATGCAACTCCCACAGGGTCATGACCCACAGGTTGAGAGAAGGCCTAAAGGATCTCTTGCACTCCAGACATAACCTTTACTTCCACTGCAGAGAAGCAAACCAATTTCCCCTTGGGAATCTGGATCAATTACTGTCCTAACACTGTATTTCTTTCTCTTAGCCTATTGACAGAAGGACACCAGAAGCCTGAGGTGGCAAAGGGTAAAAGTCTGAGCCTCTAATTCAATGGAATGTTTGTTGTGTCCCCAGAGTGCTTCTCCCTCTGCAATCAAATCTTCTAGGACAGAAGAACTTAAAATCGAGGGAAGAAAAAGCAAAACTGTTCTGAGTGGGTTGCTAGGGGTGACAGTGAGGGGAACTATTCCCTTTTCCACCCCTTGATTCCTGGACTCATGAATCTCATGGGAGAATCCATACCATATATTAGATGCTGAGTCAAAGCACATACCACCTTCTAGAGAACCCTGCCCCAGCCCCTAAGGCTGCTGCTACATCATCAACACTGTAACTGTGCCTTCAAAAGGCCATTCCATCTCTCTATCAGGCCAGCTGCTCCAGGATGGTGGGGAACATGGTAAGACTAGTAGATTCCATGATTTTGGGCCCATTGTCACACTTCTCTGGCTATTAAGTGGTTCCTTGGTCAGAAGCAATACTGTATGAAATCCCATGATGGTAGATGAAGTATTTTGTAAACCCACAGATTGTATTTTTTGCAGAAACATTTCAGGTAGGAAAGGCAAATCCATAACCAGATTAAGTACCTACAACAGAAAGAACGAACTGTTGCCATTTCCTTGGAGGAAGGGGTTCAATGTAGTCAGTCTGTCACTTTGTGATGTGGTCACCCTTGAGAATGGTGCCATATCCAAGGCTCAGTGTTGGTCTCTGCTGTTGACAGATGTGGTGCTCAGCAGAAGCTATAGCCCAGCCAGCCTTGGTAAATGGCAGTTCATGTCACTGAGACCATGTATAACCTCCATCTCTGCCACCAAGGCCACTTTGATCGTGTGTCCATTGGCAATGACGGGGATGGCTGGAGAAATGGGTTGACTAACCACAAAAATGGGTCACACATCTGTTTGATTATTGAACTTCTTCTCTGCTAAAGTCACATTTTGATGACCATCCACAAGGGTCACAAGTATCTTCACATTCTTTGTCCATTTGGCAAAATCTGTCCACAGACTTCTTCTCCAGATGTTTTTCTCACCAATTTCCCAACCATGCTCTCTCCAAGTTCTTGACATTCCAGCTAATCCATTGTCTAGACCGCATGAGTCAGTGAACAATCCCGGATATGGTCATTTCTCCTTCCAAACAAAATGTATGACCATTCGTACTGCCCACTGTGAAGATTTCCTTCCACAGGTGTCTTTCAGGGTTGTCCCAGAAAGGAGTGGTGATGTTGCAGCTGTACACTTCTGGATGCAGAACCATCAGTAAACTGGGTCCTAGTCTTCTATTCCTCAGTCAAGCAGTAACAGGGCATACCAGGTACATGCTGGATAGCAGACTGCATTATAACAGTTGTAGAAACCTTAAGCATGTAGGCAACTTGCTTGTGCCTTCAAAACCTACCATGTATATAGCACTTCCATTTGATAATGGATTGCTGCTGTGAACTTTATGATTTAGTGGGTCAGATAGCACCCAGTTCGTGATGGGAAACTCAGATCAAATGGTTAACTTGGTGGCCCATTGTCAAATGTTCAGTTTCCTCTAAGGCCCAATAACAGGTGAAGAGCTGGTTTTCAATTGGAGAATACTTGTCTGCAGATGATGGTAGAGCCTTGTTCCAAAATATCAAAGTTCTCTGCTGTGATTTAGTTATAAGGGCCTGCCAAAGGCCCCAAACTGAGTTCATATCTGATAGGCAAGTACCATCAGGTCTGCTTGATCATATGGTCCAATTGGTAGAGCAGCCTTCACAGCTGCCTGGACCCGTTGAAGTGTTGTCTTTTGTTCAGGCCCCACACAAAACTAGGAGCTTTCTGAGTCACTTGGTATATGGGCTGGAATAACATACCCACATGAGAAATGTGCTGTTTCCAGGACTCAAATAGGCCCACTAAATGTTGTGCTTCTCTCTTGGTGGTGGAAGGGCCAGGCGCAATAACTTTTTTTTTCCTTAGAAGCGGTATCTCTGCGTGCCCCACCACTGGACTGCTAAGGATTTCACTGAGGTAGACGGCTCTTGGATTTTGGTTAGATTTATTTCCTGTCCTCTGATGAACATATGTGTCACTAACAATTTCAGAGTGTTTCCTATCTCATGCTCACTTGGCCCCGTCAACACAGCGAACCAATATAATATTTTGTGGAAGAGACAGACAATCAAGATCCCTTCAAACTAAGTTATGACACAGGGCAGGAGAGTTAATATATTCTCGAGGTAAAACTGTGAAAGTATACTGCTGGTTTTGCCAACTTAAAGCAAATTGCTTCTGGTGGTCCTTATGGACAAATACCAAGAAAAAAGTACTTGCTAGATCAGCAGCCACATGCCCTGTAGTAGGCAATGTTAATCTGTTCAAGTAAGGACATCACCTCTGGTCCAGCAGCTACAATTGGAGTCATTACTTGGCTGAGTTTTCAATAGTCAACTGTCATTCTCCATGATCCATCTGTCTTCTCGCTGGCCAGATAGCAGAGTTAAAGGGAGATGTGGTGGGAATCACCACCCCTGCACTTTTCTGGTTCTTTATGGTAGCACTAAATTTCTGAAATTTCTTCAGGGATATGGTACTGCTTTTGGTTCACTGCTTTCCCTTGCAGAGACAACTCTAAATCCCTTCATTTAGCTTTTCCGATCTTAATAGCCCTCGCCCCACATGTCAGTGAGCCTGGCGAGCATCCTGACATCTTCTAAGTATATCTATCTCAATTACACATTCTAGGACTGGGGGAAGAGCCACAGGAGGAGTTCAGAGACCCACTGGCCTTACTATATGAGTCAGACTTCAGCCAAAACTCCATTAATCACCTGTTCTCCATAAGTAACTGGAGGGCCACAATGTTCCTTGGGAACTCCTGAAATCAGTGTTAATTCCAACAGACCCTGGAAAGACCGATTGCTTCCTTTCCCCCAGTGTACTGTTACCTTTGCAAAAGGCCATAGGTCTCCCTGGGGAGAAGACTGGAGAAAGACTAACAGTAAAACTCTTGAGTATTTTATCAAGTGCCTTTCTTACAGAACCTATTCAGCCCTTCATGGTTATGGGTCTGTAAAATGGTTCACGTCTGGAAATTGGTTCATGTGCCAAGATTCCCTTTTGCCATGATCCAGTGCGACCTTTCTTTCATCTGTTTGAGGATTTTTCTGCTTATATAGATCAAATAAAAATGCAGTAGGCTTGTTATCCATTTCATACCTGGATTGATTATCTGGTACCAGAGGTCCATACGAGTCATGCCACCATAAAAATCATTTTGCCTGAGCTGCCCATTATAGTTCAGGCCCATATGGACATTGCTTTATATATGTTGTCCATTATGATATCTATGACTAGCTTGTCTTTGGTGATTCACTGCTGCCACCTTGTCCCTGCTACTTCAGGGTTGAATTAATTTCGACCCCACTGCCTTTAATTTATCCAACTGAGCAGCGGTATCTC
Organism: Uromys caudimaculatus; assembly: GCA_028551405.1. Lineage (NCBI taxonomy): Eukaryota > Metazoa > Chordata > Mammalia > Rodentia > Muridae > Uromys > Uromys caudimaculatus. The sequence continues at coordinate 68,960,385 of CM052708.1, read as the reverse complement.
TAACCCGAAGGTCTGGAACAAGAAAGAAGACGACAACAAAGCTCTTCAAATGTGCTGGTGCCCCTCTTGCCACTTTGTGTCTTATAGGATTCGTGTAGGGCATGTCTTCTCTGTTTTTCCTTTGTGGAGAATTAGGTTTTGCACAGTGTACCTACGCTAGCACCGCAATTTCCCTAAGCCTTAAAATCCCTTCATCAACACTAAACCAAGGAATAACAGGTATTTCCAATTTCATTTCAGTGAGTCATCTTTTGACAAGTATCTCAGCCAACCATTCAAACAAACTTTGGACACTTGTTAAAACTGAGCTTCTGTGTGAAACCTAGAATCTCCAGAGGGCCCATATGAATAAACCCAACCTGATCAGTTTATGTTTTCATTAGTAGTATATATCTCATACCTCCTCAAGGACTTCTGTTGCCCATATTGGAGCCTGCTTTGCTTTAGGTCCATTGCTACTTACAATTGATGAATCAGGGTTATCAAATGCATATGTCTCCTTAAATTTGTAAAATGGGTTTTTCAGTACTCTTCTGAGCTTTTAGTAACTGGAGAAGCTTCAGTCACTGTAGGTGTTGGCAAATTGGAAAGCCTATTTCAAATACTTAAAGAAATCATCCTTGGGCTGGAGAGATGGCTCAGCGGTTAAGAGCACTGACTGCTCTTCCAAAGGTCCTGAGTTCAAATCCCAGCAACCACATGATGGCTCACAACCATCCGTAATGAGATCTGATGCCCTTTTCTGGTGTGTCTGAACACAGCTACAGTGTACTTACACATAATAAATAAATAAATCTTTAAAAAAAAAATAGAAATCATCCTTATAATTCTGTTACTCTAGAACCACATCTGATACCCCAAACTGTATTGGTTAGGGTTTTCTAGAGGCATGCATGAATTAATGGCTTAATCCAGTTAGTCTAAAGATGTCTGTCTAGCAATGGAAGATCCAATAACCCAAGAGTTATTCACAAAGCTGGATGTCTCAGCTGGCTGTAGTGCAAATCAGAATCCTGAAGAAGTAGGCTCCAGTACCCGTGAAGGAATAGACTTGCCAGTAAGAGTGAGAGCACGCAGGCAAAAGGAGCAAGCTTCCTTCTTGCATATGCTTTCTATAGACTGCTAGTATGACCCACATTAAAGGCGGATCTTCCACCTCAAAAGATCTATGTTAAAATTGTGTCTTCCCACTTCAAATGAGTTAATTAAGAAAAAAAGATCCCAGCCTTTGGATTTTAATTAATTCCAGAGGTACTCAAGTTGACAACCAAGAATGATCGTCACAGAGTCATTTCACCTTCTCGTCCGTCCAAGTCAGACCAAAACCATCAGAAAATAAATTCAATGCCAGGAATTAGAAACCAGAACTTGCCAGCTTTCTTCTCTAGATCAAGTCTTCCATTCCTCGGTCAAAACCGGTTCAGCCTCCTCCCCATTCCTAGTTTTCTCTCAGTTTGAGATGTCTCCTGCCTAAAAGTCCCTTCACTTCTAAGGACAATCTCCTTTGTCATGACATCTAAGTCCCATCAGTCCTGCAGACAGTTATATCCATTTTAGTCCTTCCTTGGGTGTCAACCTTTGATATTTCCCTCCTCCAGTGTCGTCCCTCTGGCCATTCAGTAATTTATTTTTTATCTTTCATTTTTGGTTGTTGTTGTTTTGTTTTTTACTTGCTTTGAATTCTGCATGCCCTCTTTTATTGTGGCTTCTAAGTCTTAAAGGACACTTCTGGGTGTGGTCCACCTGGGCTGGATGAGAAACTCAACATTATCTCTTTTTATTTGTTCACCAGAACCTTTAAAAGATACTTTTTGAGTTTATTCTGCCTGTGAGATCGCCATAGAAATCGCTCTTATTTATTTATTTCTAGACTTTTACCTCGTCTGAGATCCTGGGAGGTTATGACTCTCTAGATCAGAAATTATGAGTCATAGATAAAGTTGAAAATTTTTTGATAGCTACACTGAACAAAACTTCCATTTGTGTTTGGAATTTACAAAATTTAACATGGCATTTGATTTACATGTTTTTCAAACATACTTAGAGTTCCCCTAAATTTTCTGTTCTAATATTTAAATTTTAATAAACTAAAGTGAAGTGAGGTTATAATTGAGCCTCTGGGTTTCACTGGCCACATTGCAAGCTTTCAATGGCCCGTCTCACATACAGCTTAGTTCACATCTCCATGAGATAGCGCTTGTATTTTGGACTTTCGATCACATAGACTTTTGCCTGCAGGTGGATAGGTGGGAGGAATGGGCTTTTTTTGTTTCACTCTTTGAATTTTCCTGAGATGTTCCTTGGAGGTTTTGAAAATACAAGTTTTTGGATGTTAGATTAGGATGCAGTGGTGTGATTTTGAAATGAATCCTCATTAAGTTCTATGAAATTAATAAATTACCATAAAAAGATCCTAGAAATCAGAAATGGTAAGACCCACAATATGGGTAGGCTTGAACATAGTTGTCAGGTCATGGTTATCTACTGACATAACTGCTCTTTTCTTTACTTTATCATACAAATGAAATGGAAGCTTCTAGAATAAATATATCCAATGCTGAATCATGATAAAACACTGAGTAAGGAAGGACTAAAGAGTCATGTCTCTGTCCTGATCTATAACCTCTCTAGAAAACCCCACACTCAACATCATGATTGATAATGAAATACGAATGTTTTAACCCCTAATATCAGGAGCAAAGGAAGGTGTACTGGCTAGTTTTGTGTGTCAACTTGACACAAGTTGAAGTTATCACAGAGAAAGGAGTTTCAGTTGAGAAAAATGCCTCCATGAGATCCAGGTGTAAGGCATTTTCTCAATTAGTGATCAAGGGGGGAGGGCCCTT
>CM052708.1:68907832-68957039 GCA_028551405.1 Uromys caudimaculatus | reverse complement strand
GGATGAATAAGGAAGTAAGGATTGAGGCTTATTGGTGATGTGTTTGTGTGTCAAGTTGAAAGGGGCCAATTGTACTGGCTAGTTTTGTGTGTCAACTTGACACAAGCTGAAGTTATCACAGAGAAAGGAGTTTCAGTTGAGAAAATGCCTCCATGAGATCCAGAGGTAAGGCATTTTCTCAATTAGTGATCAAGGGCGGAGGGCCTCTTGTGAGTGGTACCATTTGTGGGCTGGTAGTCTTGGTCTATAAGAAAGCAGGCTGAGCAAGCCAGGAGAAGCAAGCCAGTAAGTTACATCCCTCCATGGCCTCTGCATCAGCTCCTGCTCCTTGCCCTGCTTGAGTTCCAGTCCTGACTCCCTTTGGTGATGAACAGCAGCATGGAAATGTAAGCTCAATAAACCCTTTCCTCCTCAACTTGCATCTTGGTCATGATGTCTGTGCAGGAATAGAAACCCTGACTAAGACAGAAGGGTATCTTACTAATAATGTTCAGTATTGTACTGAAGCATCTAGTGAGAGAAAATTTAAAAGAAAAGAGAGGAGAGGGATTCACATGGAAAGGAAAAAAGTTATATATATTATAGATAGCAACTGGCATGATCTTGTATTTGGAGTGTCCCATGGATCAAAAAGGACAAATACATAAAAGTAATCAAAAGCTCAACAATGCTTTGAGATATGAGATTCTGCTGAAATGTGAATTAAATTTCAATATACTGTCAATATATTGTCAATATTGTCAATATTCTCAAAGTTATAGCCGAAAAATTTATAATAGAAGCAAACAGAGTAAAACACTTTGGCAGACCTTTAACAAAAGAAAGGTACAATTCTCATTCCAATGCTAGCAATTTCTTTTACAAGAAATTAAAGAAGACCTGGGGGGGCAAAGGACAGGCCATACTCACTGACGAGCACATTCAATGTCCCTGAGACAGTAGGTAGGTGCACTGACTGAATGGTGCAACACTTTCTTTCGTTCATCCATCAAGAGACTGGCACTCCTCTCTAGTCTACATGGGGAGTTGCAGGCTGGCTTGGTAGCTTTGTAGCCCTCTACAAAGTGAGACCCTGTCACAAACAAAACAGCATGGGGGAGAGAGAGATGGGGGGAAGAGAGGGAGAGAGAGAAGGGGAGGGGAGAGAAAAGGACGGGAAAAGAGGAAGGAGGGAAGGAGGGGAGGGGAGAAAAGATGAAAAGAAAAATCGATTCTGAGTCGCCCAGAGATGTAGGAAGGCAGCAGAGCAGTCCTTGGCTCTGTTGCTGGTTCTCCACCTCCAGGAGGAACCTTGAAGATGGGGGCATGGCCGGACTTCTGTTTATATCCAACCACTCCCCAACTTCCAGATAGTGCTGTCCTCTCTGAGACTTCTTCAGAGAGATGGGGTCACCTGGGAAGTTGAGTGCTCCCTCCCAGAAAATCCCTCGCCAAGAAACTCCCAGCTATACTTGAGAACTACTTCATCAGCAGCATTCAAGAGCCCAGGGTAAAGGGGCTTGCTGCTGAGCCCGATGGCCGGGGATTGGTCCCTGATATCCACACGGTAGTAAGAGAAAATTGACTCCCGAAAGTTGTCCTCTGACATTCTCCCTGGTGTGTTCATTAGCATTTACACACACACACACACACACACACACACACACACACACACACACACACACACACACACAAATAAGTGTAAAAAATCCACCTATAGTAAGAGAGCAAGATGAAGTCTTTAATGACTCAAGGTACATAAATTTCACATGGAATGAAGACACGGTTTGCAGCAACACAGATTTAGTTAACAATTTCTTTCAACTCAGGGCTCAAGCATGGTTTCCATTGACCTAGCAGGCAAAGGTCATCATTAGCAGAGTTTCCAGTTAAATTGCTTTTATAAGAACAGTAATAAAATTACTCTGAAATGAGTTTGTTTGCAGTGCATATTAGGTACTCTCAAGTGATTACAAAATTGCATGCAAAATGTATCCGTATATATTAACTATAATTTTTGAAGGGGTCGAATGTTTATTTTTTTTTAATAAAAGCATTTTACAATTTATGATTGTGATAACAGTGAGGAAAGATGCAAAATAAAAGAATTAAATGAATCTGGAATGAGAGAAATAGTGTGTGTGTGTGTATGTGTGAGTGTGTGTGTGTGTGTGTGTGTGTGTGTGTGTATTGAACTGAGGACGGAGGGATCATCATATGTTTATATGATGTGCTTTAATGTTTCGTTCAAAGCTTTCTGCCCCTCTTCCCTCCCCATGCTTCCAATGTGTTCACAAATTAAAACTCAGAATTAAAAGAAAACTCAAAAGTTTATATATATATATATCTCCCTGAAAATGTTGTCCCTTCAAGTAGACAGCAGGACTGAAGGTCAGGCAAGCCCAGGACTTCCCAGAGTGCCTGCCTCAGGGCTTGAGGCCAACAGTTCTTCGTGCAGATGCCCACACTTGGCTGACAGAGCCTGGCCTGTGCTTCATGAGAAGGGAGGCGTGGCTGCAGCATTGGCTGAAAGAAACCAGATCTCTCTGGTGCTGAGTGATGAACTCTTCCTGATGGATGGTCTCCGAGGGGACAGGTGGGGGCAGGGGCAAGGTCACTGAGGAGGAGAAACAAGGTGAACTTTGCAGTGCCCAGCAAAAGCAGTCAGTCCCTGCCAGGGCACTCATCTGAACTTCTGGGCCTTCTCTTTCCCCGGCTGTTTCATTCCTGGAGAACAGGACAGAAGTGGCTCCTTCCTGGCTGGGACCCTCTCTAGCACACTCCTTGGAAAACTCAGCCATGCTGCACTATGTCAGCACAGGGTGGGGTCTGAAGAACAAAAATGGTCTCTCATGCTTTGAGTGAGAATGATTCAACTCCACAAGGGAATGGGCCAAGGTGAAGGATGCACAGTTCCGGCCTAATGATTTCTCTTGTTTACAGAGTCCAAAGTGTGAGGCTGGGGGTGAGAGAGCCTTTGACTCTCTTTTAAAGGTGTCCCCTGGTCCCCTGTGAGGAGCCCTTGGTGCCCTTTGAATGGCTTTTTTCCTCTCTCTCTCTCTCTCTCTCTCTCTCTCTCTCTCTCTCTCTCTCTCTCATAATTTCTTTGGTTTTAATAGTCCTTGTTGTGATGCACAGGGCCAGACTCCAGCTGCTCTTCCCAAACCTCTGGGAGAGACCTAGTTACATCTTGTTCTCATAAATCTTGAATCCAGTTCTAGCAGGTCTTTAAGCCTGACCCTGATATGCCCAGACAAGAGATGATTAGAAACAGCAGAGGTGGAAAAGTCAGGTGCCAAGTTGTGTCCACTTAAAAAAAGACACCATCTGGCAGCAGCTGTCTCAACATGGGCTTCTGAGTGACACACATCTGTCTGAGTACGGTAGGGCGGGCGGGACTGGGGATGGACAATCTGATGTTTATATTTTTGTAAGTCTTTCCAGGGAAGCCTGAAGTTGGAGCTAGGGTATAGATTTGTTGATAACATCTGGGGCCATTGGGAGGAGCCTCTGATGCCCATAACATTGTATGTTTACCTGATATGATTTTGTTGGAGATATAATAGAATAAATGGCACTTTGATTTGTCATCTGTATGCATTTGCTACCATGCTATATATCTATAAGCAGCCATTATTTAAATGTGCTAAGAGTAAACCTTAATGATGTCAGCTATTTAATGTTTGGTGAATTGGACCCTTTCAAATTTGAACTGTCACCAAAATCCTTGGGTGTGGCTGGTGACTAGCTGTGGTGCATGTGCTTTGAGCAGAATGATATATGTCACTTCCTGGCCGAGGCTCTTAAGGGTGCTTACGTAATCCCTCATCTCTCTCCCGCCAGAAACCATGTGTGGAGAACTACCTGACAGAGGCAAGTGGGGCTCTTTAATCACCTCAGGAAAGCAAGCTCCTTTCGGGGGTGTTTTAGAATCTAGAATGGACTTTGTGTGAGCAAGCGAGTTTTTCGCACAGACACTGAGACTGCCGTTACTGTTTGTTGTTGCGATGCTGTGGTTTGAATGTGTCTCCTCCAACATGGGATGGTGGGAATCGATCCTCACCTTCAACCCTTACGGTTCATAGAAGTCACATCTTCAGATCCTTGAACACCACACTGGGAGGCTAATGTGGGCAGTAGCGGAAACAAAGCACCCTGCCCAGCATCTGTAATTCCCGTTTCAGGGCATCGGATGCTTTCTTCTGACCCCTGAGGCTACTGGTATGCACACAGACATATATGCAGGCAAAACATCAACACACTTAATAATAAAATAACAATTTCAAATAATTAAAAATAGCTGGGTATGGTGGCATACACCTTTGATCCCAGCATTGGGAAGCAGAAGCAGGCTGTTCTTTTATGAGTTTGTGGCCAGCTTGGTCTATGCAATGAGTTCCAGGATAGCCGGAGCTATATAGTAAGACTCTGTCTCAAAACAACAATAACAAAAAACTCTAAAAAATAAAAATTACACAATCTTTTGTTCCAGCAATGTCACCTCTAGAAATGGAGCATCCAGAAATAGTTAAATCAGTAGTAAAATTAATGTATCAAAATCTATTTATTACAAAATTATAATAATAAATATCCAATAGTAGGTAGTTACTCAAAGGATAGGAAAAATAATTCCATTTTTACCTTAATATGTATGTAGATTTAATAATAAAGACCTATTTATGTATACTGGTGGAGAGTTGTAGTTACTCTGAAAGGTAGCGTCTAAGATGGTCCCCAATGTTCCTGTCTTCTGGTTTTCATGGCATGTGTTGTCTCTACCTTTTGAATGTGGGCAAACATATTGGCTTTGTTTAATGAATAAATATGAGACAACATAGGGGACACCATCACCCACGCCCACATTCCTCTCAACAATTTATGATTTATTGGGCTCAGGCTTTGGGTGGAAGTGTGTGTCCTTTGCCAACATCTTCTTTGTACTGTTCTTTGGCTTCTTCTACTTTAGCATATTCTGATGTGTCTTTCTAACCTTTCTTTATTGTTTCTTTGGGGCAACATCTCAGCATTTCAGATTTCTTGGCACAGCAATATGCTGAATCTCAGGTCCTTTGGTCCTGGATTACTTACCTACTTTGTTGTGTCACTTTCTGACCATATATTGCTATTCATTGTCTATTTTATTTTATTTTATTTTATGCAGAAATCTATTCTCTCTTTCCACCTTGTTTGTTTTGGGAATTGAACTCAGGTCATCAGACATCTTAGTTACTCTTCTATTGCTGTGAAAAGACACCACAACCAAAACAACTTATAGAAGAAATAGTGTTTTTGTGGCTTACATTTTCAGAGAGTTAGAGTCTTTGACCATCATGGTGCAGAGCATGGTAGTAGTTAGGTAGGCATGGTGCTGGGGCAGTAGCTGAGACCTCATATCTTGATCCATAAGCACCAGGCAGAAAAAACAACATACTGATATAGAGTGTTTTGAAACCTCAATTCCCACCCCCAGTGATACACATTCTCCAGCAAGGTCATACCTCCTAATCCTTCCCAAACAGTTCCACCAATCGGGAACCAAGCACTCAACCCTATGAGCCTCTGGGGGTCATTCTCATTCAAACTACAACATCAGATTGGGTGCAAGCACCTCAAGTCACAGAGCCATCTTACCAGCCTATTAAATTATGATGAAGAAGGTGATGATGATGACTAGTTGTAGCAGCAGTAGTAGCAATAGCAGTAGTAGTAGCAGTAGTAGCAGCAGTAGTAGTAGTAGCAGCAATAGTAAATTAGTGTATGCATGAATGCATGCATGTATGCATGTTATGTGCACGAGAGTGTGTATGTATGTGAATGCTCATGCATGATATGTATATATAGGTATGCATGCCACAGTATAAATGTGGATGTCAGAGATCAACTTTGGGTGGGGTCAGGCATCTTTTCCTCCTGAGTCATCTTGACAGCCTTTGTCTGATCTTCTGCAGAGACTCTGATGGGGAGAAAGGATAGAGAGAGGAACTAGCACGCGGGGACTGAGGGAATTTGTAGAAATGTGCTTAGAAATATGCATGGCGTTATGCATGAGGCAGAACCCCCAGTTCTTAAACATTCTCATAGTCATTGTTTTTAATAGAGACAGAGACTAAAGCAGCAGAACACAATGGGATTCCGGGAGCCAAGAGAAGGGTACGTTGAAAAAAGAAGTGGCCAAATGCCACAGAGTTAGAGGCCAGACATGTCATAGCAGAAACACCTATTCAGGGAGTACACACTTACGGAGCTCCTCTGAGGATATAGCTGATTCCTGACCCATTGACAGGTCTTTACTGTTTTAGGAAACCACTACACTGGGATGTATGTTCAGTTACAACTGGACCAACCAGCTGTGAGTTTGTTGAATGAACCCAGGGAGGCCTTGAAGAACAGGCAAGTGGTGCTTAAATCATTACCAGCAGACCTCACTGTGGAAGACCTAAGATAATCAGGAGAGGTAGGCCTAGACATTGGAAACTGAGTGAATGTGTGTTTGCATGTGTGTGTGTTTGCGTGTGTGTGTATGTGTGCGTGCGTGCCTGTTCTCAAATATGTAGACACAATGAGAGTACAAAGGTAGTGTAGCATGACAGAAGCTGTAGTTTAGACATGTGCAGCCCCAGTCATCCATGGAACCTAACAGATGTAGAACCTTTACAAGGAAGGGCTCAGCAGTGGAAAGGTGGTTCTTAGCATCTCGGTGGAGGAGATGAATGTCGTCCTCGTGGAATCCTCAGTTTTTGTGAGACAAAACATTACTGACTCCTCTCTGCTCTTTGACCTCCCGTCTCACTCTATGACTCCTCCCTCTTGCACGTGCTCCTGATTCTGTGATGACAATAGACCAAGAAACACTCTGTTTCGACTTCCAGCTTCCAAGGATGTGAGCTAAACAATCCTTTTTGTTTTTAAAAGTATCAGCTTCCGGTATTTCCCTGTAATAATGAAAAACTGCCTCATCCAGAATATGTAAGGGAGAGAGGAGTCACTGCTCAAATTTCCCAGAAGTCTGCTCAGCCCTAGGCAATCACTATTGCTTTTAGAACAACCAAGTTATCTAAAACCTTCAGAATTCCCCTGTAATGAGGGGCAGACATGATCCCACATCAGGAGGACATCCTATGCTGCTTCCCTGACACAGGTGATTTGGGGACTTCTTGGATATTGCCTATGGTACCAATGGCTTTACTTTAAGAAAATTCAATCATGAAAAATTACTGGAAATCTAAATGCTTGAAATAAATCCAAAATGAAAATCCAAGGGCAAAATCCCTGTTTTGATCTTCTTTTATTCTCTCCATCTATTCATCTCCATGAATCTACATTGTTTCTCTACTGAATAGTTTATCTCAGGGCTCTGGAAAATGGTTCTCCCATAACTTTAATAATAATTTCTATTTTAAAAGGTTTTCCAACAACTTGTTAGGGGTGTGTCTGTTCCGAAGTCAGAAACGTGTCCATAGATGTTAGTTCAAAAACTTGTTAGGCATGTGTCTATTTTCTAGTCAGAAAATGTGTCTTAGATGTTAACCAACTGTAAATGCGTCAGCCAGACAGAGTCAAACCAAGGCATTCGCCATGGCCTACTCATATCCCTCAGTTCATCCACAATGGCTCATCACGATGGAGTGCATTCTGACAGTTTTATATTAATAGGATAATATGTTTTTATAACTAAGAATAATTTTTTTCTAGGCATTTAGGAGGGAGAAGGTTGTGGCAGGAAGTTGGGCACTTCCAGTGTGAGTAAACTTCACCAGGCCAATGATCAGAGCCTTTCAAGAGTTTTGGCATTTTGAGGAGCAAGTTGCTAAAAACTCTGGACTGTGCCCAGAAGAGAAAACAAATTCTGAGAACTTGTGCTTATTTCATGTGGCTGAGCCCTGTCATACCCTCGTCCTGTCCCAGAAGAATAGAATCCAGCAGATGGATCTCTAACCTCTAGGAGACACCCCAGGCTTAGTATGGTCCAGGCCACTATCATCAGGCTCGTGCCTTGACAGATCCATGTCGGAAGCAGCCCCACTAGGCTAGTGGGACACTTTTCTAAGTCTGAATAAAGAGATCTTTCTCCTCCAGACAACTTTTTATTTTTGTGTATGAGCCAAAAATCAGGAGATCCTTTCCCAAAATTATATATGTATATATTTGAAAGTCTAGATGTTAATGTCTACCTCTGGTGTTCCAGCTGGGTTCACAGACACACCTTTCTTTGGCATTTCTGTTGAATTGTAAGCCACTTGGATGCTTCAGTAGGATTAGGAGGGGGAAGGGAGCACACAGTCCTTTCGTTTCAGGAGCTGCATTTAGTTTTGGCTCTTGATGTGTATCTCTAGTACCATTGCTCAGTACATCATGACCACAAATATGCCTTTTCCTGGTGGAGTGCTGTTAGCCTGCTCCCAGAGAGACGCGTTGTTTGAAGCAAATGTCTTCACTCCTATGGCTGGCCATACTAAGAACAGACTTTTATGCACTTATACCTGCGTGGCCACCCAGATTGTAAGTGTCTCGGAGCTTTGGAGCTCATAATTCAAGGAAACCACTTGCATGCTCAAATGAGAAATACATTTCTAGTTCATGTGTCAGTGAGGGCCGTGCTGAAGAAATGGCAGCAGCAGCTCAAAGGAGCAAGGAAAACCACAGCTTTGCCTACACAAATTGGCCGTCTGAGGCCAAGTGTGCTAGTGCTTTGGACAGGTTATATGCTCAAATTTGCTAAATCATTTATAGGAATCTCATTTTAAAACAGAAATCTTTCCTTGAGTGTCTGTGTTCTGAATTAGGCCCATCTTGATTTAGACTCCATTAGGCTACAAAGGTAGAGCAAAGTGCAGGTGCCAGGCTAGAGGAAGCAAACATCCGAGAGAACGCATTATCTCACAGAGCAGTGGGCTCAAAATTTTGATTTTCCAATGCCTTTCCGCGGCAGGGGTGGGGGTACTCAAAGAATGGAAAATTCTCAGGAGAATGAGACTGAAAAAAACCATGTTTTGATTTGTTGAAACAAGAAAAGGAACTTTATATCATAGCTTCATTTTAGGCTCAAGGGCCTGTGAAGTTGTTGCAGATGGATGCTTTCTGTGGAGTCTGAGTGGCAGGTGTTCACAGACAGCCAGGAGGACAGCGCTGTCATTCAACTAGGAAAGTATAAAGAGCTGATCTGTTCCTCAGATCTAGGTAGGAACAGTCCAGTGGAGAATTACCCAGGCAAAAGGGAGCATTTAGGCTACAGTAAGGAGCAATGTAGGCATCAGAGCATCAAATGCTGGTCCTAGAGCATCAAATGCTGGTCCTTGAGTAGAGGCCAATTTTTCAATGCTTTTAGGATTTCTGCTTTGATACAGATGGAGCAGAGTTTATAGGTACTGATTCTTGGCTAAAAGTAGAGGAGAAATCTGTCAGTGATAACAGAGATGAAAGAGAACACGTTCACTATGTTTACAGGTCTGTGCACTTTCACTTCAGTTACAACCATATTGGTATTATTATTATTATTAACAGTTATTATTGCTGTGATTGTTGTTATTATTATCATTATTATTATTATTATTAATTTATTTATTTTGTAGATGTAGAAAATAGGATAGGTGACCTAACTTGCCAAGTAAAATGAATAGTGGAGTCAGGATTTGAACCTACACAGTCCAACCCAGTGTCCCAACTCATAACTCTTTTCCTTGGTGTATTTTGTCCAGTATATCTGTTAATTGCTTTTTCTGATGAGCCCATTATGCAAGTCAACTTGGAATGATACACTTCAAAATACCAGTGTTTTTTTCCAGCAAATATCTCTAGCAGCTGGGAAAAAATGTGAAAACAGTTGAATCTTTGTGACTTGGTGTAGAAATGGTTCTATGGTCATTTGCCTTAAGAATATTATCTGAACTTCTTTTGTACTCCTCTGAAGCTTTCTCTTAAAATAGTGTATAAAAGAGAGACCTCTGGGAATCTCTTCAGATAGTTGACTTTTATGGGGGTTAACCCTTCAGAGTTGGTAGTGAGTGACCATTTCAATAAAGCTATTGCTCACTGAGCACTGCTTAGTCAGTGGGCTCTGAATGAGAGTTTTCCCGCGTTCATTTCCCTACGTGGTGATTACACAGGGAGGACAGGTCATATAGTCCATTCGAGATAGGAGAAAACAGCGGTTCAGGAGTTAAACAAGAAAGCTGTGAACTGGAGTTGCAGATGTGTTTCTGATCTTCAGCACCACAATAGATTTGTTAGCACGTAGTGACAGTTGTCTGGATAGGAAAGCGAACATTGCTTCATTGATTTCTCAACCCAAGTCAAAGGCTTGTGATGCCTTTGTAGTGCATCAATTTGGCTAGGGCAAACTGAAAATTAATAATCTTGTACGTGTCTGGTGACAGGAGAATTACAAAGAAAATTCTTGGGTGATTCGGAGGCCAAAGGAGAAGCTACACCATATTGCAGCTCACATATTGTGACTGGTCCTCTGAGCCTCCTTATAGCTGGGACAAAGCAGTGGGCAAGCATGCCATTGATCTCTTCCCCCTGGATTCTCCTTTGCTTTTCCCACTTCTGGGTCAGGTGAGTTTAGTTTTGTGAGAAAGGGCCCTGCTTTTTGTCAAGCACCAGGATTAGTCATGGGTTTTCTTCTTCCCGTGTGTAATTCCCTTGCTTCTGGCCTACACTAATTCCCTTGCTTCTGGCCTACACTTGATCTCTATGACACATCCATGTCCCCTTTGCATTGTCTGTCTCATGGACTCCAAACTCTAACATCAGACATGGTGATGATAGCTTTACAAAGACTGTTCATGCAGCTCCCTCAATACCAAGTCCTTGGAGAGAATCACTGACTGATGTGGTCCTCTGATCATCTCTACCTTTTCTACATGGTCCTCACCCAGTGCCTTAGTTAGAGTTCTTTTTACTGTGATAAAACACCATGACTAAAAGCAACTTGGGGATGAAAGAGTTTATTACTTTGTTCAGATTATAAGTCTCCCACCAAGGAAAGCCAGGGCAGGAACTCAGGAACCTGGAAGCACCAGCTGATGCAGCAGCCATGGGGGAATGATGCTGACTGGCTTTCTTGGCCTACCATATTATAGCACCCATGACCAGCAGCCCAGGGGTGGTACCACCAAAGTGAGCTGTGCCCTTTCACATCAACAATCAATCAGGAAAATATACCATAGGCTTGCCCACAGGCCAGTATAGTAGGGGCATTTCCTAAGTGGAACTTCCCTCTTCCAAAATGGCTCTAGCTTATGTCAAGTTGACATAAAACCCACCAATCACACTCAGTATCAAGATCATTATTGATGACATCCCGTTTCATCTTCTACAGTGATCTACATCTGAACCATAGCTTTGGCATCAAGGAGGTAGAAACTCTTGTTCTCTTATCCAGAGGTGGAGACTAAGGTCCCGTGAGGTGTGATGATGTGCCTCTATATGTCATGGGATTAGGGTCCAGGCTGTTGCCATCCTCAGTTTATACTAAGATTCAGTATCATGGTTTTCCTCATACAATCATCTGCAAATGGATGTTGCAGCACTCTGCCACATCCAACCTCTTGGTAAGTACTTTGGTGTGTACTTGGAATGTTGAAATAGCTTAGTGAAGGTGAAATTATAGTTAACCTTGATTTGATATGTCCTTCTCTTTGTGTTTGATGAATATTTTTAGCATCTCATTTGAGTCTCACTCATGTTCTTCAGTTTGCCTTTCATCGTCAAATGTGTTACTGCCTGCAGTGAAGGAACTTGATGGTGTGCCTAGCCTACTGCTCAGATACTTTGGCAAGCTGGAGAGCACTGTGAGAAAGTCAGTGTATACCATAAAGAATGACATACTCAAACCCTCCCCTTAATGGACATTGACATGTTAATCTCTTTCCTATTGACTAAAGAACAGGATATATGGGCTATTCTTTTAGTTTATTCTTTGAGACTAATTCTTCTTTGAAGATATCTCTATCTTTATCTTTATCATCTTTATCTTTATCTTTATCTTATCTCTATCTCTATCTCTATCATCTATCTATCTATCTATCTATCTATCTATCTATCTATCTCCCAGATGATTGAAAATTGACACCCAACCTATTAAAATGTAAGCTATTTAACTCCAGAGACCCTATCTGTCTGGCTTATTGTAATGTCTGATCACAAATGCTATATAAATAGTGCCTGCCACATAAAACTCCTCAACATATGTCAACAGAAGAATGTTTTCTTTTTATTGGATAATATGAAGAGGAATCATTGAAGATGAGTATGTTTTTCCTTTAGTGATAGGGACCAGTATCAGAATAACACTGTCTAGCTTGTTTCCTGATTTGGAAAGTCATATCTTTGTAGGATTAGAACAGTAATGGCGATGATGACTAACATTTAAATTGCTACTACTATGTACTATGCACTGTGCACTATGAACAGCTCCAAGCACTTGCCGTATATCAACTGACGGCTGTTTCAAATTAAGAAACACAGAGAATTTAACTTACCCATGATCACAACACTAGTTAGCTGTTGTAGCGCCTGAATCCAGATAGCGCAGGTCTAGAGGCTGCTCCTCAAAATTATGTCATGTTTCTACCTTGAAAATACACATTAACATGGATACACACACACATACATACACACACACACACACACACACACACACACACACACACACTCCAAAACTCCAGGTAACAATCATGAGAATCAGCCATGACAACAGTGAATGATGTCATTGCGTGTGTTTTTCTGTCATGTGGAAGCCTCTTCTGTCTTCCCTGTTGACTGGAGTTGTCAACCATGTTTCAAGAGTGAGAGATAGGAGGAGGTGAAGGTGAGGAGAGCCACACTGAAGCTTCGAGGTCAAAAGAATAAAGAGAAAGACAAGGAAAGGCAGAGTATTTTGAATGACTTCCAAGCCTAAGCCATTCAATGATAACAATTCTCCTTGAAGCTCATGAGATGGAAATGAGAGGGACTGAAGCAAGGATCAGGACCACCAGATGTGCTACTTAGCCCTAGCAAGGATGCTTTAGGAATTGGTTAACCCTCCTGAGTTTGTCACATTTCTTTGACTTCCACACATGATGGCTATGAGCAAGGCAGGGTCTGGCTCATGTGGTCCAGTGGATCTCGTTTCTTAGAAACGACAGGATTCCTTACTGCTGTTATAAAGCTTGTCTGTTGTAAGTGCGATTTCTCAATATCAGGTCACACCTTTAAAAAGGGAGAGATCCCCTTGCTCAGCACAGGTAAGGTTACACTTGGGAGTGTTGATGACTTAAGCAAAGAGTTTCCCACCTTCAATCCCATGATTGATGGCTTCTCCACCTGCATATAAAACCAATGTTTAAAACTTGGTGCGGATAGTTCCTTAGCACCTGCAGTTTCCAAGCAGCTGCAGACTGTCCTCAGAATAGTCATAAATATAATACAAAGACAATGAATGTCTGTGAGCTAGCTTTTATTTCTCTCCTGCTAGGTAAGCTTGCTGAAGTTCCTCCCTCAGTTTGTTAATTGGTCTTTATGGCTCAATAGCAGGCCACAGAATGGTCACAGACTGAGTTTGTGACTTGTTCCCATTTTAACTTCTACAGCTGAAAAGGGAGTCCATCTCTCCAGGCAATGCTAAGGCCAATTTCATTATCACTTAGGTCCAATGATATAATTACAAATAATGGACTTTGACTCTTTGGATTATCTGGAATGTCACCATACTCTATATAGTCTCACAAGATCTTGATCTGGCCTTTATCTCTCACCTAACAGGAGCCCCTACACTTGTTCCCTCCAAATCCCCCAGGTCTCAGCACAGATCTCTTGTTCTATTCTTTCAGGAATTAAACTCAAATGTTACTTCCCGAGAAGCTCCTGGGCCACTCTGGCTAAACCAGTGACCTCTCTTCTTTCATTATCCTAGTATGCTGCTAATTTTTTTTTTTTAAGAGAAAATAAATCAGTGCCTGAATTGACCTACTATACATTTGTGAGGCTACCTGTTAGTGCCTGGAGGAAATTGTCCTGACTCAGTGTGTTCTGCTAGACACAAATGGGCACGCATGTCAAACAGCCAAATCAAAGAACATTTTCACTAGGGAGGCAGCTGCTGGAAGTTTGCTTCTGGCAGTTTTATTTTGAAGATTTGGATCACAGTCAGTGCTGACACTTGGGGAACCATAGGCTCCTCTGGAGATGTTGGTCTATTTCATTCCAAGCAGACATCCCCTGAGCAGAGGTCATCTATAAAAATGTGCCACATGTTGAAAAGCAAATTACCTGTGCAGTGTGTCTTAACGTTAAACAGCCCTATTGTTTTCCTTAAAACAGACCCAAATCTTCATGTATTGTGCTAAATTTTGGACTTGGTATTGTTTTGTGATGCTACATGGGCAAGCCTTCCTTCTTCTATACACAGAAGCACTGTCATGGCTGAACAGAACTTTCTCTCAGGTCAATGTCTACAAGCCCCGCCGCTCCCTCCATGGCTCTTTTAGCAGCCATTTCTTGTATTATTTTTCTTTCAAATGTTTGGATTGTTACCTTTTCCTTCTCTGAACCATCTCCTGTTTTATTTCTCATATTTCATTTTAAAAAATCTTCCAAAAGTAGAAAACAAAAGAATGAAGGAAAATAAGAACCAGAAAAGCCTGTGAACAGTTGGGCATTGTGACTATGTTCTAGGAAGCATGGTTATTATTCTAAAGGAAATGTACTTTTTATTCTGTCCTTTATCTTAACCATGTTAGGTTTTGCTTGAATATAGATCTTAAGGAAAGGAATTTTAGAGAGGTCTCTCTGTCTCTTCTTTTGTAACTGGTGAAGATAGACAGGCTTGGCAGGTGACTTTTCCTCTAGATTCCAGTCGGTAGCCTCCTGGGAGGAAGGACTTCCTTGGCTGGATGATTCTGCATCTTCTGTTCAAATTCTCAACAAACAAGGGTCATGTCCCCATCACTGTATATTGTCTAAAAGACCACCCCTTCCTGGTTTCTTCTCAAATTCAGCAACAATTACGATATAAAGGGCTAGGCAGGGGGTGTAGCTCAGTTGTAGAGCCATGCATGCCTAGTATGTGGAAAGCCCTGGGTTAAATCCTTGATGCTGTTTAAAACCATATGTAGTGATACACACCTGTAAAGCCGACCCTTGTGATATGGAGGCAGGAGAATCATAAATTCAAGGTTATCCTTGGCTACATATTGAGTTTCAGGCCAGCCTGGCATGCATGAGTCCCTGTTTCAAAAAAAATCAGTGAAATCCTAATGAAAATAACAGGACCTTTCTTCATCAGCCATAGAAAAACACAAAGCAAAACAAAACTCTCAGAATTTGTGTGGGAGCACGAACAACCAAGGAGAGCCAAAGCAATCCTGAGCAAAGAGTATAGCAGGAGGTATTGCCATAGCTACCATCATGTTAGACCACAAAGCACTGTCTCAGTCAGGGTCTCCATTCTTGCACAAGCATCATGACCAAGAGGCAAGTTGGGGAGGAAAGGGTTTATTCAGCTTACTCTTCCATGCTGCTGTTCATCACCAAAGGAAGTCAGGACTGGAACTCAAGCAGGTCAGGAAGCAGGAGCTGATGCAGAGGCCATGGAGGAATGCTGCTTACTAATTTGCTTCTCCTGGCTTGCTCAGCTGACTTTCTTATAGAGCCCAAGACTACCAGCCCACAGATGGTACCATTCACAAGGGGCCCTCCCTCCTTGATCACTAATTGAGAAAATGCCTTACAGCTGGATCTCATGGAGGCATTTTCTCAACTGAAACTCCTTTCTCTGTGCTAACTCCAGAAAAGAAAGTGGTCAGCCAAGTGAACAGGGAGCCCACAGAATGGGAGAGAATCTTTGCCAGTTGTACATCTGACAGAAGATTAGTGTTGGAATATACAAAGAACTCCCAAAGCTAAACAGCAAGAAGTAAACAACCCAACTGAAAACTGGCCCGTGGAGCTGGAGAGATAGTTCCCAAAATAAGAAATAAAAATGAGTAATAAACAGGTTTAAAAGTCCTCAACATCTGTAGCCACCGGAGAACTGCAGATTAAAAGTGCATTAAGATTCTACCTCACTCCAGTCAGAATGGCCATCATCATGGAAAGTAAAATGACAAAACATATGCTGGTGTGGATGGGGGGAAGGGGGGCATTCCTACACTGCTGGTGGGAGCACAAACTAATGAAGCCACTCTGGAAATCAGTCTGGAGGTTTCTCAAAAAAATATAAATAGACTTATTATTTGATCAAGCTATACCACTCTGGGAATACACCGAAAGGTCTTGATATTCTACAACAAACATACTTGCAGTCATATTTACTGCTACGTGTTCACAAATAGCCATGAAATGGAATCAACCTAGATGGTCATCAACTGACGGATGGATAATAAAAGTGTGGTATATTTACACAATGGAATATTGCTCAGTTACAAAACTGAAATCTTGCGGTATGCAAGTGGCTGGGTGAAACTGGAACCTTTATACCGAGTAGGGTTGCCCAGGGGCTGAAGGCAAGTATCACATGCTCTCTCTGTGAGGGCCTCTAGCTTCAAATCCC
Organism: Uromys caudimaculatus; assembly: GCA_028551405.1. Classification (NCBI taxonomy): domain Eukaryota; kingdom Metazoa; phylum Chordata; class Mammalia; order Rodentia; family Muridae; genus Uromys; species Uromys caudimaculatus. Next base: position 68,940,526 of record CM052708.1, on the reverse strand, counting down.
ATGTCCTGCATTTAACTTGGAGTACACACGGAAGCTAGGAAACTGAAAATGGACCATTGATAGGGAGAGGGGGAGGTTAGAAAGGTGGGGCACATTTAAGGAGGGGGGCTGGTAGAATATAGGCAAAATGTATGTAGAAAGGGGGAACACTAGGGGCAGAAGGTTTGGGCAGGAAGAAGAGTACCCTAGTGATAATCCCAGGCCCACATATATACAGGCAGCATTAATTGGACACAGAGACTTAAAAACTAAGTAGCGGCCTTGAGATGGGTCAGTGGATAAAATGCTTACTGGCAAACCTGTTGACCCGAGTTTAATTCCTCAGGACCCACATGGCAGAGAGAGCTGACTTCCATAAGTTGTCTTTGCCTTCTATACAATAGCTGTGATGTGTGCAGGCTAACAACTACACAGGACACACCACACACTCACACACACACACACACACACACACACACACACACACACACACACACCACAGGCTAACTACACAGGGCACACATACACAAAATAAAATGTAATAAATTTGAAAATGAAGAATCCCGTCTAAGGGAGGGCACCAAGTTGAAAGAGAGCAGGAGGAAGAGACAGGGAGTGAGACGGGTATATGATCAAGAGAAACGTTAGACATGGCTGACATCTTCAAAGAGTCCATTAAAAATAAAATAAAAAAGCTGCGTTAATGATAAAAACCAAGGTCTTGAGAGGGTGACCAAATGGATACTTGTCCCTTTTGGAGCTCTCTGAAAGCACTGTCTGTACACTTTGCGAGACATGGGTCTCACTTGGCTGTGTTGAAATGACTTGAGGGGAGGTTGAGGAACACTGAAATCAAAGTAAACAAAATGAAACACTTTGGTTAGAAAAAAAAAAGTAGGCCAACAAAGTTTACTTTTTTTCTGTCCCAAAGAACAAGATTCTTTAAAACCTATTTCTGTGCAGCTGAGTTCTATTTTTAAAATGAAATAAAGTGCACGTGAGTCTGTGTTTCTGAGTGGTGATGGTTTCATTGGAAGATGGGGTTCTTCAGGAGCAAGGCTTTCTTCTGAGCAGTGATGCCCTGGTGTGGAGGCACATGGTCTTCTTGAGAGCCATGACTTGGGGGAGCTTCTGCTGTTGAGAGAGAGAGAGGGAGTTTCAGAAGCTGAAGTGATTGATCATGCTGTGGGTTTGGTCACCAAGGCTCCTGCGGCCAACCTCATAATCAAGGCAGAGCCGCACACCTGACTTACCTCCCACACCTCTGGGCCAGCTTCTTGAATTTAGACAAGAAACTTCTTTTTCAGTCCAGTGCTACCCTTAATCTCTATTTCAATCACATACAATTTTATAGTAGTATTAATGGCAGATGCGGTGGAGGAGGTAGGTCACCCAAGTGATGACTTTGCACACCTTATCACCCTGCCTTGACTGACAGGCTGCCCCTGTCAGTGCTTCCTTGAGGAGATTGTGTTCAGCTGCTTCACATAGCTGGAAAATGCAGGTTTGTTCAGTTCAAAAAAAATTTTTTTTAACCTTGGTTGTTTACTTGGGCACATTTGCAAGAAAAGATTTTTTGAAAAGATTGTGTTATCATTAATTTTTAAGAATCCCGTTTAGGTATTAATTTCACCTAATAGTAATGGTAGATATTTAATTAATTAATGGTTTTTCAGTGCTAGGGATTGAACTGAACCTAAAACATCATGCTTACCAGGGAAGGCTCAACTCTTGAATCATGTTCCCCATAGTATGTTTTACAGACAGATAGACTCTATTATGTGCTCTCTCTCTCTCTCTCTCTCTCTCTCTCTCTCTCTCCTTGCAAGAATAGGTCTCTTATTCTACCATGTAGGTCCCAGGGTTGCAATTCGGGTCCTGAACCTTGCCAGCAAGTGCCTTTATCTTCTGAGTCATCTTGCCATGTCTAAACTTCAGTTCAAATTTCAGAGTTTTTTAAATACATTTTGCAAGCTACATTCCTTAGCTTGCTGCTAGCCTAGAAAGCAAAGTCTGAGGTGAATTGAGCTATCATTTTAATGGGAAGTGTCCTGTGAAAGACAGTAATACAGGAGTAAGATTGAGAGAGCACAGGATGGAGGATGAAGATTGAGGGTTACATCCCAAGCTACCAGTAGGACTGGGGAAGGGGCGATTTTCTGTAAAATTAATTAATTAGTTTAGTTAGTTATGGGTGTGTGTGTGTGTGTGTGTGTGTGTGTGAGAGAGAGAGAGAGAGAGAGAGAGAGGTGTTGAGTGAGTCTGTGCCTGTACACTATGGGATCTATGGACCTCAAAGGACAGCTTCCAGGAGTCGGTTCTTTCTTCCCACCCTGTTGGAGGTCACTCTCTCTTTCTGCTACTGCACAGCATACTCCAGGCTAGCTGGCTTTTGCGTTTCCAAGAGATTCTCCTTTCTCTGCTTCCCATCTCCCTGGAGGAGTGCCAAGATCACAGTGGTGTCCCACCACACCTGACCTTTTAACTAGGTTGCAGCAGAAGTGACTTGAGGGGGTGTGCTTCGGGCAGGAGCACCTGGGGTGGCTAACCTTGGTCGTTCAGCATGCGGACTGCAGTGGGGAACAGAGACACACCTTTCTCTGGTGACAATCAAGACCTTCCGTCTGCTTACAGCTGTGCTTGGCGCTGGGCAGACTTTCTGAGGGAGCATGGATAGCGACACACAGTGTCTGAGTGAAGCCAGGTGGGAATAGGTGTCCGCCCTGCATTCTCCCTTACCCTTGGCTCTGGTGCAAGGCCGTAATTATCTTTTTCTCTGCATGCTTTCTCTCTGTCACATCCTTCCTCGCCAGCCACATGCTGTGCCCAGTATGGTTCGAATCCCATGTGCTTGTGCTCCTGTGGGGTTTTCTCTGTGCCAGGCTTTCTAAGCCACTGCACTGCCAGCTAAAAGTCTCAAAACCCTGCATAATGCTTTCTCTGATGGGATGGGGTCATACTGTTCGTTCTTTAAAGGCAATAACTGTTCTCTTTAAAAATGTTGTACTGGTGTATCTTGTCCTATACAGGAATGGGTGCCATTGTGACTCCTACGTTTCTATAATGGACTCTGAGCACTTCCTGCCCATTTTCCACTCCTCTTTTCTCCTCCCCTCCTCTTTCCAACATGTTCTTTCTACTTTCAAGTCCTAATACATAAATGCATACAACTTATAAAATATTATATAATATATAATACTTGATGTATGAAAAAATGTGACACTTCTCTGAGTTGGCTTTATTTTAATGATCTTCAGTTCCAACCATTTTCCTACAAACATAATTTCGTTTTGATAGCTAAATAATATTCCATTATATATGTATACAACATTATCTATGATTTTGTGAGCAGTGCTGTAGTAAGCACTGATGCACACCTATCTCTATGGCATACTCAGCTGGATTCCTTGGGGCATACCCCCAGGAGGGTATGGCTGGAGTGGCTACTTTTAGTCTTGAGAAACCTCCATAGTGGCTACACTGTTTTCTATTCCCACCACCAAGAGTGTGGGTTACCCTTGAGCACTTCTCGTGTTCTAAGCAAATTCACGAGCACACCGAAGGTGTGCTTTCATAATGGCTTTTTTCCAGGTCCCAGCAATGATCTCACTCAGATGATCTGAGATGTTGAGGGTATTCCTGTCACACACATTGTCTCATGGAAGCAGAGGGCATTTGAAGTGTCTTCTAAGAGTGGCAACAGATGGCCCTGCAGTTGGCTCGCTGGGAAAAGTGCTTACTACATAGGCATGAGAACTGAGTTCAGATCTTTCTCCTCCAGACAGGAAGTTGGCAGGGTGGGACAGACAGGCAGATGGCGGGGCTCACTGGTCAGCCACTTGAGTCAGTTGGTGAGATCCAGGTTCAGTGAGAGACCTGCCTCTGCAAAACAAGGAGATTTCCAATTTTAGCCTCTGGGCACACATGAGGTCACATGTGCAGGCACACATGCATATGCATACAGTCACACACATGCATATATACGTGTGCACACACAAAAATGCACGTGTATATACACATACATGCACCCACATGTATACACACACGGATATGAACAAGCATATGACACGTGTGTCCACATGTACCCACATGCACATGTACGTGCATACACATGTATGCATGTATGCAAATACACACATATATACAAATGAAAAAACAGCAGTTACCTGACACTTTTCCGTCTCACATTTGCTATTTTGCATACTAATTATTCACTAGTGTCTCTTTTTTTCTCCTAACCATCACAGGGAGGGCATTCTTTCTGCTTAATCCTGTGGAATGGGGTGACACCCTTGTAAGGCAGCAAGCTTCTCTGACATGGGGTAACAGCAGGCCTCACACCCTACACACCATTAGGGACCAGTACTCTGCCAGACCAGGGTTGCAGTTTGCGTCCTGAAAATTAGGACTGGGTGGGGGAATAGAAGAAACTTCCATACTGGTGCCCTGAGGTAGAGAAGTCACAGTATGATCCTACTCCATTGGATTTCAGACATGACAGCATTTTAAAAGCAGCACACATGAATGCTGCCAATAACGTCAAAGGGACACCTGTACATTGGCCCAGAGGAGACAAATCAGAGTTGGAGTCTGGGTGGAACTGAAGGATGGAAGATCAGGAGTGATAGAGGAAACTTTTGAACCACTGCAAGAATGAGGTGCAGCAGGGAGCCTGTCCTTCATGAATTGGCTACTGACTAATCAAAAACAGCTTGTAAGTGTGGCACCATGATTAAAATACACTGTCAGGTAGATGCAACGCACAGCCCGTCCGATTGCCCATTTGGAAGAAAGTTCACAAATGTATTTGCTTTCTCAGTGCTGAGTGGCACACCCAGGGGCTTCTGCATTCTCGGCTTTACTGCTGAGCTACAGCCTCAACCCTCCAAAGACCTTTGAATAAGAGACACATCTGGCTCCACATCTTTAGTTACCCACCAGCACTGAGCTAGACTTGACAGGAAATGAATGTATGTAACAGTTTGGCCAAGTGGCTCAGACAGCAGCAAGTGGATCTGGCTTCTCTCTGTGACTGGGTGAAGAGCCAGCAAGACAATGGCTGCTAGCAGTTCACAACCAACCCCGGGACAAACCTGAGCCTGTTCCTGATCATCAAAAGCCTAAGAGCCTTTGCTCCACAGACCCTCTGACTCTTCATCTCCCTGGGGTAGGGAGCCTTGTGCTCTGCTTTTCAGTACGGTTGCTCTCTGCTCCAAGCCTGGGTAGGGTAGTGTGGTATTTGGTTAACATGGACTTTGTTCTGAACTCTTCTGGCCTTGTTTGTGTTGTGGAAACACTGGCTCTTCCCATGCTTTGATTATTTCACATCCATGAGTTATATTCAGAAATCCAGGGTGCAGGCTCATGGAAAAAAGTACCTAAATTGATGACTAATTTGACATCAGAAGTTTTTCAACCAGAAAAATAGTGCACTACAGAGTAAGCGGGGCCACTCCACCCCTGGCCTCCTGCCCTCTGCTTGGAGTGAGATTTTCAAGTGTTCCAGTGAGAGAGGCTGGGGAGCCATGGAGAAGAGGCACAGCTGCGAGGCCCACACAGAAGACAGCCCCAGGCAGAGCACAAGTGCTCACTCGCATTTCTGGGCACCACTTACCAAAGCTATTAAGAAATACAGTCACAAGCTGGGTTCCATGACACATGCCTGTAAGACAGAGACAGGAGGATCACTGCAAGTTTGAGGGCGGCCTGGTCTACACCGTGAATTAAGGGCCAGCCTTCGAGACTGACTCAAAAGACCAAAGGGGGTGGAAAAAAGGGAGGAAGAGGAGAGGAAGAAGGAGGCAGAGGAGGAAGAATAAAAGGAGAAATGTTTGTTATTTGAAATGATGGTTTAGGAGGAGTGTGTGTGTGTGTGTGTGTGTGTGTGTGTGTGTGTGTGTGTGTGAATGTATGAATGTGTGTGTGTGTGTGTGCGTGTGTGTGAATGTATGAATGTGTGTGTGTGTGAGAGCGTGTGTGTGTTTATGTATGTGTACACACTTTTGCATATATGAGGGTGGGCAGGTGCACCATAGTGCACGTTTGGAGCTTAGAGGACACCCTTGGGTGCCAGTGCTCACATCCTACCTTTTTTCAAACAGGATCTCCTGTTGTTTTTCTTTCCGTATGCCAGGCTAGCCGGCCCGTGAGTTTCTGCCTCCGCTTCTCATCCTGTCTCCCCATAGGAGTGCGGGGAGTACTACCATGCCTACTTTAAATGAGTTCTGAGGACTTGAATTAGCTCCTCATAGCATGTGGCAAGCACTGCACCCACTGGGCTCTCTCTGAAGACCTTTTTTTTTTTTTTTTTTAAATTGTCCACATTTTTATTTTTACACCATAAGGAATAATTTCCATCTCACTCTCCCTATTGCCTTGCCAGGACAGAGAAATGTCTGTGCTCAAAATGAAAGGCTCTTGTCTTCTTGGCTGAATATCAAGATTTTTCCAGATTGTCAACTCCTTAAGAGGGGAAAAGCATAAAAGCCAGCTGCAGAAGAGCAGAAGTGAGCTAACACGATCCAGGTGTTTCTAGTTTTCTCCCAAAAGACAGGAGTGTGTGCGCATGCCCTGCTGATCCTATCTGTGGGGCGCTGCCTGATAGCATCAGCCTGCTGATCATAGTTTTGATAGCAGCTGGTGAGTGGATCCCCAGTGTGTGGCAGCTGTAACTCTTGGGTCGACACTTGGTTGTGTAGGAGCATTTGAAAGTTCATGACCTTGTGTTTATCCTCCTTCCAGCTTGATCCATGCATATAAAAAAGGATTTTAAAGTAGTAAACTTGTAAAGACATCACGGTGGTGTGGGGACAAAAGGTGAGGTGGCCGTGCAGAGAAAGGGGCTTCCGTCTCAATTCCGCCACTGCCAGCCGTGTATCTACGGCAATCTTCAACTGTCCGATCCACACAAAGAAACCACGGAAGTGTCTTTCCTTAATGCTCTAAAATAAAATTAAAACACTGTTGACACAGGTTCATTTATAAAAGTAACCTCGGCAGAGGGCTGATATAATACGTTTGATGTTTGAAAGCTTAATTGTGTTTAGATCTGAAGTAACTTTCTAAGTGGATGTAATCTACAATATTTTTACATCACTTTTTGGGGTGTGTGTGTGTGTGTGTGTGTGTGTGTGTGTGTTCGCACATGCAGGCATAGCATGTGCTAGGATGGGGGGGGGGGTCAGAAAGCAACTTATGAGAGTTGATTTTCTCCTCCCACCATGTGGTTCCTGGGGATGGGACTCAGACTTGGCAGCAGGCATGTCTACCCACTGAGCCATCTTGCCAGTCATAGATTACATTCTAATAGGGTCAAACTTGACTACATTAACAGAAGGGGAAAAAAAAAACTCTCCCAGAATCAATACCAAAAAGTGTCCTCTCCCACACTCAAATGACAAGTTTCGAAGCATTTCTGGGTCCTGCAACCTAGATCAAATCTCCTCTGCCCGTCCCGTACCTTCTTCAAACTGATCAGAAAGCTCTTACCTGAGGCTGTTGTCTATGGATAGTGGTTAGCCTGGGTCCACATACTTCCCTTCACACACTCCCATAGATGGAGACCTACTCTCACTTGGCTTAGTTTCTTCTGTATTGTATGAGGAAGAGAAGGTTGTAGGAGCCAGTGGTGAATGTTTAGTGTTTGAGGAAGATGACAAGGGAAAGAAAATCAAGTCAGAGTAAGAGGACTGGATTGGAGTCCATGCTTTGCCACTGGGCTGCTCATCTGGATGAGTCACAGAACTCCAAGCCTTTATTTTTCCCTCTTTCTGAAGAGAGAATGGGCTGGGGTGGGTGTTAGCAGTCTATGACATCGGGTGTCTAACATTTCCTGTTCTGTGCTATCTTCTTCATCTAAAGTCAGAAGAAACTTCAGGCAAACCAAGAGGTGGTTAAAGAATGAGCTTATGAGGAGATAGATACTAAGACTCTGAGAATTAGTTCTGTTTCGGTGGAAAGGGTGATTTCTCATAAATATGGAGTTCAAAGTAAAGAATTTATTCAAACTTATCTGTAGTGGTGACCTCAAGGAATTACTTAAAATAAAAGCAGCATAAATGGAATGGTCTCAGTTTATCGTTCCAGGCACCATTATATAGACTGCAAAACACATCGTAACAAAAATAAACATGGCTTCAGCTTTTAAGGGTCCACGAAATTTTTTTATGGCTACTATTGTTTCTGAACATTTTTTCCCTTACATTTTTGTATTTGGTTGATTTGACATTATCCCCAAAGCTTCAAGTATTTAAAATAGTATTATATGAAGCTTAGTTTTATTATGGAAAAGGAGAGAATTATTTCACATCTTTTGGGTTCATTTCAACTCCAACTCCATCTTTTGTGGGATTCAAACAAAATTGGTAGGGTCTTAATTGTACTCCCTGGGCAGTGTGATTGTATCAAACTGTTTTATTACTGGGTCTTCTGTAATGTGCTGATACCACTGTGATCCACTCCTGTGTGGTCCTGGACCCTTCATACACGGACATCCCACCTCTCTCTGTATTGACTGTATCAAATTCACTCCGTAAATTTAGCAATCTAGTCTACTTTGCAATCAGTTTGATCAGGATTGATTTTCTTTATCTGCCTTTGAGTCTTTTAAATGTGATAGAATCACCAGTAGATGCAGTCACACCGTAAATGACAGAACTCCTTCCACTGACCAGTTGTACAGGCCAATTTAAAGCAGAAAACGTTTTGACAACTCCGTTAATACAGCCCCATGTTTTTCCTTGTTAGCAATTCAAGTATAATTGAGGTCTAGTGTTGAGCTTTAAAGACATTCTTAAGACTCAGAAAGAAAGCTTGATGAGGTGTGTGCTGCAGCATAGCCTCTCAGTTATTCACACATTTATGGGATGGTAATCCTCAAGGCCTCTCATTGTAAACACTAGAAACAGTTTTATAACTAGGCATTGATATGAGCTAATAGGCAATGAATTACAGCTCTAATGATAAACTGCAAACACGAATGCTTGGGGTCTTCAATCAAAATTAACACCATCACTGTTCGATTCTAAAGTCTGTGATGTCCTAGTCAGTCGATTTTACTATTAACAGAGTACTTTTCCGTGCATTAACTTGTAAAAGCAGATGTATTTGAGAATGACTTTTAAGCTAGCAAACTCCTCACTGTCTGAGTTGAGGTTGAGGAGAATAGCTTTTTCATCTTGCTCTTTCAGAGTCAAATAAGTTCTCTGAGGTCTGGCAAGGTCTAATGGGCGTGTTTGGAAAAGGGTTGACATTTGAATTCTTCTACTGTAATTTTCTTCTTCTTCTAGAGTGGCTTAAAGGTATAGCTGTGGCCCAGGGGACTGCTCCCCATGTGCTCTCTATTTCTTTTTCTTTCTGGAATGCTTGAAGTGGTGGCTGAGATGGTAGTAAAAGACTAAGCAGTTGCTTAAAGCAGAATTCTGAGAGAAGTCTCAAGCAGTTTTACAATTAGGCCTTCATAATGTGTCGTGAGCTAGCTCCTTCTCAGACTGCAGAGTTCATGGCTCTTCAGTTTACAAGACTTGCCTGGGTGGACATGACATACTGGATCCCAGGATGGCCTGTCCGTAGGCTTGCTGATAACCTGTAACAAGGGTGTTTGGGTAGAGGTGGCCCCTCTCTCTGTTCTCTTTCTGTCTCTTGTTAGTATTTAGAATTAGGAAGAATCAGAGACTGGGCTGTTTAATTTTGGAAAGCAACTCAAAAGGTCAAAGGTTGACTTGGGACCAGGGCTGAAATTATGGGGATGGTGACTGGGAAGACGAGAAGGATAAAACAGAGATGCATTGAGAAGGTCTAAGTAAGGGTTAGTCAGTCCCCAAAGGAAATAAAGAGAGACACACAGATGACAAACAGTCACAGGAATATGTATGCACACACATACTGACTCATGACGTAGCACCTCAGTTCCCGACTTCTTTCTTTTAACTCCAGTTCCCCCATGGCTCTGCCTCAGGTGCATCTTGCATGAGCTTCTCTACCCCTCACTGCCCGGTGCATTTTGACAGCATCAGAGAAGGCTGCCGAATGCCTGTTGGGTGTTGGGACAGTGTGAGTAGTAGCATCTCAGTGATCAATATAAGTGAATGGGAAGACATTAAATGTCTAAATGCTTTGACATTAAAATGCAGCGAAAAAAAACCCACCCACTATGGTCTGATGTATCCTTTGTTATCAATGCCCATTAAAAAAAATCATATACCACCAAATCCAGAATTCAGAGAACCAGAACTCAGAGGTCTGATGTTGGTATGATGCAACCATTTATGATTTGTGTCTTAATAAATGCTTTGGGGAACTAGTCAGTTGTTTCCTTCGATATAAAGACAGGCAGTCACACTGCTTTGTATCAAATGTGTGACGTGCAAACCACAGACATTTGTGTTTATTCTCATGTGTGGGTTGTCATCAAATTACTTTTGGTAATGTTTCATTCTGATGGCCCTATAAGTGTAGGAGTCTATTTTATTTGGCGTTAAGGGAAGGAAGGGCCTTTGAGAGTTTTTACATATATAAATACTCTAGTGTCCCTTTGTGTGGTTGCTTCCCTATAGGCTATGGCTGGCAGGAGGTTGTAGTAAAGCAGATATGGGTATCACTCATAACTAGGGCTTTCCAAACAATTAGTTATATAAAATTGAAAGCATCCAGGTTTGCTCACACGTGTCTCTTAGGCAGTGTGCTCATCCTCTTTTATTAGCTTGACAAGCTTTCAACGGCATTGATCCTCTCTGTTCTGGCCCTCCCTTGATCGCTTGGGAACAGCAGATGACTTAGATGAGAGCGGACTTAGCTCCACCTGTAAACTAGGTAAATAATTTCCAGGGACATACTATGAGTGATCTACCGGGTGCTAGGCATTCGTGTGTGTGCCTCTTACCAAGGCATTTGCTTCTCATCGGTCAACATTTTCCACTTGGTTCCTCCAACCCCCACGCCATTAGTAAATCACAGGGGCAGAGTTGCTGTTCAAACAATGGAAATAAAAGTTCCTGGGTTGGGATAATTTTCAGGTTGGCTTTTTGTCCCCCCTTGGGAATTTTTAACTGCACGGACACACTGAGTTGAATGCTGGAGGCAGCCATTCGCTGTGAGGAGACATCGCTTACTTCATTAGCACTGTGGGAGTGCCAGCAAAGGGCTCTTGACCTAGAGCCCATCTTGATTTAATAACGCTTTAACACTCGTAAAAGATCTTTAATGGCTACATGAGACATATTTAAATATTAAATGCCATTCCTCGATGTTGATTCACAAACCCCAGTGCTTACGGCTCCTTCATTGCTTCCAAAGTTGAGGGAATGTGCCCAGTTTCTCACGGCAGCAGTGAGTGAACCAAGCAAACCTGCAGGCAGGAACGGTTCAGTTCTGCCCTGCTGACCTATTTGCCAACCTGAGAACTTCAAATTTCCAAATCTTGTCGACTTTGAGTTCCCTGACTTAGAAACAAAATATTTATCTGTTCAATAAATTTTAATCCTGCTCTGGGAGATTTAGGAAAATGTGGACACTTATTTCTACTTGAACCATTTCTTCCTCCAAACATGGCTTTTGGTTAATTTAATTCATCTGTCTGGATGCCCCATTCAAAGCATCACCCTACCCAAAGGAGCAGCGTGTACTTGTATTTAAACTTGGCCGGACCGGTGCCCACTAGTTCATCTGTATATTCATGTCAGTGTTTAATGCTGTTGTCGCTGTCCTGAGGCCTTGTAATGGAAAGAAAGTCCCTGAGAATTGATGTTGTCTGTTTAATCAGGAAAGCCCCTACGGCCACCTGGCCTCACACCATCTAAGACCTTACTATGATTGCCCTGCATAGACGATAAGCCCACAAAAACCTGCTTTTGTGTTCCCCTCTTTCCTGTGGGGTGGATGGCAGGCCTGTGCAATTTGGAGATGCTTTTTATTTACAGAAGGGAAAATTGAGTTACAGACTTCCTGTCATGAGTAGAGATGCCTGGGGAACCTGAGGGCTGGAAGGAATTCTCAAACACAGAGCCAGGCTATATGAGCCTCGGAGCACTGGGGCGTTGGCAGGCTTTGCAGTATTCTTGAAATATTTGGGTTCAACAGAGCCCGAATGTATTTTGCTCAGAGCACCATTTCCCTTTCATTTTCCAGAACCATGTATATTCAAGGAAATGTAATCTGTGTATTTTGGAATCATTTAACCCCCATTTATCAAAATATTGCATGGCGAATACCAGATCTGAGTTCAAGAAAACCCTGGAGCTTTGTGATAAGTGATTCCTTTTCTTTTTCGTTTTTTACAAACCGAATCTGAGAGTTTAAAAATGGCTTTGAAAAAAACCTAGAACAGTGAAAAGTTTTCTTCTCAAATTATCTCCCAGGTATGGGAGCCTCGTCTATTACTAACATACAACAATGATAGAAGCAAATCTTTTGAGGTGCAGGCCTCTCAGAGGCTGCCTTCTATGCTCAAAGACTTTTCCACTGAGAAGCCTAGCAGCACATTTAGCTTAAAGAGAACTGGATCGCTTTTGATGAAGCCATGGCACTGTTAGTCCCAGCTGACAACTGAGTCCCAGATTCAGACGTTTTGAGATCTCATGGATCTTGTCTTCATTTAAACTTCTATTTTGCCCACCCGAGGGCTGAATTAAGTAATTTTATCTTCAATTTTTATGCTGAAATATTATGCATCTTGATTTCTGAGCTTTGGGCCATATTCCTCAGTTCTATAGAAGAGATAAGTGCCTTCTTTATCAAGTTCTAGCCTTTTCTATGTTTGCTCTGTTTCTTGCTACTGTGGAAAGAGGATAGTCATGGTGGCTAAGAAATACAGAGCTTGCCCCTCCCCCCCGGACCTGTGGCTCAGCTTTTTCTTTCTGAGGACCAGATGGACTACAAGTTTCCACACACGTGCTTTCCCACTTGTGTGTCTCACACTTAATGCTGAGAACATAGTTCGTAAACCTCTCTCAGGAATATTAGGATGAAACGAAGTTACTCAATCCTAGGACATAGCCCTTTTCTGTTAGGATGGATATTTCATTTTAACCTCACACAGATAGGAAAAGCAAAGCATCCACTTTCTCTTTTATTCATCTCAGAGCTACCCAAGAGTAGATTTTTGAACCACAGGGAAGGAAGAGCCTTTGAAGTCACATAAGTCTAATCATCAAGGGTGGCTTCAAACTCAAAGACTTTCTGTTGCCAGCTGAAGTCTGGCTGAAGAACTCTCCCCAGCAAGGGCTCATGCTGAACATTTTAGGCACACAGCATTGTTTCTTCTTTGTGAGAGTCTCATGTTGGAGCCCTCATAACTGTCCCTTCACAGATTAGAAAGCCAGAGATTAGATATGTTCCCTTCACCCAGACTAACATGGGGATCCAGAACTTTCTTACTCAAATCCCTAATTCTCATACACATCCAGGAAAGACCAGCTTTGTCTTCCCTTGTGGAATGTGGAGGTAACTGTATCTTCCACATTAAGACCACAAGTGAATAAATTGCTATCATTATTTCATTAAAGTTTTAGTTTTGGGTTTGTTTATTATTGTTGCTGTTTCGTTTTGCTTTCTCAGATTATTGGGGAGGCAGGGTGGGAACCTTCAGTGTTCAATCAAAGCCAGGCTAGGTTCCTTTTCTTCACAATGCATTTCTGCTAGAATTTAGGAGCCAAAGTTTGTCAGACTAGCTGCTTCTGGTCCGGTTTCCACAAGTCTCGATGGAGCGAAACAGGCAGCAATTTACTGTAAATGTGTTCGGGGTTGGCTGAAAGCTAGGAAGCGCTAAAGGATTCGCCTTCACTTGGCAACAACAGAAAGCTTGTCCCCTAGCCTTCAAACCCTGGACGGTGACCTACAAAGCATTCCTTTCTGGCTCCTGCTTTGAACGCACTGGACTCTTGAAGGAATTCTGGGCAGAACAGCTTCTAGGAGGTTCTTTCACCTGCCCCTCAAGCTACATTGAGAGCTCCCCCTAGCCCAGTTCTCCAACCAAAACCCAAGTCTACAGACTTCATCTATTTCTCAGCAGCAGGATTTGGAGAACTGCAAGCTTTGGGGACTGCCACGTCCTGCCCTCAGGCGGACACCCTGACCTTGTGAAATTCAAGTGAGGAGTCTGCTCAGGGGGAGGTCCTTAATAAGCGGAGGGCCTGAGACTGAGTGCCCAAGGGCTTGTGTCCAGGACTAGTTACATAAGAGAACTTCCAAGAGAGGACAGAACATAGTTTTCAACAAATAAATAAGGCAAAGAGGCTGTGCTCACTAGTGCCCCAGCTGGGAAGTGACTATGAGCAATGAATTTCTCATGCTAACAAATCCAAACTCTTTGGAAAACAGATGATGAACCCGGGGCCTGGCACTGGGACTCCTGGCAGAAGCTGCAAAACAGAGATGGAAGGGTATCTGGAGACCGTTAGTTCACAAACACAGCTGAGGGCCAGCAACCTGCTTTCCTGCCCTGCCTGGCCTGCCCGGGTGGAGGCTGTCCGTGCAGCATTTCTACGGGGCAACCGCAGACGCAGCACGCAAGGCTTCTGCAGCCCACACTCGAGAGAAATAATTAAACAGTTTTTCTTAACCTCCTGACCTCTTCATTTATTATTGCCATCCATTATGTGTACCTTCTCGAATCACAGAATCCCCAAACTGAGCTCCGGGGTCAAGGGTTTATTGTTTAATGGAGATAGAACATTTTGTAAATTGCACGGAGTCACAATGTTTATAATAGAAGCTTCTGGTGTACTGAATCTTTCCCATTTAACAAACAGTGAGCTTTGACATGTGTTCTTCCTACATAGCAAAAATCCGGGGTAAGTGCAGTATTGGCATGAATGTGTTACCAAATCCTTCCTGTAAACCCAGTGACATCTGCAGTCAAATAAAAACATTCCTTTCCCCAAATACCAGGAAATGCTGAGAGGATCACTCATCTTCTAAGGTCATGCTTAAATGAAGTTCTGGCTTTGAGAACACACAGCGAGGATGAAGAGGGCCAAGAATTTTGTCCAGTACACATTGGCTGCTACAAACCTTTGGGGACAACCTCTTGTTTCAAATATGAACACATGTATGGAGAAGGTTTTCCTCGAATTTAACCTTTGAATGAAAAGTGTCAATATTTTAAGAAATGTACCCATGTTAAAAAAAAAATCCTGTTGTCCTTAATAAAAAAACCAACCAAACAACAGAATTTGTCCTTTCAAGTCAGAAATGGATTTGCTTGAAATAAAGCAAATATCCACAAAAAGGTACCCACCCAAAATTACTCATGGATAAAATACCTACAATTGAGCAAATATTAATTTTCTTTAGTAAAGACACTTCCTCAAAGATTGGGAAGCTGTGAAGAATTATAAGACGGACCCTATAAGTTTAGCAACTTAACCCTTTGTGTCAGAAAGACCCATCCATGTGTGTGTTCTGTTCTCTGGGGAACTTTGTTACGTGATGGTTACATGCCACCGTATGCAATAAAAATGTGATTTATGTAAACATTGCAAAGAGTGACCTTCCATGAATTATTAGCATAATTTTTATCTCACAACTAAATAATTGGTTCATGGTACAGAATGTACCTTCAGCTCTTTTGAAAAAAATATGAAATAAACCCCAAATCTTTACATTTTACATGTTTAGTGCCTCAGGAAGATTTTCCAAAACACCCCTAACCTCAGTTATGCAGGCTTTTCTCACGGTCTTGAGTTTGAAAGAATCTTGTAGTAGTTAATGCCTGTTCAACACACTCCCTGGCTTACTATGATTCCAGCAAGTTGGGCCATTTCTGATTAGCCAGCAGGTGTCACTGTGGGTTTGGGTGGCAATCCAAATGACCACAGCAAGAATGGTTGATGACGGAGAAGGGGGGGGGGAAGAAATAGAATGTGAAAAGCGGATTCTGAGGGGAAAATATAAAGGCACATATTATTTTTTAATTTTAATTTTAATTTTTATAATGCCTTGAATATATTTTATTGGATATTTTCTTTATTTACATTTCAAATGTTATCTCCTTTCCTGGTTTCCCCCTCCAGAACCCCCCTATCCTATGCCCCTTCCCCTGCTTCTATGAGGATGTTCCCCCACCCACCCACCCACTCCCGCCTCCCACCCTCGATTCCCCTACACTGGGACATCTATCGAGCAGAAAAGGGCACTTTAAAAAAAGATCTGTGTCCCCCTTCTTCAGCCTATCAAGAATTCTGTACAACTCTCACTCCGAGGGCCCCAGAAACATATTCATATACATAAAGGAAGTGGATGCCTCCATTACTGAAGTTAGCATCAGTGTATAAAATAGTACAGCTAACAGAAATGAGCACAGCTGAGAGATGAATTCTTGTAGCCTTTGCTTAACTGCCCAAGTCTTAGCTATATATTTCATCTTTTTAAACCATAGATATCATTTGCTTTATCTCAGAAACGGTGAATGTCTTTCAGCTTTTTAGTAGGTTGTAGTCATGGCCCAGAATGAGGTCTTGGCTATCCCTAACCTCAGTGGTAAAATAAATCCTAGAGTTTCATTCCCTGAAGGGGAATCTTGGGCCCTTCTTACATCTTTATAGGTTCTGGGTTACTCATTTGCAACAAAGCCAGCCTATCCATGCCATCCTCCCAAGTACATGGAATTTCTTAATAAATTAAATTTCAATTGGTAAAATTAACACATATTTCTTAAGAATGGATGGCCATAAAACCTCCCTGAACAGAGAGGAATTCACAGCTGGCCTCATTTGAATAACCGGCTGTAAACTGATTTCTATTTTGGCTTGATAAAGGAAAACAATGTCTATGTTTTTGACACAGAAAGCAGGCAATTTGTTAAGGAAGAAACGAAGCTTGATTTCCCCAAATAAGGCTCAGCACATAGGCAAAATATTTAACTAATTTATAAAGAAAAACAAAGCCAAAATGTTTTAAAGATAAAGATAAAAGTTTCTGTGCTCTGGAGAGACTCTGTCTTCTCAAATGATCTAGCCTCTACTCTTGTCACCTGTCTCAGATCATAGGCAATCATGTCACAGTACTATCTCACTGTCACAAGCCATAAAAACCCAAGAATAAAAACAAAAACAATTTCAGCTATACTGTGAACATCTGGAAGTTGCTTTGGGGTAGGCAGTGTAGGATGTAGGATTGAAACAGGCTCTCGTTATGTAGTCTAGGCTGGCCTCAAACTTACAGCTCTTCTGCCTTAATCTAACCCATGCTGGCATTACAGGTGTATACTGCCATACCAAGCACACCTTGAGATTTCTACCTGATTTTAATGTATTTGTCTTCATGTAATTATTTCTTAATAACACAATATGTTGTTTAGGGCTGAGTCTAACTAGCAACGGAAATTCCAAAGTTTAGAAGAAGAAAAGAAAAGGTTAGCGTGGTAGGTTTATAAAGTTGTTAAAGAGTTGTTTACAAAGCATTTGCACCCGGATAGGCTGCCCTCTAGCTTCAGTCCTTCGTTCTCAAAGACAGACCGCTCTGCAGTAGGCTGTTCTGACTCCAGAGATGACAAAGAGAAGCTTACAACTCTTAATACAATTTCTTTGGAAAACCCATATTTATATCTCTACATCTATCTATCATCTATCTATCTATCTATCTATCTATCTATCTATCTATCTATCTATCTACCTACCTATCTATCTATCTACCTATCTATCACCTATCCATCTATCTCCCTTTTTTTCTAATTGAATGAGGCTATTTTACTTACACATTAGAATGTACCATTCATATATCATTATCTTGTTTGGGTCTCAGAAATTGAGACTCACTTTTTATTTATCATGTCTGGCATAACATGGAGGAATCATAGCAACAGTTATTATGAGCAGAAGCAGCTGATGGATGCGGGATAAAGAGGAAAGAAAGAAGGAGAGATGTCAAGGTATAAAAATATTTATCCAGGGTAACAGAGTGTCGACACAAATTTCTTGTCAATTAGATTCATATACCTGTGAGTAATGAAATCTTTGGCCATCATTTCATCCTTTGGAATCGTGCCCATAATTTCCATGTCAACTTCTTAGACTATTAAAATAATAGTGATCACAACTTCATCTCAGCCACTAACTAAGCCACTTTGTATACAGTGAATGCTATTGGCTCTTGATCGATCACACACGACAGGGCATTAGCATACATACAAGTGTGCGTGCATCACGCGCAAAAATTTGTGCGTTTTCCCAACTGGAGTCAACCTGTCTATAAGCCAGGAGTGGCGTATTCTGAGTTTCTTAACATTAAAATGTTTGCCTTGGTGCAAAGCATTGGTGGGAGTTCAGTGACTCTGTTGAATGAATGCAAATCACAAAGGCTACTTTTGTCTGGCGAGCACTGGCAATGCTAAGTTACTTTTATGTAGTTCATATAAATAATTCACTTCTTGTGGTTTCATATCCTGATGTGAAAATTATGCATTTACTGTGTTTTCATAGATATTAATGGTGGCTATTAAAAGCAGAAATTGTTTCCAGGTTGGTGGTCTTTGGCTTGGGAGTGAATGAAAAGAGACTTAAGGTAAATCTTAATTGTGGAAAGCATAAAACTCTATGCATTGCCTTGTTAAAGTTTCACGGTGTGCACGCATGGTTTTTCCTTCTTATTTCCTAAGGAACTGCAAAAAGACACTAGTTTTTCTCAAGTATTTAATATTTTTTTAAAAACGGAAAATAGAACATAAATGTACCAAAGCAATTTGTCTTCGTGGGCCTTTTCCTCCTTGACATCAAATACCCCATTTCAAAGATGTATGTCAAAAACGGACCTGTAAATATGATGCCCTAATTTAAAAATTTAAGGAAGAAATATTATATTTATGCACCGGGTTTAGTTATTATGAGCCAAATGGTATCGTGTTTCTGTTGAGGAAAAATTTAGGGGCTATTTAAAGAATTACAGTATGAAGCAAATCAAATCACGACTTACAGGTCCTTTTTAAGGGGTGGGAGGCAGTGTGAGGAAAGTATGCGGAAAACCTGATGTTTACGTATAATGACTCCGTTATCGTATCTCTCCCTCTTGGTTTTCTCATCCAGGGTAAACTCTGAGGACATGTCATGAATTCCTGAGTCACAATAAATCTGTGAGTGTCAGACTCTGTGTGTGGGTAAAATGGATAATTTTCTGACCTTTAAGCCTTCCTTAGAACAAAGGACATCTCTCAACATAATGCTTCCCTTCTCCAAAAATCTGGCAGGAAGCCAAAGTATGCCCTTTGGCAAACCTCCAGGCTGGATGACTCTCGGGCCCTGGAGGACACTCACGAGATGGCCCTGGACTCACTCCCATTCTTTTCGAAGACTTCTGGAGAGACCTTGCTAGCACACAACCTGCTGAGGGAGATGTGAGGGCACATTAGTCCAGAGCTCTTCACAAGGAGCTTGGGACCATTTTACTCTGCCTGGGTAGAGTCCCCTCCTGCCCAGTGTTATCTACAAGACTGTCACAGAGATGCTGGCAGAGGAATGAGACCCAAACTTAGTGGAACTGAAGTTATGGGGAGAAAAAAGTTCCAGCATTCCATTCCTCATCGGGGAATGGTGTGTGGTTGGTTTCTGTTCCAGAGGATCAAATAGACAACCGAGGAAGGAAGAGAGGCATCACATTGCTTTGTTTTCATGGTTTCCTAAGTTGCACACAAAATCGCAAACTACTCTTATCAATGTCTAAACGTTATCACTTGCATTTTTAAGTCGTTCTAAACCAGGAATACATGAAATATGTTTTTTCTTTCACCTTTATTCCCTTGTTTCTCCTGTTCAGGACTTGACACTATAAGCATGGGTGAGGTTTAGTTAAACCAGTATTGTATTTATGTATTTATTTGCTTCTGTGTACAGGGCTTGAGTTCCAGGGTGCATGTAGAGAAGTCAGAGGGCAGCTCTTGCTGCTTGTCTCTCTCCATGCACGACCTTGGTCCCGGGCATTGAACTCAAGTTGTCAGGCTTGGCAGCGAGTGCCTTACCTGCTGAGACATCTCACCAGCCCATCCAACAAACTTTTCGGAAAGATTTTCCTTTTTCCAGTGGGTATTCAGAATGTGAACTCCCCCTCTCAGCACAAAGAGCAAAACCAAAACCACATTAGTAATCTCCCAGAACTATTTGGGTAATACTTAAGCCCTTGGTGGGTTTAGGGCATTTCAGAATCACGTTGGTATTACAAACCGATATAATTGCTAAGATAATTTTCACATATGCTTGTGAGTGATTACCTTTTAAAACTGGCAGGAACAAATTAAAAACAAAATACCTCAAAGGTGCACGAATGAATTCCTAGGGTAGAATGGGCTCATTCTGGAAAGACTAAAATTGCTAATATTTTTCTTTTAAGACTCAGAAGTTTGGATGATTGGGACTTGTTAGAACATTTTTAAAAACAACCAAAACCCCGGCTTTAAACTGTATAATGGCAGTTCCATTATTCCAAACATTACCCCAACCACCAGCTAATTCACCCAGCTTACCCTTCCTCCATCTGACAGCCTTCTCTTTGCTTGGGATATGCTCACTGAGCCCAATTCAACTCCAGGTGCACTAATCAAACACATCACTTCTCCAAAGCCATTTGCACCATCAGAGGTACAAGAATTATTCAAAGGTGACAACACTTGGGATTTCTTAGGTGACCCTGATGGCAGTGACACATGTTGCCTTAAAGTGAGAGTACTGTTTGGAGAAGGCCGGTTCTTGATAACGAGGACTATTTTTCATTTGGGGCTGTATCTCTATAATATTTTATGAATGGCTCAGCTAAAAAATTTTTCTAAGTGAAATTTAAAATTATCTTAAAGATAATTTAATTAATGAGATAATGAAGCAATAAGATTCCTTTCAATAAACATAGAAAGAACTGGTTCACCACATCGTATCATGGTTCATTTTGATATTCATGTGTTCCATAAGTGACTTTTACTTATTCAGTTGACTTTCAAGGTTAGCACTGAGTTGGGAGCTGACAGAGTTTGCCAACAAGCGGGAAAGGTTGTAGTTATATTTCTTATGCTAGAGCTGACTGGGTGTGATGACACAAGCCACCTACAATCCTGTTTGGGAGGTGGAAGCAGGAGGATCAGAATTTCAAAATCTTCCTTAGGAAACCGAATCAAGTAAATAATAAACTTATTATGATAAATCCTACCCAGCATGCATATTAATGGTCCCATGTTAACTGAGATGTGAAGCAGGTGCCATGCCTGGGAACCATGTTCTGGGTTATTCTTGTTGCTTCTGGACTTTCACTGAAGCTTTGTGGCTAGGCTATCTGAATTCTCTTTTCGTGGCCCTTCCTAAGGGAGATGCTGTGCTTCGTTACCCACACCTCCCTTTAGGTATCCAGTTCTTGTCCTAAGATCCGGGTAGTAGAGAATAATGACCACCTTAGTGCTGTAAGTGCCATAGGCAGGCATCTTCATTTGTATATCCTTCCTAGGTTTTGTCATGGCCCCATCAATGGTTGACACTAGACACTAAAGGCCTTCCTCTCCTAAACCCAATTCAGGCAAAGTCTTCAGGCTTAGCCAACTCTCAGAATTCCCTTCAGGCTTCCAGAATTCCCATGGAGAATGTATGCAGTTCAGCACCTCCCGCTAGCTACTTAGTCCTGCTCCCTGCCCTCCTCCCTCCCAGGGTGGTTTCCTCTCAGTAGCCCTCCCAGTAACCTCCTGTGTGCTAATCTCCATCTCAGAGTTCATGCACACACCCCACCCGCCTTGGTTCTGTGCTCCACTCCTTGTTCCTGTCACTCTCAATAAGAATAGTCTTCCTAGCAAGTTTAGCTCTGTGAACTCCCACCAGCCAGATACCACACACAACCTTCTCCAGCATCACAGATGGGGGCCAGGCAGGTGTTGTAAGTTAGGAAGACTGGGCATCCAAGCAGGAATCAGCACCTAAGAGCAGGAGCCTCCAAGAAAGAACCAGGTGATAGCAATTATAAAAGGGGCAGTGTCAGGATGGAGCAGACAAAACAGGTTAGAATGAAGAGGTGGGCAGACAGGCCAGTACTGACAACACATGGAAGAAAATACAGCTACAATCTGGGTAAGCAATGTGGTTCTCAAAGAAATATGGGAGCCACTTGATAGAAAAGTCAATTTGAAAGTACCATGTTCTTTGCTATTAACCAGGTTTAATTCATGGCAGAGGTAGGGACAGAGACCTCTGAAGTGCTTGCTGTGTAATATGAGGACCTAAGTTTGTATCTCTAGCACCCACTTAAAAGCCAGATGTGGCAGTGATGTGTGCTTGTAGCCCAGGGCTGGGAGGGTGGGGCCTACATAATTCCTGGAGCCTACTGGCCGGTCAGGTTAGCTCAAACAGTGAGTTCTAGGCTGAGCTAAAACAATACAGAGGGTGAAACAGGAAGATACCTAGTGACAGCCTCTGGCTTTCATATGTTCATACACATTCAGCACACACACACACACACACACACACACACACACACACACACACACAAACATGTACATGCATTATACAGACATACATGCACACCCATACAAACACACACATATATACATATATGTATATATAAACACACACAAACATATACACACACATTACACATACATACATACATATACACAAATGTACACATACACATACATGTACACATACGTGCAGATATACATACACACACACGAAAGAAAGGAAAAAAAAAAGAAAGAAAGAAAGAAAGAAAGAAAGAAAGAAAGAAGAAAAAGGAAGTTTGCAAGATGAGTCAGAAGTGACCACTTAGGCCGTGGGTCTCCACCATCCTAACACTACGAGCCTTTCATACAGTTCCTCCTGTTGTGCTGACCCCAACCATAAAATTACTTTCATTGCTACTTCATCATAACTGTAATTTTGCTACTCTTATGAATTGTAATGTAAATATCTGATATGCAGGATATCTGATATGTGACCCCCAAAAGGGTCACAACCCACAGGTTGAGACCCTATGCCTTATGGGATGAAGATATAATGGCAGAAACCCCCATGACATTTGCTCAGATGCTGACAAAGCAGGGACCATTCAGACCATCTAACTTCTCAATGCAAAGGGGAGCCAGAGGGGGATGTATACCCCAGCCTGGAGCACGTGGACCCTCGTTTGACTCCATCTGACTTAGTAACAAGTCATCCTAATTATTTCATCCACTGTCTG
The DNA here is from genome assembly GCA_028551405.1 of Uromys caudimaculatus. Taxonomy (NCBI): domain Eukaryota; kingdom Metazoa; phylum Chordata; class Mammalia; order Rodentia; family Muridae; genus Uromys; species Uromys caudimaculatus. The sequence continues at coordinate 68,917,420 of CM052708.1, read as the reverse complement.
CCTTCCCCATCGTAATGCTGTGTTGTATCTCAGAATCTAGGATGACGGATAGCAGAGAAGATAACCATTGAAAGTTTTGAATAAATTAGGAAATGACTTTGTCCCCAAATATTTGGGGACATAATTTACTATATTAGTTAGGATTCCTTCAATTATGAATAACTGAATTCTATTTTAGCTCTGATACAAAAAGTAGGGGATGTATTTTCAATAACATTGAAAACAATAGTCTTAAACACATCCAGATCCAGGGGCTCGAATGATGTCACAGTGACTGGATCTCTTGCGGTCCTTCCATGTTGGCATTTTTTTAGGCAGGTTTCCTCAATTTGATTCCTAGCTTCTCCAGATTTTTGGCTATAATCTGGGAAACTGCATAGAAAACAAAAGCGTGCCTTTTACGTAGTTCCAATCCAAACTGTTCATCTTGGAGTCTGGCTGCTGCAGCATCGAATTTAGCAATGCCCAAGAACCCAAAACAAGGGCGGGCCCATCTCTGAGCAGCTGGACTGAGGGTGGGAGACATGCTGTTCCTTGAAAGGGAATCTTGATGTTTCAACCAAGATAACTAAGTTTCTGGAACTTTTCAGAAGCTCATCTTTCAGGCACCGGGCAATCCCAACCATTTCATAAGTGGGGCGCTCCAACTACCATCTCTATTTTATACACGCGTGCACTGAAGTAAAAGAAACTAAGCAACTTACTTAAACTCCCAGAGCTGGGAAGACAAACCCAGAATGGAAACACGGACAGTCTGGCTTACAGCGCACTCCTTTAACATCCATACTAAGCTCCTGAGAAGGAGTCCTTAAATAAAGGAAATGTGAACATTCACTGTTTGGCTTTGTTGGATAGCATTTATAAAGCATTCCATAGCATTAGAGCCACACTGGCAAATGAGTGATTGACTGAGTCGCCTGTTGTCAGGACATAGCCAGGAAGATTTTCTCCGACATTCTATTCCATGAGTTGTTTCCTGACTTCTACAAAAATTATTTTCTATAACTGTTATGGCATCTACCAAGTTCATTTTATTTCATTAAAAATCAGTTGTTAGATCATTCTTAACATATTAAGAGAATGATATTCTGTGGTCATTTAATATATAATGCATTTAAACCATTGAGATGCATTATATTTGTGTTCTTCCAACTCTGATGCCCAGAAAGTTTGAACAACTTTGAAGAACCTACCCTTAAGTTGGTCACCTGCTCTCTGGTTGGTCACTTGCTCTCTAAGTTGGTCTTTTGGATGCTGAAATTGCCTTCCCTTAAAATATCTTTTTCTCTTAAATACTTTATCTATCTCTTTGGGAATAATTTATCAGAGATAACTTCTAACAGACAGGAGATCTTGTAGACTCAAGTACTCTTTGTCTTAAAAACATCAGATAAAGTTCTGTTGAAGGGTGCTCTAGGGGACTAGAGAAAACAGACTATAAAGTTAGACCCTTAGCCTAATGTGGATGATACTGGTCTTTGGGGTAGAATGTCTGATCAACTTTATTTTGTATCATAGGGTAGGATTATGGGAGATATAGGTAGTCTTCTCAATATAGTCTTCTCAGGCATACAGCTAGCTGTTGGATTGGAGGCTACCACCCATCCACTCCAGTATCGATTTGATCCTACTCACTACCCATAGAATGAAACCCTCTGATGCTGTTTCCATGTGCTCTTGACTTTTCTCTCCTCTCATGTTGCCTCTGTCACATACTCTCCATGACCTAACACTTGTGTGCTTATCACACCTAAATGATCCCTCTCAGTTAGTTCAAAGCCTTAAGGTTCTTACAGATTCTCTCAGACTGTGGATGAGTTCAATATTAGATCATTGACCTTTCCTGATCTTAGGTGGTCCTAAGGTGGAACTAGGAGACTCTTCAGCAGGGGCTGTGGGTGGAGGGTAATTTCAGGAAAGGATGTATGTATCCAGGAGTGGACATGGGAAGGTGGAGGTGTGGTAGTGGAGTGCAGAAACAATAAGCATGATTGCTACATATTGAAATTGTCCCTAGTTAGAAAAGAGTCAATTAGTGACTGGTACATCCATGGGGAGAGCTGCTTCTCATGGCAATGACCTGTAACTCCTAAGTGAGTTCTGGAATCTCCTAGTAACTACTGTCACAGGGGCTTTTACAATTGCATTTTTGTGTTCTTTTGTTGTTGTTCTTTTCTCCTTTGGTTCTTGTTTCTATTTTTATTTTGATAAAGGATCTGTCTGAGTTCCCCAGGTTGACCCAAAACTCCCAATCATCCTTCCTCAGCCTTTGCATAGCTGAGATGTTTCCTGCCTTTCTGAAAATGGCAATCTGAGTGTGCATACAGACACCTCTTCACTCATCAGAACACTGGCTTATTCCTGATACCCTCTGGAACTGGAAAGACTGCCCTGCATTTGGTCATTCCACACAATGTCACAACACAGAAAAATGTGACATAAAAATAATGATTTTGGTTGCCAACTCTAAAGCCCTGTTATGAACAAGAAAGGGACCCTGATTGTCAGTGATTTATATTCAGAAGTCGTATAAAGGCTGAGGGTGGAGTTTAGTGGTAGAGTGTTTGTTTAGCATGCACAAAGGTCCTAGGTTCAATTCCCTGCACTGGGTAAAGCGTCACATAATGCCAACCGCCTGGAAATAAGGATATGACAGGAGGGTATATAGAACAGAGCAGACATTATAGAAAGCAACACGCAACGTTAAGTATGCATCTTCCTGTGATCCAGTAGTCAAAATTTAAGGCTAGACCCAAAGAGAAATGATTAGGTCACTGATGAAAGAGGGCCCTGAGTGAGAATGGTCAGCGATGCTATTTATGATGGAGCTAGAAGTGATGACGCCTGCGTAGCCATCACTAGGAATAATGGATAAGTAAAATGCTACAATACATCCTCATAGCCATCTGTGGCAGTCCAAAGTAGTGCATTAAGATTTATATATAAAAGCAGAAGGGGATATTAAGAGCAGAGAGTGAGCTAGGCAAGGCGATGCTCACGTTTACTCCCAGTATTCGGGAAGCAAAAGCAGGGGGATCTCAGTGAGATCGAGGCTGCCTTGGTGTACAGAACAGAGCAAACTCCAGGGTAGTAGGGGCTGCACAGAGTGATCGTGTCTCAAACCAAACCAAACCAAACCAAACCAAACCAAACCAAACCAAACCAAACCAAACCAAACCAAACCAAACCAAACCAACAATAACAACAAGCAAACAAACAAAACAAGAGTCATAAGTGAAAAATGAAACAGAAAAGGAAGCACAGGAACTTGCAGTTTAGAAAAAGCTACATACCTCACAACAAGAAAATAAGTTCTCCAGGGAAGGAGCATGTTAAATATCAAAGGAGAAGAAAACGGAAAGGGGGCAAGAGCGAGTGCCTGATTCAGCAAGGTGAGGAGGAGGAGCCACACACTGAGGTCTACAGATCTCAGTCTCTTTTACTTGAGGCCCAAAGACTGTTACATTAGGACAGTAGGAAGGAGCAAATCAGGGGCTTACAGCCAAGGCACAGAGTAGAAGCTGGTGCTCTGGGGCTACATTTTGCTTCCTTTTAGTCTCAGGTCTACCAGGATGCTGCATACCTTGGGGAGAGGCATTTGGTTCTTGTCGCCGAGTTTTAATACCGTGTGAGACAGAATCATTCTTAGAGAGACTGCATACTCAGATGCAGGGGGTTAGGATGTACTGGCAACATACCGTTGTACCCTAAGCTGCCATCTGCCTCTAGAGCAGTGGTTCTTAGCCCTCCTAATGCTGAGACCCTTTAATAGAGTTCCTCATGTTATGCTGACCCACAACCATATATTATTTCGTTGCTACTTTATAACTATAATTTTGCTACTGTTATGAATCATAATGGAAGTATCTGATGTTCAGGATATCTGATATGTGACCCCTGTGAAAGGGCGCTCAAACCCCAAAGGTGTCGGGGCTCACAGGTTGAGTCTAGAGGCAGGCCCACAGTCCCAGTTTCTCCATCTTTTGCTCTTTGGCTCCTTGATTTCCTTCTAGCATATGATCTATCAAAAGCTCCATTCCAGCCCCCATTGTCTATGAGTCTCACTTCTTGAAAGTCATCAATAAAAATGCCAAGTGGCAGATGGTGCTCAGAAACTCGAAACTCTCTTTTTATTTGTGACCTGAATAAGGAAGCAGCCCATGGCCAGCCTGACCTATGACGAAGTGCACCGGGGCTCTGATCCTAGCCGACTTCCTGTTAGACAGAGGCGAGCAAACATACTTGCTTTGGACTTTTAAAACCTTCCTCTCTGGGTTCTGAGGAAATGTGATGGGAAGTGATAGCAGATAAAGTTGGCACGTTTGAAGATGTGAGTTTGGGCCAGTTTTGTCATCCTTGGGGTGATTACTTATCCAGGACCCGCTGAAGAAAGGAAATAAGGCAGAAGTGAAGTTTGTGTAGAAACCATGTGACCATTAGCTCCTCTTTCAAAAGCCTCAAATTAGAAAGCATGAACGTTCTCAAATAAAGTGGTCTTTTCATCAAAACCGCCCCCCCTTTTTAATTAGGAAAATGCTGGTACTTCCTCTTTCCTGTTGCATATCTTGAGAATTCCATGCTGCCTCCAGGACTTTTCGTCTCTTCCTTAGCAGATGAGGGTTTTATTAGATCCAAGACAATGAAGGGATGACACTCACTGTGCCCTAACAGGGAAAGAAAGGGCTCTGGATCCCAGTGTTGGGACAGGGGACAGGACTCGGTCTGTAAAGGGATTACTAAGCAAGCATGAGGACCTGCAATCCCCATACTCGTGCAAAAACTGGATGCCCATTTGTAATCCTGGCACTGGGGAGTCAGAGACAGGCCAGCCAGCCTAGCTGAGATCATGAGCTCCAGCTCAGTGAGAGACCCTGTCTCAAAAAATAAGGTGGAGAGTGACTGATGTTGACCTCTGGCTTCCAAATGGCTCACACATATACCCCTTTGAACAGGTACCCGTATATACAACTCTTCCTCCTCCTCCTCCTCTTTCTCTTCCTCCTCTTCCTCCTCTCTCCCTCTCCCTCTCCCTCTCCCTCTCCCTCTCCCTCTCCCCCCCCTCTCTCTCTCACACACACACACACACACACACACACACACACACACACACACACACACACACACACACACACACTGAGCTGATTTTCCCCCCCAGAACATTTAGGTGCATTTTCTGCTGAGTTCTGCCATTCCTGCATGGGCTTGGCACCCCGTGGCACTTCGTTGGGTCTGTGGTCACATGGGCCGCTCCGTCTGTAAGGAAGATCCACTCCTCCATTGGTGATTGCTGCAAAAGGCCAGATGTTCCCCTTTAACCTCCTATTGGTTCTAATCTCCTTCGGTCTTTGATCCCAGCCCCACTTGAAAGTAACCTCTCATTTAGCTCCTCTTGGGTGGTCCTCGGCAGAGATTTAGTTGATTCTAACTTCTTGTACAGTCTTTCCCCGTGTGCTTCCATGGTAAAATTCAACCTTTCTAATTGCTAAGAGGAAAATTGTTAATCCCTTTGATTCAGGGAGCAGCATAATAGCCTTAAAATTGGCAACTTAATTGAAAAACTCAAAACTTGCTGACTTGTTTTGGTAGTGTTTCCCACCCCATTCTTTAATTCCCCCCTCCCCAAATAAGAGTAGATGAATTTTGTTATTTAAAATGCCATTTTGAAACGCTATCTTATCTCTCTGTTCTGAGATTCTGTTTGGATTTCATGCGTGGTCTTAAGTATTTTTATTGATTGTTACAGATCTATTTAATGGGTTATTATAGGAACTAGTCACTGGAAGGCAGAAGGGCTATGTGACATTGACTAATGGGAAATAGAAACTCTCCCTGTCCCCGCTTTGCCATTATGTAAGAATAAACAACTTAAATTGTTACTCTTAGGTTCCAAGGCCTGTCTAGGCCACACATGTCAAGTATCAGTGTGAGTTTAGAGACCAGACTATCCTGCATTACAACTGGGATGTATTAGTATTCTCTTGACTTCATTACCAAAGCTAACCAAGCAAGCTAGTTTTTTGAAAGAGACCTCCAATTTTGCATTGGGTTCATAAAAGCAAATTCTTTTTTTTTAAATTCTGAGAATAGAAGGGTTTCTGGGTTTCTGGCATATTCCATTGATCTTTCTTATGAATAGAGAAAAGGTCAAGGGTTTTGCTTATTTGTTTTCCATAGGCACTCTAAATTTTCAAAGATTTGGAGACTTTCAAGGGACTTTTAAGAGACACTTAATTTGTTACAGATGCATTAGCATATTGAATTTATGTGGAAGAATGAATGCCAGGCAAGGATATTGGGTTCATTATTTATTAGTAGAGCTAGTCAAAGCTCCCCTGGTTTAACCAAGTGGCGGTTTGGCCCCCAATCAAGATGCCAATCTCTTAATATTGCTGTCCCTAGCAATCAACGTACAATGAGAAGGTGGGAATATGAGTGTATGGATGACCATGTTGGATTCCATCCAGATGACGTCGATCTGTCTTGACCTTCTCTAGACTGGACATAGCACTTCTGGGTAATTATCTCAAAATATGTGTGACTCCCACTTTTTACCTCAAATGAGACTCGTTAGAGAGGTCTTCAGATTGGGCTGGGTTTGAGTCCTTACCCTGTCATGCCTTTCCTCCCACCAAAACCTCCATGCTTTCTTTTCCTGGCACAAGGGGCTTTTCATACTGCCTCTGACTCACGACACACACTTTTCCATCATGGTCTTAAGGAAGATCCAGCCAGGCCCCACCTCCTCTCCTCCCTTCCTGACTATGTCACATTCGGTTAGGATGGCTCCCACACTGCTGTTCTCTTCACCCCAGTTTCAACTCTGCACTTGTATATGTTTTATTTAACCGTCTTTCCATTTTTCCTATTGTGAGAGCTCTGAGGACAGAGACAGGGGTGAGCTTACCTACACACATGACTCTAATACTTAATAACTGGCCTTGTGGTAAATAGCCAATAAGTAACAGACATGGGAATAAATGAGCAAGCAAGTGAATGAATGAGTTCACTTGACTGGTATCCATGGCCTCTGTGGATCAACGATTTGAATTCTAAAAGCCCATGTTTCTAGTTGTTTCTGCATCTTTTCTCCTAGATAATTAGGTTTTGTGAGGGCCCAAAAGGTTCACAGTGATTATCTTACCTTGCTTTGGTACATTCTCAGTCTTGGCCACCTCTGGGAGGTCAAATGACAAGTATGAAGTTTAAGCCGTTGAGAATGGAGGTAGCATAGAGCAGCCAAGGCAGCTGAGCTGTACATGGAGAGCGTCCTAATAGGGTTTCTGTTGCTGTGGAGAAGCATCATGACCACGGCAACTCCTATAAAAAAAAAAGACATTGAATTAGGGTTGGCTTACAGTTCAAAGGTTTACTCCATTATCATCACGATGGGAAGCATGGCCACGGTCAGGCAGACAGTGCTGGAGAGGTAGCTGATTCATAGGCAGTAGAAAGTGACAGTGACATTGGCCAGGCTTGAGTGTCTGAGACCCCCACAGCCCACCCCTAGTGACATACCTCCTCCAATAAAGACACACCTACTATCACAAGGCCACATTTCCTAATAGGACCACTCCTTGTGAGCCCATATGGGACCATTGTCATTCGAACCATCACAGAGAGAGTGGGATCATGAAGGCCTTGGTTAATAACTTGTCTGAATCTCAAGCCCTCAAAAAGCCTTTGGGTCTTTCCCAGTGGCTACTTCCATTCCTTATCTGAGAGAGAGAGAGAGAGAGAGAATGATACTTTGATCAGAATCACAGTGTAGCTACCATAGTCCTGTGGCATCATTGCAAGTTTCCAAATATAACAGTTTTAGTTTTCAGTGATGTGCAAGAAATGGAAAACTGATCCTTATGGTGCCATATTTCAGCCACCCATCATTCCTGCTACCTTTTAAAACTTCGTTGGGCAGGAGCTTCTTCCTTTAGGGTTCTAATGGTCCAATAAGAGTCCTTGGAGACCCAGCTTACAACTGTTGGCCAGTGTTGGTATTTGTGAATGACTTCCACAAAAACAATTGCTCTCACCACTGGAGGTTCCTATCAGGTTATTTCTAGAAGAACCCCAAGTTTCCCTTTCACATTGTCCATCACTGTAGGAAAAGAAGCTAGAATTTGGTATTCACCTGGTGTTAAACAGTTTTCCCATTTAATGAGAACAGTCTCATTAAAAATGTAGTTTTAGGTGATTTAACACAATAATTCAATTTTATCATCTTCTCATATTTGTCTGGATAGATTTCTCACTACTGAATTAAATAAGACAAATTCAACTTTCTTTTTTTGATATTTTATTTACATTTCAAATGTTTCCCCCTTTCCAGGTCTCCCCTTTGGAAACTCCCTATCGCATCCCCCCCTCCCCTGCCTCTATTAGGGTGCTCCCCTACCCACCCACCCACTCCAGTCTTCCCTCCCTAGCATTCGCCTATACTGGGGCATCTAACACCCTCAGCCCAAGGGCCTCTCCTCCCCCTGATGGCCAACAAGGCCCTCCTCTGCCAATATGTGGTCCGAACCATGGGTCCCTCCATGTGTATTCTTTGGTTGGTGGTTCAGTCTCCAGGAGGACTGGGGGTCTGGCCAGTTGACACTGTTGCTCCCTCCATGGGGCTGCAAACTCCCTCAGCTCCTTCAGTACCTTCTCCAACTCCTCCATCTGGGACCCCACGCTCAGTCCAATGGCTGCTGTGAATTGAATCATGGGTATTCCAAACTTTTGGGCTAATATTCACTTATTAGTGAGTACATACTGTGTTCGTTCTTTTGTGACTGAGTTACCTCACTCAGGATGATATTTTCAAGTTCCATCCATTTGCCTGTGAATTCTATGAAATCATTGTTTTTAATAGCTGAGTAGTATTCCATTGTGTAAATGTACCGCATTTTCTGTATCCATTCCTCTGTTGAGGGACATCTGGGTTGTTTCCAGCTTCTGGCTATTATAAATATGGCTGCTATGAACATAATGGAGCATGTATCCTTATTATATGTTGGGGCATCTTCTGGGTATATGCCCAGAAGTGGTATAGCTGGGTCCTCAGGTAGTATTATGTCCATTTTTCTGAGGGTCCGCCATACTGATTTCCAGAGTGGTTGTACCAGCTTGCAATCCCACCAGCAATGGAGGAGTGTTCCTCTTTCTCTACATCCTTGCCAGCATCTGCTGTCACCTGAGTTTTTGATCTTAGCCATTCTGTCTGGTGTAAGGTGGAATCCCAGGGTTGTTTTGATTTGCATTTGCCTGATGACTAAGGATGTTGGGCATTTCTTTAGGTGCTTCTCAGCCCTGTGATTTCCTCAGTTGAGAATTCTCTGTTTAGCTCTGTTCCCCATTTTTTGATAAGGTTATTTGGTTCTCTGGAGTCTAGCTTCTTGAGTTCTTTGTATATATTGGATATTAGCCCTCTATCAGACGTAGGATTGGGAAAGATCTTTTCCCAATCGGTTGGTTGCCGTTTTGTCCTATTGACAGTGTCCTTTGCCTTACAGAAGCTTTGTAATTTCATGAGGTCCCATTTGTTGATTCTTGATCTTAGAGCATAAGCCATTGGTGTTCTGTTCAGGAACTTTCCCCCTGTGCCCA
>CM052708.1:68807811-68891665 GCA_028551405.1 Uromys caudimaculatus | reverse complement strand
GTGGAGCATGTGTCTTTATTACATGTTGGAGCATCTTCTGGGTATATGCCCAGGAGAGGTATAGCTGGGTCCTCAGGTAGTATTATGTCCATTTTTCTGAGGGTCCACCAAACTGATTTCCAGAGTGGTTGTACCAGCTTGCAGTCCCTAATGTTCTTAGATCTGGATCAGTGATTGCCAGCCTTATGAAGGTGTAAAGGATCAAAGAGGGGGTTTTGGAAGAAAGGGGTTTCTTTGAGTTAGAATGCTAAGAAGAATTTCATGGACCATTAACTCATTAATTTTGGGCATCAAATATATACATCAAATATATATGTATACATACACATATACACACACACGTGTGTGTGTATATATATATACATGGAGAGAGAGAGAGAGAGAGAGAGAGAGAGAGAGAGAGAGAGAGAGTCTTCAAGTGGGCTGGGAAACAGCGTAGTACATTCATTCACCCTTCTGGAGCCCAGTATGATTATTCTACTGCCCTATACGACCAAAGTGCATCCACGAGTCTTCCATTTAATAATCAGAATTTTGTTTTAATTTTAAGAGAGGTTCATTACAAAATATTTAGAAAGAAAACAGAAGAGAAAATGTCTGGCTCTACCCCTGCAGACATTGTGCTGCACTTCATTTTTGTCTTTTTATTTTTATGTGTGTGTGTCTATGTTTGTCTATGTCTCTGTGTGTGTCTGTGCCTCTGTGACTGTGTATGTCCGTGTGTCTCTCTGAGTGTTTATGTATGTGTCTGTGTGTGTCTGTATGTCTGTGTATGTGTGTACCTGTGTATGTCTGTCTCTGTATATATGTGTCTGTGTATGTGTCTATGTGTGTCTCTGTGTGTTTGTGTGAGTGTGTGTGTCTGTCTGTATTTCTGTGTGTCTGTATGTGTGTGAGAGAATGTGTCTGTCTAGATATCTGTCTGTCTGTCTCTGTCTCTGTCTCTGTCTCTGTCTCTCTCTTTATCTCTCTGTGTGTGTGTGTGTGTGTGTGTGTGTGTGTGTGCTTGCACTCATATGTGCCCATGTGGAGGACAGAAGCACTGAGTGCCCTCCTTTAGCACTCTCCACCTTGGTGTTTTGGGACAAGGTCTCCCAGTGAACCTGGAATTCTCCTGACTGGTTAGAGAGACCACCATTAAGCCCCAGTACTCTCCTGTGCTAGGATTATCAGCACCACATCTGGCTTTTTACCTGGGTGCTGGGATGCAAACGCAGGTACACATGCTGTGCAGCAGGGTCTTTGCCAACTAAGCTTCTCCCTGGCCCTCTTGAACACTTAAAAATAGTGTATCATGGGCGCCATGTTGCATGCACGTCTATGCACTACGTGCATGCCTGATGTCAGCAGAGGCCAGAAGAAAAGCATCATGTCTCCTCGCTCTGTAATTACTGTGAGAGGCCATGTGGAGTCTGGGAATTTATCCTCTGGAGGGATAGCCAGTGCTCATAGCCTTTGAGTCATTTCTCTCCAGCCCTGCCTTCAAGATTTTTAATGTTGCAGCTTAAAATGATTTCAGATAGATTATATTAATTTACACTTTTGAGCAATGTTTTGGAGGTTACCTCTTGCTCTATAGACACCAAAATTATTATAGTTGTCCTTGTGTTTGTAAGAGATTGCTTCTGAGACACCACCTGGAACTCCAGACCTGGTTGCACAAGAATCTTATATGATATGGCGATTCTCGTAACACATACATGCTTCTATTTGCAAAAGACCAGCTTTAGGTTAGTGTCCAACCCAGGTTAGTGTCCTATAAATAGTCGCTATGTTATTACATCATCTAGGTGCGACAATAAGGAAAAACCTAAAATGGCATCTGTATGCAAACAGTACAAACAGGTACCCTTTACCCAGGAGATATTTTTGGTCTGCAGATGGTTGAATCTATAGGTGTAGAAGCCTGGATTCAGAGGGCTGATGCACCACGATTTTAAAATATGGTCTCGTCTGCTAGTAAGCCAGAGCCTTTTACCTTAATTTGCAAGTGTCTGCTAGTTTTGACTGACAAATTAGACTCACATATGTTTAAGAGATACAATGAACTTTCTAATGTATGCATGCACTGTAAAATAATCCCTACTAGCTAATTAGCATCCACCAACTCCATTGTACAAATTATTCATTCCCTCTGTGTGTGGGGTATAGTGTGGTGGCTGTTGGTCCTATGAACTCGCATGAACTCCTGCTATTAACTCTTCATGGGATATGTACCAAATTACTTCCTTTTTATGCATGTACATTTTCCGTTCTTAATGTAGTCTGTTTCTAAAGCAACCCCGCCCCCACTTGTGATTTCTCTCTATTGCTTTCAGGTTTTGATATTCTAAAATTTAGTTTGCCTTCTCTTTTTCCAAAACTGCATAAGAGATTCAGCCTTTACCAAGAACAGGTGTTGGCTTCTCTCCACAGTCATGGTTTGGTTTCTCCTTTATCTGCTTCTTGAAAAGAGTCCATGTCAATCAATGGCAATCGGAGCAGACTTGGGAGACTTACTTTAGTCAGTTCTCCAGTCAGGGCCTAGAGACTCCATAACAAAGGCTGCAGCTATGTCAGAGACATGGAAGAAGTGCCCCTTTCCCCCCCACCTTTCTGGAAGTAAAGAGGCATAATTGGCAAAGACTGAAATTTGAAATGACAGTTTAAAAAAAATCATAGTGTGTTTTGACTCAGTTTGCTGATGACAAACCTTTCTGTCCTTGGCTGTCAGGCTGCTGGCTAACCCCTTGGAATTGAGTTTAAAATGCACATACTGTCTCATTGCTCATAAAAATGGGCACACTGTGTCATCCCTCATTCCCCAGGAAGGCAAGTTCTACCTAGTTTCTCAGCAGACTGCCCTCCAATAAGCAGACGGAGTGGAGAGCTGCACAATCGTATCGCTCAGGAAGTTTGATGTAAAGAGATTGTCTTAGCATTGTTTCCAAATTATTTTAAATGTCAGTCTAACAGGCTTTTAACGGTTTTTTTTTTTTTTTTTTTTGAACGGAAGTATTAACCAGAACCGCCGGGGGCCGTTAGTTTTGAGAAAAGCAATACCGTGCCTTTTAAATTAGGTAGAAATTTTTATGATTCAAATTCTTCTCTTATTATACCCAGATGGCAAACACAAGCCGCTGTCTCTGTGCCTTGGTGGAAATCAACCATCAAGGGTTCCTTGGCTAGGTGGTCTCTCGGAGAGGAGTCTGCCTGGCTGCAGGAGCACCTCCATCTTGGGGCATCACTACCTCCGGTGGCCTGCAGCTCCTCCTATAGTACTCCTCTTGCTGCACAGGCTGTGTAATTAGCTGAAGGCATGGCTTCCTCAGAGTCCTGCCTACAGTGGTGAATTGCTTGCTCATTGAACAAATAATTTGTTCATTATCCATTAAACAGAATGTGCTCTAACAGGGTTAAGAAAGCAAGTTTCATTTTAAACGTAAAGTGTAAACACTGAAGGAAACACTTTAAAGTATAACTTACTAGTCACATCTTAAATTAAAAACTTTTAGTGTGAGAAGACCTTTATTTAAAGTTTGTGTACTTGTATACTGTGGAGAGAGGTGGAATTGCAGACTCTGCAGCAGAATAGACAGATATGAGGAGCCTGTGTAACTACCTTAGGCTATGGTGATGTCTTGGCCTGTGCTGTCATCAAGGGCCATCTCTGGGTCCATGGTCCTGCTGCAACCACGGGGGTTGGGGGTAGAGGGTCTGTGTTGGTTGTTCTCTGCTGCCTGAGTTACCACCAGGAGCATGTCTACGGACTGGGGATTTCCATGGTTCGGGCTGCTATCAGACCATGTGGATGTCTGAGGGCCATGATGCCATAGGCAGACATGCTGATCTGAAGTGGCCTGTGCTGCCACCTGAGGCCATGGTGACACTCAGGCCCATGCTGCTGCCGGGGGGCCATGTTTGGGTCCATGATCCCAGCCAGGGTCTATATTGATGTCCCAGGACCATGTTACCACCCAGGGCCATGTAGAGGTTCCTGGTCTGGTCTGCTGCCTGAGGCACTGTGCTGAGCTGGCCCAGGCCCTTGCTGGCCACCACTCTAGAGAGAGCTGGCCCCACCCCTTTCCTAGACAACACAGCAGAGCTGGCCCTGGAAGGAGTGGGGGCAGGTGAGCTGGCTTCAAGAGCATGGGAGCAATAGAGCTGGGCCTGCTCCTTGCTACCTATGGCACTGGGTATGGTACCCAGGGCAGTGCTGGAGAACTTGTCCTGGTGGTGTAGGTGCAGGAGAGTTGGTGGGCTGACCAATTCAGCTACCACCCAGGCCCAGATCCAGAGCTTGGAGCTGGCTCACCCCAACATCTACCCCATCTGTGATCTGCTGGAGTGTGTGAAAGGGCCAGTCCTACAGATCCAAAGCTGCAGGCTCTCCACGACACAGGGCAACAACAGGACATCTGAGAGGAGTCCCAATGAGGTTTCAGTGTTGATAGTGTAGCAGAAGCCAGAGACCTCGAACCGGACCAATGACACACTGCAGTGAACATTTGCAAGCAAAGATGTGTGGACAAAGGGTACACTGTGGGACACACTGTGACACACTGCAGCTTCCACAATAGGAAAATTTTAAAATCTTATTTCCTTTTCTTTTTGGGGGTGGTTATAATAGCATATGGGGGGAGAAGGAGGTGAGTGGGATTGGGGTACACAATGTGAGATTCACAGAGAATCAATAAAAAGATTTTTTTAAAAGTGTAACTGGTTTCAGTTGGCAAAAAATAGTTTATGTATTTGTATAATCTGGCATTGCTATAAACTTAATGTGTGTAGCATTTCATACATTTAAAATGCCATCTTGAGCAGGGGGCTAGTTCAGTTGGTAGAACGCCTGCCTAGTGGGCACAGGGCTCTTAGTTTAATCCCCAGCACCATATATACTGGACATGGTACTGCAACCATGAAATCTTATTAGTTGGAAAATGGACACAGGGGGATTAGAAGTTCAAAATCATTCTGCATCTACACAGTGAGTCTGGGGCCAGCCTAGGCTATACAGGTCTCTGTCTCTCTGTCTCTCTCAGTGTGTCTGTGTGTCTGTCTGTCTGTCTCTCTCTCTCAAAAACTAAGCATCTCAAGCTGGGCAGTGGTGGCGCACGCCTTTAATCCCAGCACTTGGGAGGCAGAGGCAGGCGGATTTCTGAGTTCGAGGCCAGCCTGGTCTACAGAGTGAGTTCCAGGACAGCTAGGGCTACACAGAGAAACCCTGTCTGGAAAAACCAAAAATAAATAAATAAATAAGCATCTCGATTGATACAAATGCTTAGGATGGGGACGATACGAACATTTGTCTCTTCCGAGTCAGTGTTTTGATAGCGTGTAGCCTAAGTTCCATGGTGGAAAGAGAAGGTAGAAACCAAAAGTAGATACCTGAATTGTGCGTTGACGTTCATTCTCTTTGCTATACTCCAGTTGTGTCTTATTCCTAGAGGATATATTCCAAGACCTGCAGTGGATACTCCAAACTCTGGGTAGTCCTGGACCTTAGATACATGCTTATATACATATAGTACTTCCTGATACACACATGCCTATGAAAATGCTTAATTTATAAGGTAGGTATCCTAAGCAATTAAAATAATAAGCAATGATAAAATAGAACAATTAATGTTCAATACCACAACTAACATATCCAAGTTCTGTAGGCGTGTGGCTGCCCTTCTCTCTCTTCCTTGAAATATCTCATTATACTGTACTTGCCTTATAGCTGTGACTATGTGAAACGACACTTATGTAACAAGAAGTACTGTGAGGGACATGCACCGTAAGGCACTGTTAAGCTTCATAAAGGTTACAGTAACACCATTACAGAGATGCCATGGCCATTAACGCTGACAAGGCTGACTGGAATGAGCAGCGTATACCGCGTGGATCTACTGAACTGGGTGATTCCTGTCCTGGGAGGAGACAGGAGATTTTGTCTAGCTCCTCAAGCTGGCATACAACGTGAAACTTGTGAATTGTTTATTTCCAGAATTTTCTACTGAATGTTTTCAGATGACCGTTGGTAACTGAAACCATGGGTACGGGAGAATTCTAATGTAGAAAGAGAGGAGAGACAAGCAGCTACCTGGATGGGGATATTTTAAAGATGAGGGCAGTGTTTCAGAGAAACTGCTGTCTTAGTTTTCCTTTCAAAAATAAGTATAGATGGAGTTGCTAGAAGTCTGTCAGTAGGACCAGAGGAGAACTCATCTGGCTTATTGTGTGTCTGGAAAGAAACATTGCGATAATTTAGAATTAGACTCGACCTGGTCATTATTGCACGTTTTAGGAGGGGGTTAGCTCAGGTTGTATGTTGTCTGATTATCACATGTCTATTACTTTTTGTCCCCCTTTTTCTATTTTAACTGATACTTGGGTTTATCTGGAGATCCAGAGCAGAGCTGGCAACTGTAGTCCCAATCAGCTAATTGTACTGCTCTTCGGGAGGCTAGAATTTCCTCTTCAAGGATCCTGTGGGTGGACAGTGACAGGCTAGCGTGTCTGTCGCTACAACCACTGTTGTGTGTTGAAAGGATGAGCAACAGATTCAGAATTTTGGTTTTTTCACTCTGTATGGATTCTTGCTAAACCCAAAGGTTGCGAAGAATGTTAGTCACTGTGTGGGCCTTTCCTTGTGAACGCAGAGGGGCGTGGAGTGGCATCATTGGTACTTGGGACCTGATTCAGTATGGCTGCAAACCTGGAAAATGATTGTTTAAAGGTCACGGCTACAGAACATCAAGTGCCTTGCCTGGGTCAGGCAAGGGCTGGGACCTAAGTCCACACTAGAGAGCAAGTGATGTACCGTGTGACGTGCGCTGTCATGAGATCACAGCGAGGAGGCGTTCCCCATGTCAAGCACGAGATCAACTACATTAAAACAATAAGTGTTATGAAGAAGGAAGCACAGGATATGGGGCTGAGGTGTGAGGGGCGTACTGAGCTGAAGGGTTATAGGAAACCTACCTCAAATCTTTACGGAAAATAAATATGTCAGTGTTAAAAGCAGAAGCAGTGGAGCCTGGGGAGATAGCCCAGTGGTTAGGCACATGCATGCAAAGCAAAAGAACCAGAGTTAGGATCCCTACAGCGTTCCTAGATGCTTGGGCGGGTGGTGAGCCTCTTGCAGGTCTGAGGATTTAATTTCTGTAATCATATGAATCATTTAATAAGTTTCTCTCTGTCTCCTTCTCTCTTCCTTCCTCTACCTCTTTTCTCCACTCCCCCTCTCCCTCTCTCTCTTCAAATATTTTCTATGTATTCACACATGCACACATATGCACACACACACACACACACACACACACACACACACACACACACACACACACACTCACGTTTACATATTCAGGAAGATATATTCTCTGAAGGCCTGCCTAATTCCCCTGTCCCCTGCAAGAAGCTCTCGATAACCACGTGGCGTGGCTGAGATCTCCTCCTCCGGACTCTAACAGGATGTTGTAGATTTATTACTTTTTAAAGTCAGTCTTTTTAGGATTTCAGCTTTTTTTTTTTTTTTTTTTTTTTTTAATATTCCAGAGACCAACAGCCAAATGAAGCACGCGATGCTGCCTCACAGCTTTCAAGCCCTGTTGAATGTGCGTGCCCTCCCCTATGTGTATAAAAGCCATAGTTAGTATACATCCAAAACTTTCCCTTTTCAATGTAGTTTGAGAAAGACTATGTAGTACAACTCCAAATAGATGGAGAGGCCCCAAAATGAAGGAGTATGTTTAGAGGTGATGTCAGGGTCATGGAGTGGCACTGCCTGTATGGGGACATTGGTGTAGGGACCATGAGTGATAGGGAGAGGATATTGATTATGTGGAGCAAGACTAAAATAGATTTAGGGCAATAGAAGTCAAATATTGGTTAAGGAAAGGGTCTCCTGATGTTGAAATAAGGAATGCTAAAAAGCACTGATATTTTTATTTTTTTCATGACTATGACAAAGCACCTGACAGAAATGACTTATGGGAGAAACGGGTTCCTTAGGCTCATGGTTTCAGGGAATTTTAGTTCATCGTGGCAGAGCAATTCCAACTGTGGCAGCAGGAGTCTGTGACTGCCACTGTCTACATCCCAGCAGAGCTGGAAGCAGAGGATGCGGTAGGAATGAGAGGCTATTTATAACTGCAAGACAAGACAAGAATGCCTGTGAGGGATAGCTCAGATTCAAACCATAACGACACTCCTGTCAGCTCATGGGTTTTATTATAGAGGAGGGACGAGGTGAATACAGATAGGGGTGTGTGTGTGTGTGTGTGTGTGTGTGTGTCCCTGAGAAAAAATAGAAACAACGTCACTCCAGGGACAGCCTATGTAGCTGGTACTTGTATCTTTGTTTCTAAATACCTTTCTTCATTAAAGACAAAACAAGACAAATCAAGTCAAAACAAACAAACAAAAGCCGTATCTTATTGGAGAAATGGCCGATTCTGGACCTGAGCAGAAAAGGCACAAGATGACTCTGGAAGATTTGTGTGCCTAAATAAATAAATAACCAAAATTCACCAAGAATGGCTGATGTGGACGTCCCTAAGCGCCTCCGAGCTGCTCTGTGGGGTCCAGCACTGTTCCTAGAATGAGGTGGACCCGAAAGGACAGTGACCAGAAAGAATGGGGGAATAAGTACATGCAGTGCAAAATAAACTTTCTTCCTTTTAGTGAAACACCAAACAATAAATGTGAATTTCAAAATTTGAAAATTTGCCTTGTGTAAACTATAATAATGTGTGTGTGTGTGAGAGAGAGAGAGAGAGAGAGAGAGAGAGAGAGAGAGAAGCATCCAGATCAAGCAGTGGACGAACAAAAGGAACAGATACTAGCATGGTCTTAAAATATAGACACATAGTATATTTAGTAATTAATTTACATTCAGAGTGTAAATTAAGTGTATCAAAAATATATTTAGAGTGGGAAAATCCAACAGATGTTACCTTTTGAAAAAAATTACAGTTTTCTTTACTTAGTCAGTACAAACATGTCACTGTTATTATGCTGTTCATTTCTGAGATTTTCTTCCTAAAAGTAATAGCTACAAATCATAGAGAAACATTCAGACTAGAGAATGGATGGCTACATAACTGCCATATACTCTTCAAGCACATTATATTCAATCATTTCATAATGAGGAAAATCACAGCTTAGTGGCTGGAAAATGCTCTGTGGGTCCCAGGTCAGGAAAGGACGTTAGAGAGGTCATTTACTTAGGATCTAGGGAGCATCGTTGTCACGGTTCTATTATGTTAACATCCTAATTTTAATTGTTTTACTATGGATAGGTAGGAAAAATATATTTTTTGAAACACTGGATATTAAGGGATATTTTGCCTAGAGCTTATTTTCAAATGATTCCAAAATATATGTGTACAGACAGAATGATAAGTGATAAGCAGAACATGAAATACTATGCGTCAGAATTCGGACAGAAAGTATCTGTACTGTTCCGGAAACTTTTCTGTAAATTTGAGACAACTTAAAAAATAAAGGTTTAAAAAATAAAGGATCAGAAATTTAAGGTAATCCTTGGCTGTATATTGAGTTCAAGGGCAGTCTGAGATACACCTGTGCCCCAAACCAATCAGTCAGCCAAACAACACCAAAATGTTTATGTACTGATCACCTTTCCCCAGGCAGCAATTCTGTATTGTTGCCCATGTCTGCCGGGAAGCAGCATCGCTAGGATTGGAACTCAGATCTGAGAGAATGCCAATGTTCTTACTGCTTTCTGATACATCACACAGCCCAGCATGAGGCTGGGGGGAGGTCTGCAGAGGGGCTTCTCACCGGAACACTGAGGAGACCATAGATTCCAGGACGTCTGTGACTGGAAGCTAGCAAATTTAGACCTAAAACTTGTGTGGCTACAGAGAGCAGGTGACCTCAGCTCCTTTCCTCTCTTTGGAAACCCAGTGTGCAGGAAATATCACAGGAATTTCAGGAATTGCAGATTTGTAGGCTCAGTTATTTCACTGCTAAAAGCCAGGCACCAAAGTATAGGACAGTAATTACCAGGGAGAGGATTGGTTTTGCTAAACCATATTTAACTCAATAAAGCATTGTGCCTTGAAAGAACTTGAGCTTCAAACCAATTCTGCTTATTGGGGTTCACATGACTTTGTAACATGCAGCTTCCTGCCACTATGGAAAAAGGGCTTATAAGGCTTTAGAAGGCTTCATAGACTTCAAATAAGTCTTATGAAACAGCGTGTTCACGTGTTAAGTGTAAATGAGTCAGAAACATAAGGATTACATTTCCCTTAAAATACACAGGGTTTGAAAATGAAGGGGAAAAATGCTGAGGGCAAAACGTGTTTTGTATTTTGGCAAAACCCAAAACATTTGAAAAAAAAAAAAAAAAAGGTTTGATGTTTGATGAACCCTAGACACAGCAGTCTGCTCATCTTTCATTGAGATGAAGACCAAGAGACCATTTTTGTGTGAAAAGACAGAATCCCACTGGAGCTGCCTGTGAACCCCTCACTGGTGTAGAACTTGACTGATTTTCATTTCACTAATTCACAAACTTCCTTATTCCCATGGCGGTTGGTGGTCTCTGCCACAAGCGTTCTCAGCACAGACATAATAAGAGAATACTGAAGAAGACGTCTGGGATTGCTAAGGCTTCATTAGTCTTATAAAATGCACTTCAGGGCACATCCACTGTACAATAAAACATTAGCATAAATCATTAAAATGGAACCATGCCATGTCAAGATAAATAAGAGGAGTGTGTTTTATGTGGAATTGTCCTTATTTCTGGAAATTGATTTGCTCACTTGCTAATTTGTGAAACTGAGCAATCAGACTTCCAGTTGCATGGATTAAGGCAGTGAGACTTTCATTCATTGATTTCCCATCAATATTCCCAACTGTGACTAAAGTTTCTAATGTTGAAAGACTGGGAACAGAATCTGATGACAGCTGAAGAAGAAGGTAAGGTGGGATTTCCGTTCTGAAGTTCTCATAGGACCTCTCTGATGTCCTATCCCAGGGGGACATTGCTAAACCTTCAATTTCACACCTCTTACCCTCATCAAACAATGGCTCCTCCATTAAAAACTAGTTGCTTGGCCTTTGATTTTTGACTAATGACACTGAGGAGGCGGTCAGTAAGCAGTGTTCCTCCATGGCTTTTGCTCCAGTTCCTGCCTGGAGTTCCTGCCCTGGTGTTCCAAACCCCTTTCTCTTCGAGTTGCTTTTGGTCATTCTGTTTTATTAGAACCACAGAAATCTTAACTAAGACATCTGCCTTTATCAGATATATTTTTTTCCATTCTGCCTGTAAATTAAACCTTACTGATAATGCTGAAGACCCAAAGTTTCATTGAAGCCCAATGGATTAACCTTTAGTTGCTGTGCTTTGGAATATAAGACTTTGGAATGTCAAGTGCTGTAGAACATAAGCTTATGAAGATTTACCCCTGTGCTTTCTCCTAAAATATTTATGCCTTTGGCTCCAGTTTGGAGTCACTGATACACACTGATTTAAATTTTTGAATAGAAAAGGATGAAGGGATCAAATCCTGTCTCCTGTGTGGACACGGCACCATCCCAGCCACACTTGGAGCAAACACCTTTTCCATCATGTGATTGTCTTGACATCTTTCCTGATAACCAACCAACCAGATGATGTCTGGGTTTACTCCCACCTTCTCTTTTGTTTTGTTTTTTCAAGACAAAAAGACAGGTTTGCCTGTGTAGCTCTGGCTGTCCTGGAACTTGCTCTGTAGACCAGGTTGTCCTTGAACTAAGATATCTGCCTTTCTCTGCCTCCTGAATGCTGGGAATAAAACCATGTGCCATCTCCCTGGTCTTTATTCCCACTTTCTTAATCTCACAATCCACACCCTAAATATTAGTTGTAGATACTCCTTGTGTGTCTAAGTATTTAGTCAAAGCATGGTGATTCTTCCCAAAAGTATTCTTTTTATTCAAGTATTAGACAAGAATTCACATGTAACATATCAGAGACAAGGAATGAAGAACAATGGTTTGCCCTTTCTGTTACGTAAGAGTCACGTGGTAGCTAAGAAGATGATTGGACAGCATGATGGCTTGAATCTGACATGTTCTCCACAGGTTTGTGTTTCAAGATGTGGTCCCTAGTTTGTGAAGGGACTATTACGAAGGCTGTGGGGCCTTTAATGAAAGTGACTCATCAGGTACAAGGCCCTGAAGGCTCTAAGCTAACCCTGATACTTCCCCGGTTTGTCTGAGTCGATCACCGTCAGAACAGTCCGTCTCATGTGCACATTGCTATGCGAAGACCTGCTCTTGTCACCGTGCCTTCTCTACCACAATAAAGTAAAACCCTTCTGAGTAGATGTCCTGGCTGTCACACTGAAACCAAGAGCTGGAACTGCTGCTGATAGGTGAAGCTATGACACAGGACCACGGTTTATAAAAGCAGCTAAGACTTCTCCTGGACCCATGTCATTCTTGAGTTGTGTGTTTGAAAGCCGCTGGGATCTGATTAAAGGTGTTCCAAGAAGAAAGTCGGTGTCAAGTTTTAAAGCTTTAGTTTGTGGAAAGGTTAAAAGTATCTCATTAACAAGTCATCCATTGAAGAGGTTATTTCTGTTCATGGTATTTAACTTGGGGTTAAATAAAATAGCCTACTGCGGTTAATGTTTACCTAATTCCTTTCCACCTTTCATGTATGTCTTATCATTATCATTGTATATTGTATGTATGTGTATGTGAGTGTGTGCATGTGAGTATGTGTGGTGTGTGTGTGTGTGTATGAGAGAGAGAGAGAGAGAGAGAGAGAGAGAGAGAGAGAGAGAGAGAGAGAGGGAGAGAGAGAGAGAGGTGCAGGTTGACTAGAGGTCAATATTGGGTGTCTTTCTCAATTGCTCCCTACCTCCTGCTTTGAGACTTGGTCTCTCACTGAACCTAGAACTCACTGATTCAGCTAGGCCCAAGGGATAGCAAACCCTGGGGCTTTTCACCCGGGTGCTGTGTGGCTCACACTTTATTGCCTGAGCCATCTCTCCAGCTCCCCTTTCCCCCTTTTAAAAGTAGTGCTTGAACATTTTAAAATCACACAGCCGGTCAGTATATGGCTTGTGGTCATTGCCAAATGTGTGAGATAGGCAAAATTCTAAACTGGTCATGTTTCTAAGCATCTGGCATACATACACCTCTCTCAGTTATTTTATCAAAGGTGGATTTAAGTACTGCATTCAAGAATTCAAGGGTTTTTAGAGATGTAACTAATAATTCTAGTCAGTTAACCCCAAGAGAGGAAGACTATCCCGGCGGGCCTTTTCCAGTGACTATTAATTGCTAATGATTTCTTGCCTATGAGAGTGGCTTCTAGCCACCTTCCATGCTGGGACTGTTGGCTTAAGCTTGTGCAGGTCTTGTGCGTGCTGTCACAGCTACTGTGGGTTCGTATGTGCAGCTGTCCTCTTGTGTCAGGTGAGTGGTTTTCTTGTAATCATTTACTGTCTCAGGCTCTTACAATCAGAGAGCCTGAGACTGATCATAGATAAGAAAAATGGAGGGTAATACTCTAGCTTGTCTGGAGGAGAGAAAGTATGCACTTTGTGGATTGGCTGTGGAGACACATAGCAAGGAATTAGGGGTGGCTCCTCATTGCCGAGACCAATCCCTAGGCCGCACTGTCAGAAAAGGGGATTCTCTAGGATACAAAGTCTCTCACCAGCCACTGAGCATAGAGCAGACCCTGAACCTCAGATGAGAACTGGAGCCCCTGCTGACTCTTATAGGTTCACCCCTGAGGACTGATCTACAGAAACTATGATGTAAGAAATGTGTGCTGTGCATTGAGTCGCTAAATTTATGTCTATTTGCTACCCAGCTATAGAGAAGCAATGGACCACGCTATGAAGCGGGTTTGTGATCCTATGTGTAACTGACGGTGAATCAGCCTTGTGAATAAGATCAAGTCAATAAATCTGTGTGCACAGTACACTTTAAACAAAGGGATGAGCCATGCGCCAAGAAAAAACACACCAAGCGAGCAACAGAGTGAGTTCTTAAAGGAGCAGTTTGGACATGTGACCCTGTGTCATGATGCTTATTTTGCTAGAGATCAAAATGCTAGGCTTTCTAACACAGCTCAGAAAACAATTTTCTTGCCACTTTCCAGTTTTTGAATATTTAGTATGTTCTGTAGTTCTTTGTAAATTCCATTAAAATAATTTTTAAAAGGAAAACAAAACAAGCCCTTCTGCAATATATTCCCCTCCTCAAACCCAAACAACTGCTAGCATTTAAAACTACACTTTCCTTGGTAAATATGAATAAAATATAGAATATTTGATGATTTCTGGGATATCTAAGCATCCTTGGGAGTTCTAGTTTAGGACTTCCAAGTGTCAGAGATTAGAGTGTGCTGGAAATTTTGAAATCCTATCAAGTGTTATTATAAGGATTGGATAGGTGAATACAAAGGGCCAGAGCCTTCAGTCGGAAAGTGGATAACACAAAGCTATCACCTTTAGCCTTCAGCCCTTACATCCAGGATCAGTGGGCTGTGTACTGACTATGGGCACTGCAATTTAAGTTCAAATTTTAATAGGAATGCATATGCTGTAGTCGAGAGGAAAGTGAGGAGCATACTTGTTAAGAAGAAGATCTGGGCGTGTGTGTGTGCGTGCTCGTGTGTGTGTGTGTGTGTGTGTGTGTGTGTGTGTGTGTGTGTGTGTGTGTGTGTTCGTGTGTACCAGTGGAGATCAGAAACTGAAGTCAGGTGTCTTCCCTACCCATTCTCCATCTTACTCTTTTTGAGGCAGGGTCTGTCCCTGAGCCTGGAGCTCACCAGTTCAGCTAGGCTGGACATCAAGCTCCAGAACTTGCCTGCCATTGCCTCCGCAGCCCTGGTATCAGAGATGCGTGCTGCCACACCTGGGTGTTGGGAAACTGAACTCAGGTCCTCATGCTTGCACAGTAAGAGCATCACCACGGGAGCCACGTCTCTTGCCCTGGCTTCCTCCATTTTTACTGGAATTGCACTCTCTCCTGCCAAGCACATGTTCTTTCAGATCTGCTGGAGCTTCGCTTTCCCATGGAAAGGCATTCCTGAATGTTACCCTTGTTTTGTTGATTTCATCCAGCCTGCCTCACCTTTGTTACTCAGCTGTGGGCATTTTCACCTGGAATTTCTACCCTGGGACCCCCTGAGTGTTCTTTGGCTATGGGTGCCATGTTCTTTATCTATTTAGGTATGCAATTTGTTTGGCAGAACAGCTAGTCAAGTCTTTGAATACTAGCCCACAGGAGTGACATTTAAATAAATGACTATAGTAACCACAAATGCATTCTGGATATGGGTCAATGATACAGGGCAGGGATGGTTATACCAAATAAAGGTTGATCTTACAGGTTAGAAATCTCATTTTCTATTAGGTCAAGATTCTCAATGTGAAAACACTACTTACTTTGTTATGTACTTCAAATTAAGATGGTTTTCCTTTGTAGTCTAAATCAGACCAAAGAGTCTTAGGCCCTCAATGCTCTTCTTCTTCCCCTTCTGCTCTTTGTCATCCTCCTTATCACCCATCCATGCTTTCTTCTTTAAGGCAGTGTCTCATGCAGCCCACACTGCCCTCAACTTACTATGTAGCCTAGGATGACCTTGAACTCCTGATTCGTCTGCCTCTACCTCATGAATGCTAGGATCAAGGTGTGTGCCACTGTGCACAGTTTCTGTGGTCCCAAGGATCAATCCCAAGGCCTCCTGGCTAGCATGTACCAACTGAGTTACATGCAAGCTTCTTGATGCACACAAAAGTGTGATAACACAAACTGATAGCTTCCACATGCTAACTTAGGACACAGCTGCCATATTATATTGACTATGGGATCACTCAAGAATTTCTAAAGGATTCCCTCAAAAAGGAGGTCAGTTGTTTTGAAATTTGAAATATTCTAGCTCCCGTTGGATATGGCTTTTTTAACTGGAAGGAGTGTCACCATTTTAGAAGCTTGGGATCCAGTTCATTATTCCTCTCTGCCACTCTTGTGACCTCAATGTGGGACACATAACGCACATTTTAACGGTATTGGCAAATGCTGCATATACAGTTTATTCTCCCAACCCTTGGCATGGACAAAATTATTTACATCTATATTAATTCAGTCTTGAATTTACTTTAGAAGCAGCTGGGGGGAAGCCACATTTATCTTTGTCGTTATGCAACCTGCTAAGAATTAAGGAGGCCGTGTGGTTAGAGGATTGTTGAAAATACCCACCTCATTAGAGATGGGCAAGTTTCGAAAGGGTCGATTGATTCTGAGAGGGCTCCTGAAGCTTGGCTCTTTCCCTGAAGGGTAATCAAATTAATAACTTGTACATGGTGTCAGGGGATCCCTCTGGAGTTCACTGCCTTGTGAGGTTATCATCCTTTTGCATGGAATTGTCTTTATCCGTGAGGACTCTGTCATGGGAGGCTTCAGACTAATAGCATTAAGCTGCTGGCCTGAGAATCTCTTTCTCAAGTCTCTAATCTCAATCCCTTCCTATCTTAGAAACCATGGTCCCTTTGTCTGAACAGCAGCTGAAAATTCAGAGCAGACAAACAACATCAACAAAAACGAAAACAAATCTACAAGGCCAATTCCTTCCTTCTGTCTATGGGGATTGATGGTCCTGTGCTGAGTTGCTGTTGGTGAAAACCATGCAAACAGCAATAACAATGTGGGGGTGATGGCTGCCTCTCTGGGGTAAACCATCCTGGTGCCTTTTCCAACAGAGAATTAGGCATGGCCTCTGGTGAGTTGATTTGATAAACCATGGTCAGTGGCATTACAAAGGGTGTCTGAGCACAGAAGGGGGGCCTTGAGAACACAGAGACGGTGGCCTTGACCTCCAATGTTTCTCTCTTTCTCCTTGAGCCTGATAAACTGAGATCCATCGACGACCTAAGTTTAAGAGCTGAGAAACTTCGCCAGCACCCAGTTTCTTGTTTGTATGTTATTTGCAGCAATCTGTTTGACTCGCTCAGTGTGAGGCTGCAGTTGCAAGACCTGTAAGCAAGTCCACTTGCTATCCTTTGTTCACCTAAAAGAGCACATGTTTTTATCTTCTTCAGTGTAAGCCCCCAGCATGGCCATGACTTTCTTTCAAATGCAACTGTGTTCATTCCTCTGCTGGTGGCTTAATTTCCCATTCTTTTGCTTGAGTCATTGGCTGAACATTTGCTTGGGGCCATGAAACTTCATGTCTGATTGTTTTGAAATTTGGTAGCCCTTGCAACAAAAGAACTTAAAACAACAATAAAGGCTTTGTCCTGTTCTATTCACAAAGGAAATTCCCCCCAGTAATTATATGTGCAGGAAATGAAAGGTATTATCAGCAGCATATGCTTTTCAGAAATGTATAATCCTTTAACAGTCAAATCCTTTCTCTGGGATTAGTGACATGGTTTGTATCCTGGGAGCCAAATCCTCTTCTTCAAGACAATCCTCAAATCCTTTCTAACAGTGCCTATGTTGATTTCAGACCCAGTTTGATTTAGGAATTCAAGGATAGAATTTAGCCTTGTGTGGAAAGGCCCTTAATAAGGATTTTTAAAATAATAATAATAATAAAAACCCTGGTATTTACCTAATACTTAGACTTCAGTTCCAAGACCTGAATTCTCAATGAGTGTAACAGATGTGTCTGGGCCGTCCACGTACTCCCATTCCTCCATTGTCCCACCCCCATCCTGAGGAAGGACCTAGACGGTAGAGCTGACCCATAGAGGTTATTGATGATTCTCGGTGTTTTCCCTAACTCAAGATATTGCCCAGCATGTAAGAACAGATGCTCTCCCTTCTTTGTGTTTAGTGAGCTAGGACTTCATCCTTTAGAACCAAGTGGCCATGTAACCCTACATTGAGGATATTTCTATTCACAGAGATCTGATGCTCTTTGGTGCAATGAGTATATGTGTTATCCACTTCTATGTAAAAATGAAAGAACTGTGTATAATAATGAACTCTGGACAGTGAAGGCACTGCCCTCCCAAGCTGACCGTTGTGCTTCTGTGAGTAACACATTTCTGGTAAATATGTAACAGTCTCTATTAAGGATTTGAAAAGTGATTGTTATGTGTGACATACATGGTAAGGTATCACCTCCCAGACAGAGGGAGAGACTAAGCTTGCCATCCTTCCCTCACAAAGTTTTATGTCAGAAGCTAGCAAGCACAAAAGTGGTCTGAAGCGTAATACAGGGTTGTTAATTCAAGAGACCAGAGAACACAGAGGTAACAGCAATAGATTCACCCCAGTATGGGTGGCTGTGAAGGCCTTCAGAGAGATTTTAGAGCCCTTATAGTAAACCACTCTGGATATGCAGTTTGTATATACAAACATTATTGAATGATATAGTGCCAAACAAAAATAAAAGAATTGTATTTAAATGTTGTTGAAATAAGAAGTTATTCTGCCAAGGAAAAGAAAACTTCAATAATGAGGAATAACTCGCTTCAGCTCACATATGTAATGAACTCAGCCTGGATTTGGACTCAGACACTCCACAGTCCAATCCCCATGCTGCTGAACCCATTCCTTGTGTCTTCCGTTTCTCCTGGGCTCCTAGCCCTCAGTGGTGTGCCCCCCCCACCCCCGCTTTGCTGGCAGCTCCTGAGGGTCTCCTGATAGACACATCCAGAGAGGATATTTTGGTCTCAGTCTTCCTTGGACTCTAGATCATCTGTCCTGAAGTGTAAGGAAGATAATATTATGTGAGACTGTACTCACATCAAACGTTCTCACTACGTTACATACGGAGACGGTTTTGAAATGTGTTCAGGTTATGGAAGCAGAAAGGTGTTCAGAGCTGGGCTTAGAGACTCAGGCTGGGTGACCTTGGGTGAGTAGCTTTACGTAGCTGTGTTCAACTTCATTAGTGGCCAGTGATGGAACTTGGGTCATTGAGTTGCTGGGGAAATTTAATAGGGCAATGCTTATACAGAAGCACTGTGCCTGCTTTCTAACCAGCACAAAGCAATCATTGCTGCGTAGCACTTCGCGTTGGGAGGGGTTATTATTTACGGATAGAGTTGTCAGTTTTGTCTCCTTTAAACGCGGCCTGATCACCTGCTCCTGTATTCCTGTTTCTCACTGTTCCCTTTACAAATCTTCTTTACCTAGCTTTTTCTTCCCATTCTCACGGTTTCCAGCATGGTTCCTGGAACTGTTCTCTCTGCTACCTCTCTGATCTTATACTCCCCGAGTATTCCTCTGGTAACACCGGTCTGTTTTTAAGCCTTTAGTTATTAAATCTGTACCTGCTTCCAAAATCGTTATGATTCCTGTCTTTACTGTTTTTCAGCATAGAGCCGCTAGGAGAAGACTGAGAGGTGACGGCAGTCAGCCCTTCCTGGCTTGTAATTCCTGCATGTGCTATACCCTATGAATTCTGCAAAGCAGGTCAATTCTGAACTTGTATTTGGATTCATCACATATTCAGCTGCTTGACCTCAGCTGGGTTCCCAGATGTCACTGAACATTTTTGTATTTGTGCTGCGCTACGGCCGTAGTCCTTACCGTAGCAGGTCTTAACTCTGGCTTGTCCCTTAAGTGTCCCGAGAGATATCTGCACCCTTACTCTTATTTGGCCTTTGCTGGAGGATCAAGGGTGTCAGGCCCGGAAGAAATGCAGGGACAAATGGCTAGCTGTGACACTTATCAGCATCCCAGGGCAGATGCTGGCCCCTAGGCTTCTGATATCAGTTACCTGTGGCTCTTCTCAGCTCTTCTCTCCTACTCTAAACTTCTCCAGCTCATGGGCTCCCCTTCCTCCCAGCTTCTAATTCCCATATGACCCTGCCATTTCTCTCCCCCTCTTTTGTCTTGCTCTCCTTGGCCTGCGCTCTCTTTGATCCCCCTCCTTCTCGAAACCTCCTCTCATGGCCAAGTCCACCCTGTTGACTGTGTTGTCTTCTACTTTCTTCCCCTGCTCTGGATCCTCCGGATGCCTCTGGCTTTATTCTCCCTCATATATATACTAAAACCTGCTGGTCAGCCACACCTTGGAGTGACCATTTCCTCACGTTGGGTAAAGGCCATCTGTCCTGAGCTGCTGGGCTGTCTGTCCTGAGCTGCTGTCTCTCTCTCTCTCTCTCTCTCTCCACCTCCTCCTTGCTCTTCCCTCCACCTTCCTGACCCTGGAATCTCTATCAGCTCCGCCCTTACTTTCTTTATGCTTCTTTCTCCTTTCCCACTGTCTCTCTATACTCTACAGCTGTGGTCCTTTCATACAGTTCCTCAAGCTGTGGTGATCCCCCAATCATAAATTTATTTCCTTGCTACTTCATAACTATAATTTTGCTACTGTTATGAAACGTGATATAAATATCTGGTATGCAGAATAGCTGGCACAACCCACAGCTTGAGAACTGCTGCCCTACTGGGTTCCTCTACATGAAAGATTCTCAGATCCCATCAGCATCCACAGGCTTCAGCCCTCGTGTGCCTTCTGGTTTCCTGAGGAACAGACACATTCTCTTCAAGTCACCGAGCTCCCTTAGTTCTTCCACTGAACTTGTCCTTTTGAAGGCCATCAGGGTCATCTCGACTATCAAATGATTGTTCTCTTTTTCTGAGGTACACAGATTCACCCTCTCCCTACCTCGCTTCAGTCCATGGCTTTCATGGTCTATATTCCCTGGCTTGTCTTCCATCGAATACAATCAGACCGTGTGTGTTTGTCATTCCTCACTGCAACGGAGCTTCCTACAAAGCGAGATTCCTTCGTTGGCTACTTTCTTCCAGGTGGGGATATGGCATCAGTCACCACATTATTATTATATCTCTCTAGAGCCAAATGCCTGAAATAACATACTATGTCCCCTTTGGCTGCTGGGCTTTACGAACTAGAAGAGCAGGAGGACGACAGTTTTTGATATTTCTTTACAAAGCATGTTTTACATGGTACTTAACCCAGGGGTCCAGACAAATGCCTTTTAATGTGTATGTGTACTAGGCATTATGGAAGTGATTTACAGCTGGAAATACACTGATCTTGAAGGCATCCTGGTGAGGACAGTATTGGGACTAAGTCCATTTATCAGGTGAAGAAACTGAGGGACAATGACCTAACAAACCCAGGGTCACACAGCTAGGTGAGGCAGCTGGGAGTTGAACCGAGGCAGTATATCACTCCAGATAAGGTGTGGCACACATTCTCAGTAAGTCAGAGGAAAACTCCTCAGCTTTAATTTTTCCTGGCTCACAATTGTCATTCAAGGGCTCTGCTCCTACTTCATTCCCTCCTGGTGCCTTTGCACACCTGCCCTGCTTCTCCCATAACTAGAGGGGTGTACTGGCTGGTTTTGTGTCAACTTGACACAAGCTGGAGTTATCACAGAGAAAGGAGTTTCAGTTGAGAAAATGCCTCCATGAGATTTAGCTGTAAGGCATTTTCTCAATTAGTGATCAAGGGGGGAGGGCCCCTTGTGGGTGGAGCCATCTGTGGGCTGGTAGTCTTGGGTTCTATAAGAAAGCAGGCTGAGCAAGCCAGGAGAATCAAGCCAGTAAGCAGCATTCCTCCATGGCCTCTGCATCAGCTCCTGCTTCCTGACCTGCTTGAGTTCCAGTCCTGACTTCCTTTCATGATGAACAGCAAATGGAAGTGTAAGCTGAATAAACCCTTTCCTTCCCAACAATGGTCAGTAGTAGCTGTGAATGAAAACCCGAGGATCTAGCAGTCGCTTAGTCCCACAAGGCTCAGGCGAAGAAGATTGAATCTTCCTCTTTCCAATGTCCTTATGTAGCTCTCCAGCAGCAGTTGTGGCCCAGATTAGAGGTGTGCATACCACCACACCTGAAACTTGTGTCTTCCAGTCTCAAGATCTAGATCACAGGAGAGCCTTCTAATTCTGGATTGTAATTCACTCTATTCCCCAATGGCGACCACTGTCAATGCCCCACACCTGATTCATGTGTCTCCATGTTTTGAAGGCAAGGACTTGTTCATTCTAGGCTAATGTTCCAACAACTGTCACCTATATCCTTGTGCCCAGGTTTTCTGTTTTCTAATATATTCATTTAGCAATATTTTCAAAAAGGTAACTCTGTTCTAAAATTTTAATCTGAATGACCTGGCCCTGGCATTTCTCCAAGGTTGCTGTGCTTATTAGATATGATCTTAACCTGTGTAATTCTGGGGTTGCTGAGCAGTCCCAGGAGACTGAGACCAGGATGCTGAAATAGATGCTCAGTTATGTGCTCTTCTACAATCTAAGGCTGAAGCTATTGCCAAATGTGACAATCGACTCTAAAGTCATTTCCCCTCCTAATCCATTGGAAACCTTGAGTCCTTTAGCACCCTCCCATGCAGGTGGTTTCTCTCTCATCTGAGCCCTTGTAGATCTTGTGTGGGAACTTCCTCATTTGACTTCAAGCATCCCATTTCATTCTAATATATCTCAGCTCATGTCTTGGATGGCTGTTTAAATTTTTGTACATCCTTCTACTAACTCCAGTAGTTGAGAATATGCAGGGGTGGGTATTGTTCTCTTTAGATGCCTGATAGCTTTGAGCCTGGAGATCTAAAGGGATGCACAAAGTACACACCAGGAAAGAACAAATGAATGGTCCAGTTCCATCTTGGTTGAGTGCCCAAATGGGAATGGTCATTTTATATTATAGGAAGAAAGTCTATGTGCTGGAGAGATGTTGCCAGTGGGTGCTTATGACTTAGCCTGGTTTAGAGCTGAATCACCTATGATCCATTGATTTCCATAAATCTGCTTTGTGAGTGATGGGTTCATTTGTGTGTAAATTCTGTTTCAGAGAACTCTGATTAAGGACAGGCCCATCTGGAAGCTCAGCTAGTAGAGTGCTGGTCCAGTGTGCATGAAGCCTGGGTTCAGTCTCTGGCACTGCATAAAATGAGGCACCTGTAGTTCCAGCACTCAGGAGGTGGAAGCAGGAAGATCAGCAGTTCAAGGTCATCCTCTGCTACATAACAAGCTTGAGGCTAGCCTGAGGTACATGAGAACCCATCTCTTTCAAACAAACAAAAACAAAAATCCAAAACACAAAAACAAAGCAACAGAAGACCACATACTTTAACACATACATACTGGAACACATGACTTTAAATGTCCCCAGCAAACAATATAAATGAAAACAACAGGGCTAAGATTTGAATTTACACTGTCCTGGTCCAAAGGTCTAGATTCTAATGTTTATCCTTTACTATATCTACACAATTATGAACCAAATCAGAGCATTGGCCTGATGTCATAGGCGGCGCCATGGCACCCTGCTGATGGTTAAATTCCCTTTTCTGTAATGCCTAAAACGACTCCTGGGGAAGAGTAGGTATAGCCTCTAACTGAAGGTCTGGAAGAAGTCAAGGTGTCCTTATTGGGGTGCGGGTGATGATACAGTGTCAGCCTGAAAGCATACCATGGTCAGCATATTATGACCACCGAACGCTGAGAAATGTATACTCTTCACCATAGAGTTCTCTCATCCATGAGTTCAGTTATCTGTGGTCAATTAGCACCCCAAATTAAATGAAAATTCTGCAGACAGTTTATAAGTTATAAAGTGTGTCCTGTTCTGAGTAGAGTAATGAATTCTCATCCTACCCAGTTCAAAGGTGGCCTAGCTCGTTGTATAATATTTCCATACTTTATACACAACCTCCTTGTAGATCACTCAGTCGACTTTTCATTTGTCAGCTAGACTGTCACAATCACAGAGCACGTGTTTGGTTAGTCCACATTTTACTTGACGGCCCCAGAACACAAAAATGATTCTGTGATACTGAAGATCTTATTATGGCATCTTATAATTGTTCTACTTTATTAGTAGATATTCTTACTAACATCTTACAATATTTCTAAATTAAAGTACACCATAGCTATATAAACAAAGGCAAAATTACAGAATAGACAGGGTTCAGTAGTACTCATGGTTTCAGGCATCCACTGGGAGCCTTTGAATGTGCTCTAATAATTGTACTAAAGATACAAGTCTAAGTTGGGATCACCTCTGTATGGCCATGTAGCCTTAAAAAAACTCTATGAGGGAAAAACAGTGAGCAACTTTAATGATTGGTATGATAGTCATCTGAAAGAGGAAGAAGTTACTACTGGGACAGTGCACTTAGGTATAGACATCTAATTCACTTAGTTATGTTGACTAAAACTTTGATGAGCACAGATGATATAGGAAACGGTCATGCAAAACAGTGTAGAAGCTGCACAGGAATGTGAAAAAGCAGGCATCAAAAGAAGAGAGTTTGCAACAGCAGTTCTCAGAGTGAGGCTCTAATATGCCGTTCTGTGCAATTCAGAACCAAGTGGTTATCAGAGGCTCAGGGTGGTGGGAGGGGGTAGCTCCTGGGTGGCCACCTCTGTGTGGTTTGGGAGCCAGGGTAGTTCCATGCTCTTCTAAAACAATATCTAGGCATCTCAGCCTAGTTGGTTGGGTTTTCTAAAATTTCCATGACTGGGGGTGGGGTGGGGTGGGGTGGAAATCCACGGTTGGTAAACTAGAGAAATTTAGAAAATCAGCTGTGTGGGACAGGGTAAGGTTGAGACAAGACCAACTGCTTATCAGGACAAAAATGACGCTTTTTAGAGAATTAGACAAGCATATATGATTTGAAGAGACTTGGACTCAACATGAAGTTGAATCTAAGCCAGAAAGGCAGCAGCCAAAACTTAGACACAACCTTTTCCCCTCCTAGTATCTGCCAAGGACCTTAGGCATGCCACATGTACATTCTGAATTATGTAAAACTTAGAAAAGCACTTAAAGTTCAGGAAAGAAAAATCATCAGAGAGAAGATAGTGATGGAAGTGTGACTTTCTTGTGAAATTTCATGAAGATTGACATCTGCAGACATACAAGATTGACAGCTGCAGACAGATCTAAGACTGACAGCTGTAGACCAATAGGATCAATTTTCAGTATAGTGGAGAATGTGGATTCTTGCTGCCCTTCACTACAGTAGATTTGAGAGGAAGGAATGGGTTGAAGCTTCAATGAGGGATAGCCTAGTCAGTAAGGCTCAAGGCAGAACCCAGAAGCCAAACCTGGGCAAGTATTCAAGTCTCTGACCTTAAATGCACTTCACTATAGGACAGAAAATCACCAATTCTGAACTATCCTTATGCTAGGTATTATGTTTAGGGAATGAGTTAAAAAAAGGGAGGGTGAGCAAGGGCCTCTTTTCAGACATTTGGAGGTGAGTGCACGGAGAATGGATCGTAGCCCTTTGCCTGGACAGGCTCTTCTGTTAGGGAAGCAGGCAGCACTTCCAGACAAGATGTCATGGAAGCCTTACAGCTTGTCACCAAGAGACAGAAGGTCAGTCAATGGAGGAGAAAAAAAAGCATAAGCCAAACTGATATGGGGCTTTGTGAGTCACTATGACCTTTTAGCAAACTGTTCAATCTGTTCCCTAAAATTCTTAGAAACTGTGGTGGCAATGATATTGCCCTCTTAAGGAACTTAATTAATTTTTGCAAATGCATTTAAACCAATGCTCATTATACAATAAACTCTATAGAAAGCTTTTAAAATATTTTCTAAAAGACTTATTTAAAACCATGAATTGTTTCTTTCACTCGCCCCAGTGTAGACCTGTAGACACCAGCTTTTCATCGTGTCGGCATCAAGTGGTTAGTTTGGCGAGTCAAGTTACAGACTAAACACAAACTCTTTATTCTGGATTATGTCACATCCCACTACAGGGCATATGGTATGGCTTCTACTCTAGAAGAAGATTGCATTTCACTGTGCACACAAACATTCAGAATCAGAAATTCACATTGTAAGCCATGTACACGTAGGGCAATGTGTGTACATATTTCTTGGTTTTTAAAATAGAAATGACACAGTCTGTGGGAGCAGTAGCTTTCTTCTTTTGGTTGAGAAGAGAGCTTCATGGAAAAGGACACATGCAAAGAGATGAGTTTTGGAAAGCTGAGATTTTCAGGTACAAAGGCTTTTCTGAACACAAACTCACAGCAAGAGACGTGCTGATAAAGTTTGAGAGCTTTGTCACAGCTCAGCCCTCAACAGGAATTTACTGCTCAAAACTCTCTACCAGGTAGATGAGATGCAGTGGCAAGTTCTGGCCACATTCTATGGCTTGTGGCTCTTCCAGACTCCATGCCACTGCTCTTTAAGCTGCCCTATGAGTTGATTGACTGCCTGATCCTGACAGATGTTCTGTTATCTTTATTTTCTGTGCTGAGTCTGTGAGGTGGAGATGTGTGTGACCAAGAGATTCTGAGTGAACAGAACGGCAGTGTAAATGAGACGGCAGCCATGGCTCATTAGGATTCTTAGGTGCTGCTCAAGTTTCCTGGGCAGGTAGAAAGAATGGATGTTTACACTTCCATTCTTCATGGGGAAAGGAGAGTGGAGAGAATGACTCATGGCGGCAGTGCCTAGTTTAGGACTGCTGCCCAGTTACGTGAAGGTGGAAGGAACAGGTTGGGCAGAAGTTCTAGGACCTTCCAAGGTAGTAAAAGCTAGCCAAGGGAAGGGAAGGTGAGCAGAGTGGAGCTCAGCCTGGTTATATAGGGATCTACTCATTACTTTGGTCAGAACAAGTATCTGGACTCAGCTGACTGTACAGAACAGTAGGAACTGGGTTTGGCTGTGCACCCTACAGGAAACATATTTAATTTATAATCCACTCAGAGAGTCTACAGCCAAGGGTACTCCCCAGAGATGGCCGAATGGGAGCCAGGGCTCACACTGCTTAACCCATAACAGTTTTCTCCATACCAGATTGCCTTGCCATAGTTATTGTGTGTTCTATACCTTTAAAAACCACAACCCACAAACGTTGTCAAAAAGGGAACCAAGAAGAAAGCGGCTGACACCTGATCTTAGAAAGGGCATCAAGTAAAAGCATCGGCCACATTCAGGGCAAAGCCTGAGGGGACAACACCAGTCAGAAAGACTTAAAGGGAAGTCGTTATGCCTCTGGTGGCCTGCAGAGTCATGGGTTTGAAGTGGGCCATGTTGCTCAGAATGATATAGTGGTATTTTAAAAAACTCAAGCCAACTAAGTTACTATAACACAGAGATATGCTTCATGGTAACAGTGGACGGCCATGTTTGAAGTTCATGTTGATGTGAAAATAAGTGATGGTTATTTGTTCATCTTTTCGTGTGTGTGTGTGTGTGTGTGTGTGTGTGTGTGTGTGTGTGTTTGCTTATGTGTGTGTTCATGTATGCTGGCTTGGGGGTGGCTAGGCATGTGTGTAGGCCAAAGGTCAATGTCAGGTACCTTCCTCAATTGCTATCTCCCTTATTTTTAGACAGAATTGCTCACTGATCCCAGAGCTCACTGTCAAAACTAGCTGGCCAGTGTTTTCTAGGGACCCACTGGTCTCCATTCCCCTAAGGTCTGGGGGTTATACATGCAAGTTGTAGAGCCTGGCTTTTATGTGGTCTTGGTGAGCTGACCATGCTTGTGTTGTGTGGCAAGCCCTTTATTGATTGAGCCACTCACTGCTGATTTTTATTGGAGAAAGCAGCAACCACAATGGAATTGTCTCTCCTACTTACTGTGAAAGAAGATGAAGGAAATGATGAGGTCACACAAGACATCAAGACAAAGACCCAGGGGGAAGTGGTCAATGAACTGATGGTAGGTAGCAGCCAGGGACGGCTGCTGGTCGGCTATGCTTTCCATGATGGGCTGACTGTGAAAAAGAAAGCACTGAAGAATCCCAGCTTCAAGTGAGGAACCAAGTAAAAGGCTTTTGGCATCTGGAACAGCCTCTGGGAAAATACTGACGCCATAATGGAATAAGCTTATGAGAAGAGCTGCTAAGCAGAGACCCTGTAAATGTTCAGACCCAATAAATTGAAGAATGAAAACTCTTCCTTAGAGTGTAGGGAGAGCACTGTCTGCTAAGGACAGCGCTACAGAAAGGCTTGGTGTGCACTACTCAGGGATCTCACGGCCAGTCAGCCTGGCCCCTCCAAACGACAGAGCTCTCCCACTGTACAGTCCACTGCAGAAAATCAGCTTTCAACTCCCCAGCCTTGCCTTTTATTTTCGGTTTTTTTTTCCATCTCTCTGCTCTTTCCCACTTGGCTGCTTCCTCAAGAGCCGAGGGTGAAGAGAGGGTTATTGCATGGTTCACTGCAAACACCTGCCTCCCAGTTTTACCTCAGTGTTTGATTCAGATGTTTTTCGCTTCCTCCCCTTCTTCCATTTGGCCCTTTGGTCTCTGTCCCTCGAGCTGACTTTCATCATCCAATTAGAAATAACACCTTCTTCTTGCTACCATTTCTCTGGGAACCATAGGGAGTAAACCCTAAGCCTTTTGCATTCCCCACAGGGCCAGCAGCTCTTCAAAGGAGTGTGTTGGCGGCACCACCCCACGGCTGGGCTTCCTTTCTGTTTGAACAGCTTCCATTGCTCACTGCTGACCAGTAACTCAATGATTCATTAAACACACAAACAATGAGCGAATCTGTTCCATTAGCAAAGCCACCTGTTGATCTCAGACATTCTCAGCTGAACCCGGGGGACACGAACAACAGAGTGGCTGCATCAGTCCAGTGCCCCGTCCACATTTGATAGCGTGTTGGAGCCGGAATGCAGAGTCCAGGCTTTGTTACTGTATTTATGCTTTGGCTTTCATCTGGTAGCAGGGCTGAGAGCACCCTCCAGATCTCTACAACCAACTGGAAACTTTTAGAAGCTTGGGGCATGCTGCTGCCTTGGTCTAACGGAGTTAGAGGGAGAACAGGGATGTTTTGTGCTCCTTCCTTGCTGTTGCAAAGGCAAAAGAGTCAACCAAGTTCTAGATACACGCACATGAACAATCGTATACACACATAAGTACATACTATGGCAGGGGCAAGACTGTTAAAGAAGCCCCAATCAATTGCAATGCTTTCTCTGCCCTTGAAACAGTAGAGACTCGTGGCTATGTGGCCTCTAGTTCCTATATCTGCTCCAGACCTTTAAGCATGGGTTTGTGAATGTTTGCATGGTGTCTGTATCTGTACATTAAGGTTGCTAAAAATCACATAAAGCTGAGTTAAGCTTTTGATGCTGGTATCTCGATCATCAAAAGTTATATTATTTTTAGAAACAGCATTTTTCTGTTCCCTACCTCTCACTATTAGAATAAGTAGAAGTTTTATAGTCTTTTTGGGTCCCCAAAGCTGTGCTATATCAGGGATAACTAGCCATACAATCTTTCCCAAACTAATATTAAATTGCCTCTGTAGGGTGAATTCATTATAGTTCTTGAATAGTCACCAGGGTTTGCACTGTGGACTTCATCATTATCAATCTTAGATCTCCCTAAAGTGACAGACTATTTAAAAATATTTGATGATGGGCCTGTGAGGTAACTCGGTAAGTAAAGGAAATTGCCAGCAGCCTGAGGACTGGAGTTCAATCCCTGGGACCCACGGGACTGAGGAGAATGAACTCCTGAGACTCCCACAGGTTTTGGTCTGACCTCCACATATATCTCATGGGGTGCATGCACACACATGTGCACGAATGCTTTTATGTCAGATTTATTCTAAAGAGCAGTAAAAAGACATTGTGACTCATGGGTCCTTAAAACAAGATGAGAAGGTAGAGGAAAACAATATTTTAAAGAAAATTCCAGTTCCTCTCAGTTTGTCTTCTAAAATTCATTGTAAAAACCCAGAGTTTTCGATTCCTCAACAGAGAACTGTTCCTAGTGTTGGGGTTTGCTTTGGTTTCTGTGGTACCTGACATGACGGAATGCCAAGAGAGCTCAGTGTGCACCTCCTTCAAGAACATCGCTTTGCCTTAGAGCCTAAGCTTTGAGGTGTGTACATTCAGAATAGGCAAGGTAAACAGACGAAGAAGGCCGAACTTATTGCTTAGATCTTTTGGGCAGGTGTGGGCACATTGCCCTGATCCAGTGCATAAAAGCCCACGTGCATTTTCAAAGGGATCTCTGCAATCCCAGTCATTTGACAACTACCACTGTGATTTGACTGCCAAATACAGGTGGGCTGTGCAGCCACCCAGTTGTGCATATCAAAGGCATCCCTGGGCTTCTCCCCCCCCCCCGTGTGTGTGTGTGTGTGTGTGTGTGTGTGTGTGTGTGTGTGTGTGTGTGTGTACTGGCATTTTTAAGAAGAGAAAGAAATAATCACATAAATGGGCAATTGATAGAAAGCTGGTGGCTCTCTTTCCATTTATGTGACATGCTAGCACTAGCCACAGGCCGTTCCAATATGGAGCTAATGTTGGGATCTCCAGTGTCCAGTGTAGTAATCACTGGCCACATGAGGCTACTGAGCATTGACAATGTGGCTACTATGACTGGGAGATACATTTTAGTTTAGCTAACTGAAATGTAAATAGGTTTTTATCTTTAATAGTCTTCACTGCAACATCCTTAAGACCTACATTGGATTTCTACCTTCTTTTTAGGTACTGCACACTCACTGTGTGTGTGTGTGTGTGTGTGTGTGTGTGTGTGTCTGTGTGTGTGTGTTTGCACATGAGCAGGCAAGAGATAGACATAGGATATCCTCTTTTATTGAGTTAGTCACTTTCTTCTCTTGGTTCCCATTGTGTTTCAGTGTGAATGTCAGAAGAAGGAGGCTGTCTTAGGGCAGAGCTCAGGTCTGTCTGCACATGTTTAGAAGGGAATTTCAGGGGACAGTAGGAAAGTAGTTTTACAGACAGATGGCAGGAAAAAGAAGCCAAGAAAGTATGTGGTCATAGGCAAAGTGACGTGGGAGGTTCTTTGTGCCCAATCTGCAGACAAACTTAGGAACTTGATAAATAAGGTATCACAGTTGTCCCAGGGCAAAAAATTTGGGCACAGTCTTGCCTTCAACACGCATTGGATAAGGGTTGCCTTGAGAGCCTGAAGGAGACACTGGTCTTGAGATTTATAAGGACATTTTAGACTCAAAGGCTAGAAAGAATGCAACTGCTGGCTGTGACAAGTGAAGCCCAGAGGTGCAGCAATGGCAGCAGGGAGTGTTAATGAGGCAAGCCAGGCCTCACAGGACTGGTGGAAAGGAACCTGAAGTGTCTGGCCAGAGTCCCCCATAAGTATTTGATATTATTCAAGATGGCGAAAAAGTTAGACTTGAGTCTATCTAGACCTACCTTTTTCTGAAAGTGACTTGAGAATAGTTTTGAGAATAGGAAAAAAAAAATTTTTTAAACTGAGACTGTAGGTAATGGTTAAGTGTGGTAATGTATAAGAACTAGTTAACATAGCTAGTAAAAAAATAAAACATGTAGCTATTGTTTTATCATGCCATGTGAAAATCACCTTCTTTGTTGGCCCTGAGGTTCTCCAGGGCCACAACCATTGGTATTTAAACAGCAAATGCTTTAGTCAAAGTCTCACATCAAGTAGTGTCCAGTCAATATTTCTCAGTTTCTCAACTCAATCAATGATTCTACACTTTGATCTACACTTCCTCTCTCATCTCGGATAATGTATTACACTGAAATGTTCTCTACTTGTGTCTGTTTTGCCCATGAAGTCCCAAAGCACTCTTTCTACCTTTCTCTTCCTCCCTCCTTCCCTTCCTCTCTTGTGGAGAGCTCTTGGGGCCACTTCCAGAAATTTGGCAAGAATTTGACATTGGGGCAGTACACGGAAGTAGGCTCAGGCAGGAATTTGACATTGGACTAGGGCAAGAAAGTCGGCTCAAGATTGTGATCATCTTGATAAGTCCCTGAATACCAAGGGACTTTATGTATTGCTTTGTCTGTTCCTTGATAATTTTTGTTTATTGCCTTGTTTGTTCCTTGACCTCGAACTAACTATATTCTTTATATGTACCTAGAATGATATAAAATTAGACTGGAAAAAATAAACCTGCTTTAGCTTCAGAACTGACTGGTGTCATGTTATAGTGTTGTCTAATTGTCTTTTTCTTTTCAATCCTCGCTCCCTCCCTGGAGAACAAGATATAGGACTCTCAGCTCCTCCTGCACCATGCCTGCCTAGACACTGCCATGCTTCCCGCCACGATGATAATGGACTGAACCTCTGAACCTGTAAGTCAGCCCCAATTAAATGTTGTCTTTTTAAGAGTTGCCTTGATCATGGTATCTCTTTGCAGCAATGGAAACCCTAAGACAGAAGTCCCCTAGCTTTCAGGTGACCTTGCACAAGTCAGAAAACTGTAGGTAATAACAGCAGACTCAGCCCTGTTGCTGGAGCATGGCCTTTGAAACGCTCATCACATTTCTAAGCTGCCTTTCTGTCCTCTTTCCCACAAGAGCTATTTATGTTACTCAGACCAGAAATGTAAGGTTGGAAGGACTAAGCATGCTGCCTATAGTCTTACTTAACAAAATGTAGCAAAACCAAGATCTTTAAAACCTCGCTTCCCCTCTTTTCCAGGCTTTGCATCTGATGCTGGACTTCTGATGAAATTGACACTCTTGACTCATAGTGGCCGTGTAGACTCAAATGAGGAGATGCCGGAAGTTGCAGCCAATTTGCTGTTGTTATTTGTTTGTTTGTTTGTTTATACTTTTACTGGCTGCATCCTCTCCTCTCTTTCATCCAAGTCTACCCCTGGCCCATGACCCCTGTCTTTAGATTCTGCCATTTTCATTGCTTGTCGCTTGTGCTCAGATTTCTGGGCGTATTTTGGCAAAGGGTTCTATCTTTTCATGGGACAGGCCTTTTACCTAGTGAGTGCAGAGGAGGCCCTTCTCTGAACTCAAGGTCTTCCCTGTTTCTCCCCAGGTGGAGCAGCTGGCAAGAAAAGAGCAGCAGCAGGAGGAGTATCTGCTACTAAAGGGAGGCTTAGAATTCCCTCTGGCCATCTCCCCTGCATACCAACCCAGTTACGAACAAATTGGCCTATAGGCTCAAGCATGAGAGCAATTTGGCCTTTTTCTGCTGACAGCGAACCTGCTCCCTATAAACTTAACTCCAGGAGGAGGTATTAGCATCAAGTTTGAAGCAGGTGGGGCTTCAGAGGCCCAAATATTGAAGGGCAAGGAAACCTAGAAGAGGCACTCAGGCTAACATTCTTAAGGAAAATAAAGCAGAGGTGCTCCGGAATCTTCTGGAACTGTAGATTAGAGGCCTGGAGGCAGGTCTTTGTGTGTCTGTTATTCACTGGGCCGGAACTGATTGGCTGCCTAGTCCCTTTCTCCTCTTTGGCTAGCTGCCTCTTCCTTCCCTGGAATCTGCTTTAATGGTAAGGTGTTCATTCCTACATTTCTTGGGAGTGCTGGAAGAAAATTTCAACTGTCTTTACTAGGCCTCCAAAGAGAGATTTTGTGAAATATGCTTATCATTCAATTCTGCTGAAAAACGAAAACAGGACATCTGCCCCTGAGTTGAGAAGTAAACCGCTGAACTATATAGACAGCTCAAGGCCAGTCAGGCTGTCATTCATGCAGTGGATCCCTTAGGAGTACAATCCGGCGAGGGTACATAAAAGACCCTTTTACCTTCTGACCTTTAAAATCTACTCAAATACACTTTAAATCGAAAAGCCAACTTAGGTACAAGTAAAGTATATAAAGTAGATTTGCACGTGTCATCTCCTTTAACACAAAGGTCTAAGTCTGGATTTCCCCAAAGTCTGATTCTCCTGGGTTGCCCATTGACACTGGTTGAGCAAAGGATGGTCCATTTGTGATGTGTCTTTTTGAGGGAAAGATCGTTTGTCACTTCCTGTTATCACAGCAGCCTCAGTTCCCATGTAAAAATGAGCAACAGGGTCTGGTAGGAATCTGGCTGGCTTGAGCAAGAGCCCAGATGTTAGTAAGATGGGGACACCCCTCACCCCAAATCCTGAGTTCTGGCAGGCGAGCTTCTGTCACCCAGGTATGCCTCAGTAGTACCGCCTCATCTCTCAGAGTTGCTTCCAGCCGTATATAAGTAGACTCAGAAGATCTTAGGCATAAATCAAAGGACTGAATGAAGCTGGGATTGGTGGTGCACGCCTTTAATCATGGCACTTGGGAGGCACAGGCAGGGAGATCTCTGAGTTCTAGGTCAGCCTGGTCTATGGAGTGAATTCCAACACAGCCAGGGCTACACAGAGAAACCCTGTCTCAAACACACACACACAAAGAGAGAGAGAGAATGAGAGATGAGTATTTTCCTGGCCACTGAAGATCCGATGAAATGATACAGGTAGGTATAGTCTCTGAAGCTCAGTGAGGGAACAGACTGGTACAGCCTCTCTCAGGCTGAGAGAGAAGTGCTGAAATGGGAACTGATTTGGTAGGAAGACTTCCTAGAGGAAAGGACAGGCATGCACAAGAATAGTAATAATTTGCTGTAGT
Organism: Uromys caudimaculatus; assembly: GCA_028551405.1. Lineage (NCBI taxonomy): Eukaryota > Metazoa > Chordata > Mammalia > Rodentia > Muridae > Uromys > Uromys caudimaculatus. Next base: position 68,857,437 of record CM052708.1, on the reverse strand, counting down.
CTCCAAGACATGAGTTTCAAATAGGTTCATGCCACTGAAGGGGCCCTTGTCAGGGGAGTCCTTTATTAGGTTCTCTTGGATGGTCAGGAATGGTACTGTGGGCATGCTGATGAGTTCTGAAGCTGTGCTTGGGTGGTCTTTTATTCTCCAAGTCAATTGAGGAGCTAGGGCTTCTCTTAGAACATTTTCCAGGCTTTCTTAGGCCTCAGCTGTGTGGTTCAGTGTCCAGTGACGCAGACATATTGAACAGTAGATTGAAATCCTTAGAAATGTATGTGGCAAGGTTAGTGGGAGATGAGTCTGACTCTTATTGAGTAATGGTATCTGCCTCGCCCCATCTAAGTTCTCAGCCCTCAGGTCACCAAGACCTGAGAATAGATGCTGGGACCTTCCTGTCAAATGTCAAATTTGGAGGTGAATGATATATCCACTAAAGATCTCCAAGAAGCTCAAAATTTCACATTTACTTTCAATTAGACAAGTGTAGGCATCAATTTTTTGCAAACTACTTTTAATAAAGGTTCAACCTCTCCTCTAGCCCACCACCCAGCAGAGGTAGTGGAAGAGAACAGTTATTAGGATATGGGGGAAGTGGACCTGTTTGGCAATAGTTCTTTAGGGGGGATGCTCAATCTTCTTTGTCAGCAGTTCAGTCCTGTAGCAAACACTCAGCAGCTGCAGACTAGTCCTCTAGGCAGGCAGATACCGCACATGAACCTGCAGCTTGAGTCAGTCCTTTCGGCAGACAGACACTGGGCACGAACCAGCAGCAGCTGTAATTCAATCCTGAAGAAACTGCCAGACTCAACGCCGCAGGAATCTCACGAGCAGCTCTTGGCCAGTTTCTTTCAATGCTGGCATTACCACAAGTTGAGTGAAACAACGATATGTAAGGTAAACCAATACATGCATGTTGATAGTGAGGACTAGTGAGGTGGAACAAACTGAACCAAAGCTCAGTGCTCGCCTCCCACTGTCTGTGGGGTCATACATCATAGCTCCTTTCATAGGTCTGCTAAATCAAAACATTCTTTCATCTGTGTCTGCTCCAGCAAAACATCCTTTCACCTGTATCTGCTTTAGCAAGACATCCTTTCGCCTGTGTGCCCCAGAAAAACATCATTTGACATAACTAACTTTCCAAAGGAACTAGAAGTTTCCACTTCAGGGAAGATTTGACCCTGTCTCCAAGTTTGACAGTTCTGAATATTAATTCACTGTGACATCTACTCCTTTTCTTGATATATTTAAAACAGGCAAGAAACACAACAAGAATCCGTGTTCCAAAGTACTACTCCAAAGTGCTGGGAAAAGCACGTGATTCTGAGTTTGTCTTGTTTATTCGACTAGTGTCTGATCATTTGTGTACCATGACATTTCAGCCACTGCATCTCTAAGCCAATTTCTCGCATAGGATTCCCACTTTGCTGTAATTGTCCATGAAAGAAAAATATGTGCGATTGGATGCCTCGCCATTTCCAAGGACTTTGGTGGCACCAGTAGCTGGCTGCTAGCTCCTAGTCTTTCTTATAGCCACCAAAGAATGTGATTTTCTTTAAACTCTAACCTTTTGAAAGCAGAAAGAAAACTCAGCCATCTGCACCGTAACTATCACAACATTTGCTCCAATCAAGCCACTCCTATGATTATCAAAGAGATGCTACTCAAATACACATTTTAGGATGTCCATTTCAGGACTTTCTTTAAAAGTACTATGTGGAATATTAAGAGACATTCAAAACATCCAGCTATGTGGACTTCATAGGACACAGTAATTTAAAGGAATATTATGCAGTTCTCAACTAATTATGAATGTGTGTAATATGAAATTTGCAAGCGTTGTATGTATCCTATCATGTACCAATGTTCTGGTAAATAAAGATATATTCAAACTCTAAGTCTCTTGTAGAAATATTAATTGGTAAATTTGTAGATAATTCTATTTGACAAATGTGTTCCGTTGTTCTGAGTGTCCATCCGTGTAAAATTACTACAGAGGTATATAAGAAGTCACTGCCGCTTCTGAGGAAGATTTCTGAGCATGTTTAAGAGCATGAGTGGCCTTTAATTTATTCCTGGTTCCTGTTGTTTGTAGGGCAACCGCCATGTGCTGAAAGCACAGCAGTGGTTAGAGAGAAACACAATCCTCCGCCATGTTAATCAGACATATGTCTTATTTTCCTGATTTATTTTAATGGATACTTTAATTGAAATACTTTTCCAATAACATCTGCTAACCCCTCTTTTACCAATCTCATTTTCTTTCTTCCTCATGAATCTGACAGAGGGAGATTCACTCACAGAGACAGTAAGTTGTGTGAGAGGCCACACAACCTACTTGCAGCAAAGCTAATATTAGACTCTCAAGTTCACCTCCTACTTCATCCCCACAGTGGCCCAGTAATGGAGGGTCGTGTGGTTCTCATTTAGAACCACAATTAATGCTTTGGGGCAGGAAGTGAAAACGCTCTAGATGTGTGCTTCTTAAGCTGTGTCATATGCAGGAGGCGCTCAAGGATCTTGTCCAAACACAGATTTTTCATTCTGTAGGTGGGAGAAAGGCTTGTGATTCTGCTTTGCTCATAAAGTGCCTGTTTGAGTTACAACAGTCTGAATGACATAATCTATATTCTGAGAGACTTAGAGTTTATGTTTTAGTTTTACAGCGAAGATATTAAGATATTCATTTGTTGTTGTTGTTGTCTTATGAAATCTGAGTTCTCTTTCCTTAAAAGGAGATATGTTTTTCTTTGCCAGTTCAGGATTCACTTCAGACCTTGGTTCCTGGGCTATGAAAGACAGGGAAATGTTACTGATCTGCACCAGGGAAAGAGACTGGCTGCAGATGTGCACCGTGGTTAGTTGACTACTAAGCACTTACTCCTGCTTACTAGGACTTAACATCCTCATGTGGCTTCCAGCATCACTAGGTATCAAAAGCCAGACTTTTGGAATCAAGACCAAATCTGGCTGGAAGCCTAGGTACCCAAAGCTAATGGCACATTATATCATTTGTTTGAGATCATTTGATTTTTTTATTTCCTCACCTATGAATGCAGGTAATTATCAATCTTACTGGATGGCACAGACCACTTAACTCAGCATCTGACATGCAGTTAGTATTTAATAAAGGTGGACGTTGTGTCTAATCAGGTCTCAATCTGATTCTGAACTTTGGACTTAGAAGAGTTTATAACCTAGTGACTGAAGCAGACAGGACATTTAATAATTATATTTATTTTAAATTTAATATTTAATGGAGTGCACTCTAAGTAGAAATTAACTAAATATGTAAATATATAATATATAAAACATATGCATCTCTGGATATACGCATCTATTAGTCAACACTTTAACAGAATACTGAGGTAAATGATTGACACGGAAATATGTGATTTTTGTCACTGTTCCAGAAGTTCTAATCCATGGTGACTAGTTGTATTGCTTTGTTTGGGATTGTGGTGACACAGTAGATCATGAGATGAGAAAGTGGCTCCTGCAGCTGCTTCTCTAATGGCCTTTTATCAGGATCTACTTGCTGAAGACTCTATCACCTCTCAATAGTTTGGTGTAGTATCTAAGGACTAACCTTTAACACGTGGCACTTTTGGAGCATTACAGTTTCCACCCATGACAATACATGTCTATATAAACTTATAACCATATTTAAACAATACTTAGCATGCTTAACATATTTACCCAATAGCTACAAATACATGGGAAATATATACATTTATAAATATCCATATAAAAATGTATAACAAATATGTTTATATACAAATATATACATGTAAATAAAATTAATGTAGCATATATGTTGCATAAATAATTTAAATGTCAAGAGTAGATCAAAATATTTAAGTAAGCATATGGATTATTTTTATATATGTTATTTATCAATCCACAGTGTATATGTATATTCACGCATGGATACATGAATAGAACCAGGCTAATACACTTGTTATGAATAGTATGGGGACGATTTCTGAGATAGCAAGAACAAAATTTTGAGCTGAGTCTTGAGGTATCAGAGTAGAATTCAGGGAGAAACATTAGGATGAGGGTTCGGAATGAGGGGACACCAGGCAGTAAGGATTACTGGGCTTAAGATGCCTATAAAGATACCTCAATCATGGGCTGTGGTGAGGACAGAAAGATAGTTTAAGGCTGATCATAGGTGGAATTCTATATGTGTTATAGCCAGTTACTCTGGAGCGTTGGAAACCCTTTTGTCTGCTCTCTAATTCCTTCAGGACTTTAACTATAATCTACGTATGATCAAGCCTTGCAAGAGTCTTTGAAAAGACTCAGCATATGCAATTTATGGGAAACTGTCCCCAGGGAGCATTCAGCATGGTCCCACCCTTGGACTGCTAGGCACTAAAAGGAAAATTCAGGGATGAATTTTTCTGAAGAGGAGAACAGGTGAATTGTTGACACATAGGGTATATGGAAGGGAAATATCAAGAGATAAAAGAGATGTAGAGATCTATCTCGACAATTGGAATCTGATGAACCCCCTTTGGTCACATGTCGCGTTATTGCCCTTTGTCATATATATTACCTCTTAAATTCTTGTTCCTTAACATATGTTGAAAAATAAAATGATTATATTTTGCAGCTCCCTTCATCAGAGGATTATAATCTTTCAAATCTTAATTAAGACCCACAGTGCCCTGGGAGGTATATAAATATTAGTATGTTGTCTTCTAGATGGAAATGATGATTAACAAAAATATTAAGCAATTTGCTCCTAACAAGGTGAGTTCACAGATATGGGAGTTGCATTTCTACTCTCTGAGACAAGCACAATATTTGCTAAACCAAGACAAAGTCTTTATTCATTCCTTAAATGAATGGGCACAACGGAAACATAGTTTTTCACTCCCATATTGCTTAAGAATTTAGAGACCATCCAGAATAAAAAAAAAAAAAATGATAATTTACTTTTCCAAATTGGAGAACTTCTTATTTACTCTCATGGATTTATCCTCACATCCAGAGAACACCAGAATGAAGAAGGTATGAAATTGCTATTACCTAGAGTTCTCTCTGTATTCTAAACCTATTTTGTCCTTAGATTTATGTCATGTAGGATGCTCCTAACCCAGTGTTCTACTGCCTTCAATGCAAATAATTTCTTAATATATGCCAGAATATAGGATTGCCATACATTCCCCCTAGTCAGCCTACTTTACTTAGCTGAGCCCTCGGTGATACACACTTTGCATTATTCACATTTTCCTCCCAGACTCTAAAAGGACACCATCCCACTTGACAGAAGAGACACTGAAGATTGAGTAGGTAGGGCACTTGCTCAGGGGAGACTATGTGACAGGGAGGTGCAAGACTGTTGGACTATCCCACCGTAAGCACAAGCTCCTCAGAGTCCCTTATCAGGGATAGCAGAGGCTTAATCTATGTCTTTTTCTGTGCTTTACTTCCATTACAGGGAATTTAAAACTCTGACATCCATTTTGCCATGGAGATTTGCCAATTGACTGTGGTGGCTTAGGGCCTGAAGTGGGACTTGGTAAAAAGGGTGAGAACTGAGGATCAAGTCTCTTCAGAGATGGGGTACCTATTCCTCTGTTCACTGATAACCTCTTTCTCCCCAGGCACCAGGAATCTCCCCTGGGATGAGCAGATTTTGGGCTCAAAGCTCACTTCTGCTGCTCGGCAGGCTTTCTGCCTCTTATTCCATTTGCTCATCCTCTTCTCGACTTCCCTGTAAAACTCTGGTGACTGTCGAAGGTCCCTTCTCTTGACTGTCATGCCATCCCAGATCTATTATTATCCTTGAGACAGGGGCTTTTCGAAGGATTGTTTGTTTTGCTGAAGAACTGGCAAATGACATGCTTCAGAAGTGACATTTGACTCGCGGAGGCCAGGCAATCTGGACAGGGAGAGAATTTCTATAAATCCCACATGTTTTTCTCTGTTTCATTTTAAATGCAGCATCTGTCGCATATACCTGCCAAGGAGGGTCATATTTTTATTTTCACCAATAATTCTAGGGAACCGTCTATTGCCCAGATCCAACAACTTGGATTCTTCCCTGGCTTTTCTATTCAATTGGGCCATTCTTTCCAAACATGAAAGATTTGATGTAGAAGAAAATATCTCCTTGGCACCAACACATAAAACTGCGGACATGCGCTGTTTCCAAAAAGCAGCCTCCTTGAAGAACAAGATGGGAATTTAATGGCAGCTTTAATTTTAAGACGCTTACAATATTACACTAGCAAGAAAGAATTCAGCACCAGCTGTGAGTCTGAGAAACCAAGGGACTGATTAAGTCTGTCACATGGACGGCTTCTAACCCCGAGTGGTAGGTGTATACCCAGCGTTCGCAAATCTGCTCAAGTGAGGCCAACTTCAAAGATAGTGTGTGGGGGTGTGCAGACGATATTTGGAGGTGTCTGTGCAGATGATAGCTGAAGGGGGAGGAGAATTAAATGCTTCACAAAAGTTGAGGTTAGTCTCCCCCTCCCAAGTCACTGAAATTCACTGAAGACCAAGATATTTTGAGGTATCTTAACAGTGACTGAATATTTCTTTTCAGTTTAGGGAAACTCCATATGCAAAAGGCAGATAAAATAAGTAGGACAAATTAATAGCGTTTCTATTTTAATAAGGAGTAAACTTCAAACGGAAATAGGAGACATCCTGTCTACAAGGACCGTTAGCCAATTGCTTGATGCATGTGTCTGCAAAGACGGTTGGGCATCATCCAATGGGTACAGATGGGATGATTTAGAGACAAACAATCCTTAGTTTGTTACTTTTGTGCAGTCTCCTGGACATACTACCTTTCTAAAAATTCTATTTGCGATATAGAGATAAAAGCCTTAAATACACACCAGGAAATTCTACAGAGTTTCTTGGCTAATACCCACGATTGTTAAACTTTAAATGCTACTGGTCCACCTTCATCGCAGATGTGTTATCTTCTAGGATATTAATAATGAGGGTTTGCAGTCATAGAACTTTTACTTAAGATAACATTTCTCACCTGATTTGAAACAGCAGTTCCTGCAGTCACTCTTCTTCCTCCCTCCCTCCATCCTTCCCTCCCTTCTTCCTCTTCCTCCTTTCCTCCCTCCCTCCCTCCCTTGCTTTCTTCTTTCCTTCCTTCCTCTCTTCTTCCCCTGTCTCCCTTCCTCTCTCCCTCCTTCCCACCTGCCTTTTATTTTGCATACATATTCTGAGTCTACTACAGAGAGCCATTTTGAGTGCTTGCCTGAGATACTTTGAAACTTCCTCCTCAGGGTACTGAGTGCTCCCTCCAGCATCTGATTCTTCTGCGTGGTCTACTGGGAAGGTTAGCGTCAGGCTTGTTCTGCTCCCCATCCAAGAAAGCAATAATTTATCATATCCATATTTCTGTATTAGCACTACTCTTGGTGTGAAGATATCTTCTTACCTTGCTTGCTTTTAAAATTTCTTTAAAACTTTTAATACTAATTTAAAAAATCTTAATTTTAATTTTAATCATACCATGAAGGCCACTTAAATTTTTTTATGATTGACTTATGTATTGTTACATGTTTCTACATAAGTTCATGTGTACCATGTGTGTGCATGCAATGCCCACAGAGGCCAGAAGAGGGACTCTGATCCTCTGGAACTGGAGCTACAGGTCATTGTAAACTACCCACTGTGGCTATTGGGAATTGAACCCAGGTCCTCGGCAAGAGAAGTAAGTGGTCTTTCCTGCTAAGCCATATTTCCAGCCTTCACTTAAAAATCTCTATCACACTCAGAGATAATTGAAACAAAAGGTGTGGATATTTTGAAACTATGTCTAACCTAGACAGAAAATCACAAGCTTTTGCTCTACCTTTTTGCATGGGTGACAAGAGTTGCTGGGAGGATTCAGCCGAATGTGGAATTACAAATGTTATTACAAATAATTAACCCTTCCAGGTCATAATGAGGATAATTATTTTTTGTGTTTCTTTATCCCTCTGGGGTATGCAATAATTATATCAGTCCTTTGCCAAGTAGCATTTAAATATTGTTTTTGGTTGAAACAAACTGCAAAGCTTTGGTCTTATTTGATACATATAAAAGCAAAGAAAGGTACAGGGAAGGTAACACCCAGGTGGATTTACTGAGGGTTCCAAAGGATGCCCTAAATAACTATTTTGGAGCTCAGTTACATGCAGGTGGTAGGATTTATGCTGTGAATGCCTAAAATACTTTCTCTGTGGAGAGAAGATTATTAAGTCCTAGCGAGCCTGAGTGCTCAGTGCCAATATTAACCATTAGCTTTTGGCTCTGAGCCATGACTGTCCACTCTGCAGTGGACTCCGCCAGCAAAGGGAAGGTCATTAAGGACTGTTCTCTATTCTCGTTAGTATGTTTCAATGTAATTAAGAGAACTTGTTCACCAGATGCTTCCCTTCCTGTCAGCAAGTGCCTCCAGCTTAATGGGCTATGTAGGATTCTTTAAGTGGGTGAGGCGGGAAGCAAATTTAAAATATATCATCTTTGATCCTCCCACTTCTAATTAGCTCTAAAGGTTTTAGATAATAATATAAAGGGGCCAGGGAAATGAAATCACTCTAAGCAATCAAAGGCTCACAGAAGTCGGACAGGAGCTTTATATGTACCAGGGAGTGGTTATTCCCTCTGCTAAGTTTCCATTCAGCTCAGCGAAAGGGCAGAGATGTTGTCAGCCTACCGCCGAGACATTTGTAGAGCCTTGGGGCTGAGACGGATTTAAATGTGATGATGAAATCCAGCAAGTGCTTATCAAGTTCCCACTAGACTTCAGAAATTGCTTTTGGTTCTGCTGAAAAGACAGTACCCCACTTTACCCCAGACTTTAGGGACTCATGGGGGCTTTAGACATGCAGACTGCTAGCTCATAGACAGTTTTGTGAGGGCTCTACTAGACACTTGGTTCTCAGCCTGGCATTCATATGTCTAGGTCAAGTTCAGGTATGTCCCATCTTTCGTGTGGCACTGTGTGCACGACAGGGCTGCTTCAGTCAACCTTATCTAATTTCTCTCACAGGTGTCTGTTTTAATAGTTGTACATGTAAACAACTTCTAGCCGGCCAACTTGGGGGACTGAGTTCTTGGTTGAACCTGTAGTACACACTTTTGCTCCAAGAAATGGTTGATTGAAATGGTCCCCTTTTCACACAATGTTATGATCAGATTAGGGCCAATGTAATTAAATGATAAAAATAAAGTACACATAGCCAAGCCAAGAGATTTCCCTCTCAATGTCACATTTAGGAAATGCTGACATTATGAAGAAAGTAACAAGAATATTTCATCAATAGTCTCTCAGTGACTTTTGTAAAATCCTTGTTACCCACACAAAGCAGGTGGGCACATCAAGACTCAGAGGGATTGGTGTGATGGACACGAGAAAAGCTGCTCACTTCTGAAATCCAGGGCTCCCCTAAACACATCTTGTTTCTTTCTTAAAGTCAAAATAGAAAACTGCAATGCCATGAGCCAGGATATAGTACAATCATAAAATTTTTTCTTTCTTTTCCCCAGAAGCATATTAACTTTGCCTCTTCTGAATGGTTATCCTGGGATTTTAAATTTTTCCTTTCTAGACGGAGAAATGTTTTAAGTCATGCAAGGCTTCTAGTGGAATAAAATATTAAATATCCAACTAAGGTATTAGTAATGAGAAATAGCTTTAAAGGTTGTTTGGGAGACAAGATGAAATGGCCTAGAGCCATGGCTGCGTGCTCTTTCTCCACCCAGGAAAGGCTTTGGTGGAAGCGAATGAGGAAAGAATGAGCCAGAAGAACACAGTGTGTACACTAGCCAGAGTGCTCGCCTGAACTCAGATTTTAAGACGATTTCACCCATTCTCTAAAACTCTTAGGACGTCTCTGTCTAAACGTGACAAAAAGCCTAAGTCAATTGGTTTAAGCCAAATTGGTGTTATTGGTTCCCATAACTGGATAATTGAGTCCACAACTCCGCCTTCAGGTATAGTGTAGGTCACGAATCAGCTCTTACTACTTTGTTCCACCTATGTAGGCTCTCCTTTCTCAGCAGTGACTCAATTCTGGCTTGAAGTGGTGAACTCAAACTTTAGACTTCCTTTGTCATAGAATTATGATCATTTGAAGTAGTTTACCTTTTGAATAGGTCAAATGGAGTCTAGAATCAAATTCCATTAGCTTGGACTGCGTTTTTGTAGTAGTTTGAGATTCTTCTTTGTTATAATTTTATATTTTTGTAATTCTAGGTAGCACCTTCTTGGTGTGACTCATAGTAGACGTTGTATCCTCCCCAGTCTAGGCTATTGGCTTGACCATGTGACTCATTGGGAACACCAGGAAATGCTGTGTAAAAGAAGTTTATACACGCAGTTGAGTTTGCTTTCTTGTTACACACCTGGTGTCACATAAGAAGAACATGCCTTTCATAAAAGATTTGTATAAGCAAGAAGAAAGAAAACCTGGTGTGATCCTGGATACTAGGACTGGGTTAAAGTTGGCATCATCCAAAAGAGGCTTAATTAGTCAACCTTCAGGCAGCTTCAGAAAGGAAAAGAGTGAAAAGCTTGTTCTTATAAGCAACCGAGTTTTGGAATGACTTGTTATCTAGCATTAGTGTGACCATCGCTAATTGATTAGTAGCCTTCTTTGCCTGCTCAGATATTCACACTAAGGCAGGAGGTGAGAATCTGATCAGATATTTCTAGGGCATGAGCTCTGCTCCCAGAACTCAGTGGTTGAATCTAGCTGATTTTAGAGACAAAGGATGAAAGGACAAAGGCATGACAGCAATCACCAGACACTGTTAGCAGGAGTGTTGATGACTGAGAAGTAACCGGTGTCTGGTGCATCCACCATCGCTCAAACGCTACATTTAGGGTCATGGTGGATTGTGTCAAGATGCCACACCCTCCGTTTAGAGCCATCACATGACAACCTAGTAGCAAATCACTGGTTGGTGTAGGCGGGATAGTAAAACAGGGGGAAAACAAACTTTTAGAGGATGTGCTTTGTATTGGAGCTAAGGACGGAGGAAGCTACAGATTTGTATTCACCTGGGAACACTTCGAATGTTTGGGTTTGTCCTGAGCATCACATTCTAAGGGGCGGCATATTACTGAATTAACACTTGCCAAAAATAATCCAGAGGCTTTAAAAAGAAAGAGCTGGCATCTGATGGAAAAATGCACTCTAGGAGAATGAAATCAGAGTCCGAGTCTACAAATAAAAAGGTGACAATTATTTCAAACAGCAAAAGGGCTGATGTGTGGAAGAGCTAGTGGACCTAGTCTGCATTCCTCTTGCAGGTGTGTACTTGTGATACCCAGAAACACGGTTTGGAAAGCAGTAGACCTGGAAACTGGGAACGGAATGTAGTTCAAACTATAGTCTACTGTTTAGCAGTGTCTTGGGGGGTTTTTTGTTTGTTTGTTTGTTTGTGTTTTGTTTTTCAAGACAGGGTTTCTCTGGGTAGCCCTGGATGTCCTGGAACCTACTATGTAGACCAGGCTGGCCTCAAACTCAGAGATCTGCTTAAAGGCATGTACCGCCACTGTTCACTTTAGCCACGTGATCTTATTAATAGCTAGTGTTGACAATAGCACCTTGTGACTGATCATTCATCTCGTCCCATGACTTCTTTTGTTCCATCTGTAATAACAATAGAAATAGGCTTATAGGGGAGCTTCAGGAACGGATACAAGCAATGTCTGGCCTTTTGTGAGTATTCAATAATGCTACTTTATTTTCATGTTAGTAATGACATTAGTATGACTAGTACCAACAGGTGGAATTCACAGGGCACCAGTTTTAGTTCAGAATAATGGAGAATATCAAGTTCAAATACACTGTGCAAAAAAAAAAACAGTATAGGTTTATGAAAGTCAAGGTGAGTGCCTTGTCTTGGGGACTGTTCCAGATGACAGTCACAGGGAATGGAAGAGAAAGGGCTTCCTGGGACCACCAAAGGCGTGCATTATGTAAATGTCTGGGAGAATCCTATGAGTTTACATTTATTGTACAGGGAGCCAACTTCAGTCATACTGGTGCCTAATGACAAGACACAGCGGAAGCTGTTATTCGCCAGAAGACTGACATCTGGATGTACTTGGAACCATCCGGCTATAGTGAAAGCATCCACTTTATTAGTGATGTCCAAGTTTGGATGATAACATTACATGGTCCACCCTAATTATAACTCTGATAATAATTCATCAAATAGAAGCACAGATACTCTCGTTATTTGTGAAACACGAGTTTCCTCCTATAGACGTTGCCGGCTCTCTGTGCCATCAATCAGCTGCCAATCCCTTTTGATCCTATCTCCCAAATTCCTCCCAATCTGCCTCTTCTTTTAAGCCTTCCTGCTTTAGTTCAGGCTCTTGTTACTTCTTGCCTGGAGCATTGTAAAATCCTCCCAACAGCCCAGACTCATTCTGTTATCCATAAAGCCACTGCCTCTGGTGTTGACTTTTAAAGCATACCATTGATCTTGCTGATTCTTTTTATTCACCTGGAGAAAAATGAAGTTTTAGTGTGTGCCTTAGTGGATCACATAAAAACAGATGGAAGGGTTTTCACTGAAAGGGAAGACCATGGTTAGGATTGTAGGATTTAAGATACCGAATTATGAAGGCCACGCTAAACTTCCCTCTCAGCACCAGGGAGGGATTCTCAGTGGTATAGATCACTAACCCTCAGAGTATCTAGAAAGAAAGCATGAGAAGAGCATATCACATAGAAGAGACACAGCTAATGATGCCAGCCATAAGAAAACAGGAGGGGTTCTAGGCTTCGTCAAAAGGCATGTCTAAGGACAGGGCTTCTGAAGTGCAGGTGCTAATTTGCAATATGAGTGGATTAGCCATGGAGTTGCTTTTCTTGAGAGCAACTTCTTGTGCTTACTGAAGTGGATCTACCAACTTCCCAAGTCACCCGGGGGTGTTCTATGAAAAAAGCATCCTTAGAAGCATTGTATACCCACTGTACACTTGTATCTGTCTATCAAGTGTCCTCACATGAAGTGCCATGTGATGTCAGGTGGTCACCCACCATTTCTTGTCATGGAAATATTCCTGGTAAGTCAGAGCTCAGCTCAAAAGCCACTTCCTCCACAAGACTTGCCTAGTTCTCCCAGAGCTTCATTTCCCTTTACAGTACTTTCCACTGCTTATGAAAATCTGTTTTGGAATGTAGGCATCCAAGTCCATTTGTAGGCTCACACATGCTTTAATCTGTATACCCTGGAGAGGAGGAATAATGCCTGACCTTAGGGGCCTTCATTAAAGCTTTGCTCATAGAGATTATTAATAAATATCTGATAGATGAAATATATTTAAACAGAGAATCTTAACTGAATCACTTTCTCATTACAAAGAATCACAATATCTCTGGAAAGATCATAAATGCCACACTGGGCCATTTTTGATCAGGACAGGAGAACATCCATCCTTGATGGAGAAGTTGCTTGCTTTGTAATTAACAAATGGCTAGAAGCCACATTAAAACTTTTGGCTTTTAGAGTTCAGAAGCTTGCAAAAGGCTATGGAAAGTCAGGGAATAGCAGATAAAGGACTAATTCTTTTTTTTTTTTTTATTGGATATTTTATTTATTTACATTCCAAATGTTATCCCGTTTCCTGGTTTCCCCTCCAGAAACCCCCATCTTCTCTCTCTCCCTGCTTCTGTGAGGGTGCTTCCCTTCCCACCCAGTCACTCACCTCCCCGCCCTCAATTCCCCTACACTGGGTAATCGAGCTTCCACAGGACCAAGGGCCTCTTCTTCTATTGATGCCAGACAATGCCAAAAGGACTAATTCTTGCATTCCTAAATTTGCCTCTGACATGTGGACTATGTGGAAGGTGAGTCTGGAGGAGCTGCTTATGCCACTCACCTATTGGGGCAATAGTCTCTAGAGAGTATCAAATCTTAGTGAAGTTATTGGCCTCAATCGAAGCGATTTTGAATTACCTGATGGGTTCCATTCAGTGGGATATCAGGTTGCTTCCTGTGGAGTATGGAGGTTTAAACCAACAACCACTAGGACCTGTCTTTGAAGCATAAAACATTCAGACATAACCCTTCTTTCTGGCACCATGCCTGAGGCCAGAGATCTGCTCTTGAAATAGATCTCACTTGGGATTTCTCAGCACGCATGGTCTGAGACTTACTCAACTTCTAAGCTTGCAGCTCTGTGGGAAAGAAACTAGTTTAAAATCTGTTGGAAGGGAAGTACCCAGTGAGAAACCTGCCCTTTTCAATAGACATAGCTCACAACAGGATTGTGAAGAAGCCATTTGAAACATTCCAGGTGGAATGTCCTGTGAATCCAGATGGTGCAAGATACCCAAATCAGACCCCAGGATAATGCCAAGGGAACAGAATGCAAAGGGCTGCTGCTATGTTTGTCTAATCCCCAGGCAATCAGACCCCAATCTGGACCTGACACAGTTAAAGAGAATTAAGGTGAACATTTAGCAACTAAAGAATTATGCAAACATATGATCAAGCCATCTTTGACCCCTTTAAAGGACCTGGTCAAGGAACTGCATCTGCTTTCTTGGAGGAGTGTGAAAGAGAAGAATGAGAGTGAGCCCTGTGGGGTCAGCGGCCAAGACAGTGCCCAGCAGGGATTTCTTGGAGTGACCAGAGGTTGAGCTGTGTAGGTGAAATCACGACAACCCACTGTCCACGCCTAGACTAAGAGTGACCATGTTTTACTCCTTAGGTCCCGAGAAGGTTCTCAGAATGGGTCTCATGATTTGATCCAATATTGTCATTTACAGAAAGAAGGCATCCCAGAGACTCTAAGAGAGGTACCCAGGGACATTTTAGTTCCTCAGCTACACTTTCTTTGTTCGTATACTTGTTTATTTTGCCCTAATGCCAATATACCACTTCCTCCCAGGTACAGGGTGTTCTAGGGAGCAAGTTTCACACAAAGGAAAAGAGGGCACCAGATCCTAAGACATGCCACAGTCAAGGAAGCACTTTCTCATTATCTTTAAAACAGCATGGTGACCCCAGTGAATAAAAATGTAGTTTGAAAAACATTTGTAAAAAGAGTAGACTTAAGTTGCTTTCACACCAAAATATTATCAGTATATCACTTACTAACTGGATATGAACTTTCTTTCTATAGTTTGTGTATAGATCAAAACATCATGGTGTACTTCACGAGTAAATATAATTACTTATACATTTAAAAATAAAACAAAAATAATCCGGTTTTTTTTTGTTTTTTTTTTGTTTTGTTTTTGTTTTTGTTTTTTTCAAAATGGGCAGTGGATCCAGTCAATATTCTTTCATTCCAAGGGAAAGGCATCCTGGCTTCTATCCTAAACCAATCCTGAGTGGGCTTTATGAAATTAGCAGCAATGTACTCCACCCTGTTCCTCAACTCTCCCTTGCCCCTCCCAGGGGAAGGGTTGAAGCCCTCCATTTAACATAGACACCTTTCTCTGCAAGCAGTGTCAGTCACACTCCAGGGAGAAGACTCTCAGTAAACTCATCTCTAAATACATATGGTCTCTTCCACTGTTCCAGGGCACTTGGACATAGGGCAGCTTGGTGAGTGAGTCTCTGTGCCCTGGAGACTGGAAAGCTGAAGAAATGTGGTTGTTACTATGTGGGACTAGAATGTGACCTCAGAGAAGACAAGTAGGGTCTTCTTATGCCCTTTCCCAAGGACAAAATACCATGAAGGAAACTTAAATTCAAGAGTTATGGCCAGAGACAACCGTGGAAGGAGCTTGACTCATCTATCTCCAGTGAGCTGGGCTAAGCTCACATAGGATCTTATAAAAAGGATGGATCTTATCATAAACCCAGATATCCAGGGACTTTGGACCATAGCTATTTAATGGTGTGTGGGAAAGTAGGGTGAGAAGATCTTGTGTTAAAGACAAAGCATCTTCATCTTGGTTGCGTGGGATGAAGGCTGGAAAGGAGGTTTTAGAATTGGAGATGTCTGGGTTCTTAGGGGATGCATGTCAAGATAGTTTTCTCTGACTCCTTTATGCTAAAGCAATAGAGAAAGTATTTCAATCTATCTTAGACAATAAGATTTACCTTTAGTTTACATAAGAGGGAAAAGGAGTAGAGGTGGGCTTTGGGTTAATAGATGCTGAAGTTCAGTGATGTCATCAAGGCATAAGAATCTTTTTATCATCCATACTTCTGTCCAGAGTGTTTAATCCTAAAACAGTTCCTCTTGGGGTCACGGGATGGCTGCCAGCAGCACTGCACATGGGTGTGTCTGCTTCCATGATGCACTTTCTTCAGAAGCCTCTGGAAAATCTCTTCGGTTACGCATGCCCGTGCCCGCTCCAGTCACTGTCAGTAGGTTGAGAGGACTCTTTTGTATCCATTAGTGTACCATAGCCTTGACAACCTTGGCTTTGTCCCCTGTGACCTGAATGTGTGTGTTCTCTCTGAGTTCAGAAACGGAAGCGAGGATGATGGTGTGAAGAGGTGGGGTCACCGAGAAGTGCTAACAGACTTGGAGAAAACTGTTCATGAGCATGCCTAACTTGCGCCATTGAATGTCTCAGTGATCTCAACAGAAGTAAAGTCCTGATGGAAAGAGGCCCACAAGAGCTTGTTTTCAGCCGGGCAGTGGTGGCACACGCCTTTAATCCCAGCACTCGGGAGGCAGGGGCAGACGGATTTCTGAGTTCAAGGCCAGCCTGGTCTACAGAGTGAGTTCCAGGACAGCCAGGGCTACACAGAGAAATCTTGTCTCGAAAAACCGGAAAAAAAAAAAAAAAAAAAAAAAAAGCTTGTTTTGGGCCTTCTACCGTGTGACAATTCACCAACAAAGTGCTGTCAGTGAGGCAAAGGTACAACCCCAGGCTCCATATCTATCAGGACCTTGACCATCAACTTCCCAGCCTCTACCTGGGAGACAGTTTTTGTGGTTTTAAGCCACCTAGTTTGTACTATGTCTGCCTCATCAGCACAAATAGATGGATACACTATTCAAGGGAGGACAAGTGGAATGGGTGTCACCCAATCAACCATAGCATCCACTACACCCTCCTCAACCCTTGTTGTGGTTGCTCCTTGTGAACGTCAGTGAGTATTTTTTAATTAGAGAAGACTAGATTGTGAACTGAGTTTCTCATAGATAGAACCAGGTCCAGAAAGTCACCGTGGCAGGGAAAGACTCTAGACTGGCAGCCAGAGGCATTACAGTCTGTACTCTGATTGTTGCCACTTGTATTCTGTGCAAGCGTTGAATGTTCCCTATGTCACGTGTATTTAATCCCCTCCTTTCCCTTCTTCCAAGGAGGTGTTTTAAGATTAAGTAAGATATATGTCAAACTACTCTCCAGCTTCTTGGAAGAAAGAAGCGCACTATCTACTGTTATTTCATAGCCTTTTGAAATAAGACGGGAATTTTCCAAACACATGAAAATCTGTTCTTACTGAGATAAAAATCTCTTGCTTATGACAGGTGACCAGAAGTACTGCCTTTTGAACCGAGCCAGCAAAATCATGCGACTTTCGGCAGCATGTGGGGAGCCACCCATGTCTCTGAGTTGGTAATTGGCCCGTCTGGCCTGACGTTGAACCTCCCTTTTGATTTACTGAGGGCTCACTTAGAACCTCATTCTTTGGCTCCTCTATTCCTGGGGGATTTAAGCTTGTTGGAGAAGCAGTATCAGAAAACATAACGCTTTTTTTATTATTATTATTCAGCTCATCAAACAGCCGACTCTGTCCTGGGGGCCAGAATGTGTTGGTCTGTTACTGTGGCTGTGTTCCAGCCCTTCTCATAGCAGCTGTTTTCAAACACATTCTTGGGCTCATACTTACAGTATGATGTTAATCCATTTGTTCGCTCAGTGATCTCTGCATGTGTAATCGTGATCGCTATCAAAACCCTACATATTTCGTAGGCTACGATCCAGGAATAGTGCTGGGAGCTCTGCCGCGTTCAGAAGGAATTACTCAGATGTGTAGCCTCTGGGTGTGTGAGCTTCAGAGACCCAAGGGAACTCACTCTACACTTCATCCTCTCATTACTGCATATGGCACCTGCAGCTTTATTTTAAACACACTTCATTACATCGGTGTTTCACCATATTAGCACAAATCAGCACTTGGATTGCAGCCTCCAGCTGCGTCAGTATGCCCTCAGCAGAGAAAAACCTAGGAGCACTCTTAGAGGACCCTAAGTCCAACAGCAAGGAGGCCAATATGGAGACTCAAATCTGTTTCCTGTCCTGCATAGTGGCTCCTCAGGATCTGTGCTCAGGAAAAACTTGTAAATCTTTCCTCCCTTCTGTCTGTTCTGCTGTAGTCATGAGTGTACATCCTATCACCTGTCCGTTGCCTGGTTAATTACAGCCAAGATGCTTATACTAAGTGGGAGAAAAGAGTCAAGAATAATTAAATGTCTTGAAAATCGTCTCAGTTACTGTTCCATTACGGTGAAGAGACACCATGACCAAGACAAGTTATAGAAGAAACCATTTAATTGGGCGCTTGCTTACAGTTTTAGAGGGCCAGTCCATTGTGATCAGGGTGGGAAACATGGTGGCAGACATGGTGCTGGAGAAGTAGCTGAGAGTGCAGCAGTGGGTGGGGAGAGAGAGAATGAGAGAGAGAGAGAGAGAGAGAGAGAGAGAGAGAGAGAGAGCGCATGAGAGAGCTTGGCATGGACTTTTGGAACCTCAAAGCCCACTCCCAGTGACACACCTCCCCCAACAAGGCTACAGGTCCTCTAACAAGGCTACTCCTCCTAATCCTTCCCAAAGAGTTCTACTAACTAGGGACCAAGCATTCAAATATATGGGCCTATGGGAGCCATTCTCATTCAAATCCCTACTAAAATGAATGAATGTACACATGTAACTTAATGAAACAAAGAAATAGAGGTAGATGCTAGATAGAGGCCACAGTTTGGTAAAGAGCCATGGTTGGTGTTTCTGGTTTCCTCATCATGTTTCTCAATTCCCTGTCCACTTGTGGGCCACTGGTTATTCAGCGTGCTAAGCTGTTCCCTCAGATTACAAAGTTCTGAGAGCTCGCTGCTCTTCCTTATTTAGAGTTATAGTCTTCATTACGTGTTCTAATATTTGGAAACATATTGTTTCTTTCTTAAATGTTAGAATTCATTAGGGATGACATCTGGGCCTGGGGTTTTCTCTGTGACCAGTTTTAGCTTAGTTTTCTCAGCACATACAGAACTATTTATATATGTTAAACTCTTCTTGAGTTCAGTGAGGTAACACTTACCCCTAAGGAACTACGTCTTAAAAACAACTTTACAAATAAGTTATCCTGGCTGCTTACAGCAACACTGCCATTTTTTCCAATGTCTCTGTACAGTGGGATACTATGAGGTCAGAAACTTCACTTGGTGAAAGATAACTCCGGCTTTGGTATGTTGTACTTTCTGTATAGTTTAGTTAAAAACATTTCCTAATTTCCGCCAAAACTTCTTTCACTTACAGATAATTTGTAAGAATATTGTTTAATTTTCAAATGTGTTACTGACTTACAACAATATTCCCATAGGATCGAAGGACATATTCTGTTGATTTTAATTTTTCAAAATACTGCCAAGTCTTGTTTTATTTTCCAGAATGATCAACTTGTTTGCATGTGTAATGTGATTTTGAAAACAAGCCTTTGGAATGCAATGATCTTTGTTAATTCTGGTGAGTCTTTTCAGACCTTCAGTTCATTAGCAAGTTTTGTTCTTTGCTCTCTTGGTTCCTGAGGGAACTGCATCAAATATCCTGCTGAGACTATGGCTGTCTGTCTCTTCTTTGCTCTCTGGACATATTCTTTGACATATTTTGAAGCTGTGTTCCTTGGTACAAAAAGTTAGAATAATTTTCTCTTTCTTGTGGATCGATTATTTCATATTCATAATGAATTCCTCTACAGCTCCTTAATCTTCACTCACATTTTTGCACAAGTCTATTTTGTAAGTTTTCTGTTGATACTAGTATTACATCTTTATTTTTGTTCAACTTTTCTTCCCTTATATTTCAGATCTATTTTTGAAAGTGCTTTATACTTGAGTTTTGTTGATTTAGTACAGTCCTAGTGTGCAAAAAGTAATACAATTTGAATGTAAGATTTCTAAATAGTCCACACCTTGTCCTGAGGACCTGATCTATTCAATTACCTATTAAGAAATACAATGCAGATATTGTCAATCTATTTACAGTTAGTATCTTAAAAATTGAAATAACCTGCTGTGGTGGTTTGAATATGCTTGGCCCAGAGAATGGTATTATTTGGAGGTGTGGCCTTGGTGGAATAGGTGTGGCCTTATTGGAGTATGTGTGTCACTGTTGGCATAGGCTTTAAGACCCTCATCCTTGATGCCTGGTAGCCAGTCTTCTCTTTATCTTCAAACAAAATGTTGAATTCTCAGCTCCTTCTGCAACATGCCTTCCTAAGCTCTACCATGCTCTGGCCTTGATAATAATGGACTGAACCTCTGAACCAGTAAGCCAGCCCCAATTAAATGCTGTTCTTGTAAGAGCCGCTGTGGTCATGGTGTCTGTTCACAGAAGTAAAACTCTAAGAAATCTGCCCAGTAAAATAGATTCCTTGTACTCTTTTTCCCTCAGAAAATTATAACATTATCCACCAATCAAAATCTGAGACACTAACATTTTCCTATCTCTCATTCCCCAACACCAAAGTAATGAAAACTCAGTTCTGTTTCCTTGTCACTTCTTAAAGCACTGTCCCCTCTGTTGTCTCTTCTCCTTCTGTTCACATCCTCCTTATGCCTTAGTTAGCCTCCCTATCCCCAACATTGACCAAGTCTCTGCTGTCAAACTGGCCAGGGTGACCTTTCTCCAGCCAAATGTGGTCCTGTATCCCTCTTGGTTCAGTGATGTTGTGGTTGTTCAGTTTTCACATCATCGGGCTCCATCCCAGTCTGAGGATAGAGAAGCCATCCCCAATTCCTTTACCTCATCTTTTCTACTTCTTACTATGTATTAGCTCACATTCTTCATCCCTAAAATGCTAGACCCTGTAGTTCTCTAATGTTCTAACTGGTCCCACAAGTGATAACGTCCTTTCTACTGTTGATGATAGTTTACCAATCCTTTGAGATACAGAAGAGGCTCTAGCATTTCTAAGAAAACTTCGAAACCCCTATATCCTTCTCATTCTGCACAGATATCTAGTCACATAGTTTTGGCCCTAATAATTATTAGCCCTAAAAATCCACTCTTTGCTAGACTGGCAATATCTTGAAAGGATGGGGCATGCCTTGCTTATATGTCAATACAGTCAATACAGTGCTTAGCACAGACAATACTTTTGAATAAATAGGTAAATAATAAGCAAATGAATAAAACCTTCATAATTTTCTCTGAGCCTTATAAATCCTTCTCCATAATACTAAAACTTTTGCCTAATTCTTCTCTCTTTCTTTCTCTCTCTCTCTTTCTTCCTTTCTTTCACAGAATTTTTTAACAGGATTCTATAATTTTGTACCAGGATACAGGTTGATATTTCTTTGTAAACCTGCAAGTTGCTTTGAAAAATTAGCCCCTGAGATTTAAATGGCAAAATTATGTCTTAGAAAGAGGCCTGGGGTTAGGTCTGGGACGTCTGCAGGACTCCACTCACTCATAGTGGTTCACATGAAGAGACTAAGATCACAATATTTAGGTTTGCTTTAAACTTTTTAGATTGATCTGTAAATGCCAGAACCAAGTAGGGTAAGTTTCTATTCTCATAAAGTGTGTTTGAGGCCAAAGCTGTCAGGTATTGATAATAATCATCTTTTAAAATTGCCATCAAAGATGAGTCCTATGGTATCCACTGGGATCTCCCTACCTCAATGTGCTGAATAGATTGGAAATTAAGAGAATGGGAGATTGGAAACCATGCACTCCAAGCATTCCAGGAAAGCCAAGATTTCAAATACTCTCCCTCATCTGACCACAGTTCTTCAGAGAATGTGAACACACATTGATTTGGAACATTGCTCATATTAATTATGAACTTGTCCCCACTACATACTCATAATTCTGGGCATGGGAGGAGGGTATGAGATGAGTAGCTTACTTTAAGCTTTCAAATATCTTTATCCATGATCATGGCCACACTGCCAAGAATTCATTAGACCATAATGCTATGTTGGAGAGCAGAAGCTCATTTAAATATGATGGTGGCTACTGGAAAGAGATTGTCTGCACAGTCTTACCATTTGCTTATCTTATGGTTCATTAGTAATGATGCATGACAAATGTTATCCTCCTGTGAAAAATGATAATAGAGATAGAGACATATCATTAACCCATAAGGAAGCTTCCAAAACTGTCAAGGTTAGTTATTGACTTTCGTTAACTCAGTCCCTGGAAGTTCACCCAGAGACAGAAGGAAGTCGGGAGGCTCAAGGGGCTCCGGGCAGTTAGAAGAGGGAGGGGCTGTTGTAATTATGTCTCCTTTGTTATCAACTACTTCCCAATAGGATATTCAGATAGAACGTGGGCATTATCAGAATAAGTCTTAACTCCTGATGCTTACAAAGCCACAAAAAGTGCTTCCCCCTTTAGAAACTTGGTTTGAATAATCAGAAAAGTAGAAGACTCAAGGATTCAAGCTTTGGCTTAAGACTTACTAATGGACCTTCTAAATGAATCAGAGAAGAAGATGCTTAAACTGAAGCACTCTTCCTTACTTGTCATCTGTCATTCTCCAGCACTCTATTCAATGTCCTTAGCTACTCTTGTTCTGGAGGAACCTACTTGTCACACTTAAAAACAGACACTCTCTCTGTGCGGACACTGTGTTTATAAACTAGGTTTAGGATGAAAGAAACCCCAAACGGGGGTGTTGTCATTGTGAGTTAATGATATTTTTCTAAGCTTCCTCCTATAGGCCAGCAAGGCTCAGGTTTCTGAGCATTCCCAGAGACTCGCAGATATGCTCTTGAGCTTTGAACTGTGAGGAAGCCCTTTCCTTTATATGGAGATATGAAAAGATGATACCCCTCCTCTTCCTGGATCAGAATTTCCATGCAGCATAAGACTTTCCGAAGTATACTACTGAGATAGCCACAAGTTTCCCTGTCTGTGTAGTAACGAAATACACAGGGATCCTCTTGCCGTCTTCCTCTAGATAGGAGTCTTTTTAACACTGAGTCTGCTATGCTGAGAATGGGACGCTGCCAGGTAGACTTTTCCTTTCTTCAGAGAAAAGGACTAGATACTCAGACAAGACACACAGTTAAAGGTTTCAAATCTCCAAAACAGCATAAGAAATTATGTAATGAACAGTCACATACACAGTGCCCAGCTAATGAAATGATTAACTTAAACCATGAATGAAGCCCTTATGCATGTACATAGCACCTGCCTTTCCACCCACGCCCTGGCTTTCCATTCCTTCCCACTTGCAAGTCTTTGGATTTCTCATGCATTAACAAGTCCTTAAACAAAACAAAACACAGTGCTCCTTTGTAGATTTTAGAGTCTGAAGACAGAAGTTTCTGTATTCTCTGTATGTTGTATGTATGTGTGTATGCTCTAGCAAGTTTTCTGTTCTACTGTAGTTTTTCCCAGGTGGGTCATGTTTCATCATGAGTTTTGGTGTGCATGTTCTATTGTCTACTGTTTGTTATATTTCTTTTCTCCTGGACAGATCTAAAAACACATGGCACACTACCAGGACCCTGAGAGGCAGAATTCAGCAAATGCAATACTGCCACCTAAGAAAGATTTGCATGAAAGAGCACTTAAAGACAATGTGCAGTCAATGTTGTTTTTATCTGTCCACTTTCAGATTTAATTTAGTTCCACTGTGATTTCTTTTGTATGGATGCAAAGACATATTCTTTTGTGTGCATGTGCATATGTGAGTGTGTATGGTACATGCGAATTATATGCACATGTGTATAGGTGCATGTGCCCGTGTGCACATAAAGGCCAACAAAGGGTATCTGGTATCTTGTTCCATCACTCTCTACCTTACTCTGTTGATATAGGGCCTGCCACTGGCCCTGAAGGTAACTGTGGCCAGGAGGCCTCCCACGGCGCTGGAGTTAGAGGCACTGGTACTCACATGGGCTGTTTATGTTGGCTCTAGGCATCTTCAAGCTTGTGAATTAAGTGCTCTGACTCACTGACCATCCTACAACCCCTGAGACAAATTCCTGTAAGAGAGTGAGTTCAATCTTTCTGTATAACACACTGACGATTTCAGGGATGAAATAAAATGGAGACTGGTTATATTCTCTATCGACTTGAATCTCCTGGAGTTTGTGTTCTCAGAAAAGGCATGGCAAGGGGAGGAGGGAGGGCAAAATCAGAAGTTTGCCTTAACAAGTGACAGATTCCATGGAGTTCCAGAAACGCTGCTTCAGATGAGGGCTGGTGGATAGTCTGTCTTATCTCCTCAGATCTTAAACTTCTAACACAATAGCAGACTACGGAGGCTAGCAAGTTTCCCTAATGGAGGCAAGCCTTGATTTTAAGGAATGAATTAACAAGTGCCTTGGGCAAGGTCAGGGGGTGCTGACTTCCAGGCCTGGCTTCTATTTCCCAGGCCTTCCATCTCTTGTGGCTTCTACAAATGTTAGTCATTTTCTTATCTCCTGCATTGCAGCCTTGCTAAGCCTGCAGATTTTGATCTCCTGAAAAGTGTTTATTAAACCCGCCTGAGTATTCTTTTGAAATGCATCTTGCCTGAATCTCTTCTTTTTTTCTGCCCCCACCCCATCACTTCACACCTGGTTGGTTAGCATGAGATCCTAGCAGAACTGAGTAAGGCCATGCCCTCCTCCTAAGCCCTCCTACGTTCAATTCCTCTTTCTCAAACATTCTCTTTCCACAGTTGACTGGTCCCCAAACCTTTGAAGACACCTGGCTTCTAAGGCATCAAGTCAACATTTCTGTGCTGGGCTTTCTAGATCTAGATTTTTGTCTGTCTTGTTGATCCATATCTCTGGTTACCTTATGCTACATAACCTCAGCTTGATTTTGTCTAATGTCCCCAAATGCACTAATGCTCCAGTCTCAGATCTCTGTCTTTCAGATGTTGCATTTTATTTCTGGGATACTTCATATCTTCAAAGTACATGTTCATTCACAGAACTTCAACCAACTTTCTGTTGCTTCTGACTTCCACAAGATGAAATGATCCCTGACTATTCATAGGAACCAAGTCAGGGACAGTCAACTTCCTAGCTTCATCCTGTTTAGCTCCTAGGAGAAAGAAACTGTCTACTGAGTCTGTGTTCAGAGATCAGCTATGAGATGCCAAGAACCTGCGTGGGCACACATCATGCTCTCTCTAATCTGTTGGTGTGTTCCTTGGGCTGCCCATGTTTCCATTACTTAGTTCTACCTCTAGGAAAACCTTGTCACCCTCTTCACCACAGAGCCTGAAGAGTGTGAAAGACCAGAAGAAGAGGCAACAAGGACGAATGTCTCCAACCATTGCAGAGGAATCTAGAATGGTTTTAGATTAGAGCTGGATTGTGGCCCGAGTCATCCTGATACTTTACTTGTTCATGTCAGGGACACGTATTACTTTGGCTTATCTCAATAACTTTAGTCTGAAGTAAAAGTTCATTTTTTAGAAAGTCATACTGTGGATACTGTGGACTGTTTGGGGGACTCCATTACAGTTGTTCTCTCCCTTGAATCTTAATTCTAGAGTATTCCATCTTCCTATGATAGGATTTTAAATTTAGAACACTGGATCTGAACAAACAATGCAGTATGACCTTTCAAAAAATCTAATGAAACTTTTTTGTTTGAAGGGAAGCAAGCTATAAATGCTAAGGAAGCCAGTGATTTACGATGCAAAATTTCATTTGAGAACTAATGATAGAAATGGGAAAGCCAAGGATGCTTCCCCAGTGTGGTTACAAGAAACCCAAACACATGTTTTCAGAGTATAACATAAGAATTAACTTGACAGTGGGTCTAAGTAAATTAATAAAAGGAAAACACTCATTATTAATGCTTCTTATACTTATTCTAGTCTTTTAATTTTGGGAAACCACTGATAATTTAATATCCATGGACTAGCTGGAATATTTAATTGGGGAATGGAAGTAAGTGGGGCACTGAGGGAAAGGCTGGTAATTGGTGATGGCACTCAGCTTTTCTGTGAACTCTCTTGGTTTTAGGAAGAAGCAGACTGTACCTTCCTCTTTCTCCATCCTCTCCTCATGCTATTTCAGTTTATAATTGGGCTAAGAGGATGTGTTGTAATGCCCCTTTCATGGGTCAGCAAATTAGGGCACAGTAACACACACACACACACACACACACACACACACACACACACACACACACACAAATACATATTGAAAACATCAGCTGAGGAATAGTGGCAGTGGTTGTTCTTCTGCCAGCAGGCTCAGGCTCAATCTAGAAGACAAGGATGCATCCTGGGAAGTATGAGGATGGCTTCCTTTGACATATTCTTGTGATCCAAGCCAGTTGGTTCTCAAGACCACCGTGTCTACAGCCTTAATATGCTAAATCAGAGTGATGGACATAAAGAAGCCCTTTGCTCTGATTTCCCTCCGAAGCAGACCTGCACCTCGAGTACACTTAAGGCAACAACTACCAGCTGCAGACCCTCCAAGGTCCATGACAGGCTCTGGGCCAAGGTTGCTTTTCTGTGGAAAGCTTTGGTCCAATAACAGAGACTGGCAGATGTAGACAGGAGCTGGCCATCTCTACCTAAGGAAGAGCTCTTTGTAATGTTAGCTCTTGTATGGGGAGCTCTGCTTGGGTTTGATGAGACTCATTCAAGCACAACCTGGGTCCCTTTCTGTTCAAGTTTCTCCTTCCCAATCTTCACACAGAGCACTCAACAGGTAAAAGCAGAGCCCTGCTTACTTTTGCAGACACCGCTAGCCATTCATTCTCCACTCCAGTATGTCTTGCACTCTCAACCCTGCCTTAGTGTTTGCTTCCTAGGGAATCTGGCCTGACAAAAATAGCCTGTCTCTACCCAGCTAGCAGAGGCCTGTTTATATTGACTGCTCTATTATACTTCATACTGGAAGGTAGAACTAGACGTTGTGCTATCTAGCCTACCCAAGCACCCTTACAACCCAAATTGCCAGTTTCCTTTGTTTTATTCTCGTCCTCAGTCCCTTTGTGGGTATAATGGTGATCATTCTGTGGCCCAGTAAAACAAACAAATAGTGGAGAATCAATACAGTGCTTTGTTATTTTTTTAAATTTTTAATCAAGCAAAAGTATTGAAAATCATACCTCTATAGCTGTTTCATGAGATAATATTTTAACAACAAAAAGAGAATCCCACAATCTGAGAACTGTGATAAAGAAGGTTCCCCTGGAACTCCTTCACTGCACACATGTAAGTTCACCAGATCTTTAGGTGAATGGATAGCTCATTTGTTTTAGTACTCAGTAATAGTCCACTGTAGGGCACTAGCATTTTGTTTATTCTGTCACCTATAAATGAGCTTCTTCATCTTAAGTTTTCACAGTTATGAAAAAAATCCCCATAAACTCGTGTGCAGATATTTGTGTGGAAACAAATCTCACATTCTTTGGGTGATTACAAAATAATGAGAGGAGAATATATGGCAGGAGTGTGATTGTTTTTAAAGGAACAACCAAAGTGTCCTCCGAAAAGATTTTCCTAATAGTGAAAATCTCTGGTCTTCCACATTTTTGTCACTATTTGGCTGTGCCATTGCTCTGGATTGTGGCTATTACAACACAAACCTCATATTATTTTAAATTTCATTTTCCTGATGATATACAAAGAATTTTTTCATGCACTTATTTATTGTCTGCATAGATTCTTGGAAAAGGTGTCTCTTGTGACCTTTGGTCTATCTGTTGTTATTTTTGAGACAAGATCTCAGTGGTAGCCTCAAGCAAGACTTGTAGACAAGGTTGTCCTCTGACTCAACGCCATTGCTTCCCAAGTGCTGGGATTACAAGTTTGGCTCCCAGGCCCATGTGGTAGAAGGAAAGAACACTTCTGCATGGTTTAGACACTGTAACTGTAAAGACATAATCCCATTTTAACTCTAAAGACTTGAGTTAAAAGCAAAAGGTTGGAGAAACATGTAAGGGTGTTTTGAAATCAGAGTTCTGGAGCTCCATCTGTCTGTTCTGGAACTGTCCTCTCTTTGTTTGTCTGTATAAGTGTCTTCTTGGCACTGTCTTTCTGTTTTCTTCACAGCCTTTCACACATAGGGTGTTTAATTTTAATGAATTCCAAATTATTAAGTTTTCCTTTCATGATCGTGCCTTTTTGCCTTTCATGTCTTATATAAAGAACAGTTTTTTTTCACAATACCATAACTTAGCAAACTACATTGGGTTATATTAAAGCAAGTTATTATAAAAATAACTATATAAGCTGGTGAGAGTATCAGTTTATGGCCATCAGGGATTGATTGACTGATAAGTATACAACTCCACTAACTACAATGGCCAGACTTCATAAAGATGGGGACATCGATAGAGCTGTCATGAGCACCAAGTAGTAGTTGTGAGGCAAATTATTCCCAGAATAAGGATTGTATAGATACACCAGAGCAGGGTATAAAAACAAGCCTCAGAAAAATCATGAGGGAGTCATCGGTACTCCAGAATGAATTCAATTCTTTAGTGAAGTTTTTTGTCCAAGAACTTGAAAGTTGAAAATATCCAGGATTCAATCAAAGACATACAAAGAATCAGGAAAATATGAAGTATAAGAAAAAGTTATCAATAGGAATGGATCCAGAAATAACAAAAACATGGATAGGTATAGACAATAATGCAGTTATGAGAATTATTTGTAAGAATATACTCAGGGACATAGAAGAACATATTAAATGGTGAGGATGGGTGTAAAGAACTTTTTAAAGATCCACTGTAGCTTTGAGAAAAAACCCTTCCACTATTTCTACAAAAATAAAACATTTAGTGGAATTAGTACTATAGTGTACACTGTACATCTTAGTCAGGGTTTCTATTCCTGCACAAACCATCATGACCCAGAAGCAAGTTGGGAAGACTAGGGTTTATTCAGCTTACACTTCCACATTGCTGTTCATCACCAAACGAAGTCAGGACAGGAATTCACACAGGGCAGGAACTTGGAAGCAGGAGTGGATGCAGAAGCCATGGAGGAATGCTGCTTACTGGCTTGCATCCTCTGCCTTGCTCAGCTTGCTTTCTTGTAGAACCCAGGACAATCAATCCAGGAATGGCCCCACCCACGATAGGTCCTCCCACCCCTGATCGCTAATTGAGAAAATGCCTTACAGCTGGATCTCATAGAAGCATTTTCTCGAGGGAGGTTCCTTTCTCTGTGATAACTTCAACTTGTGTCAGGTTGACACACAAAACCAGCCAGTACACTGTATAAGTAAATGGTGACCCGGAAGAAGCATAAAACTAATAAATTCTCTTTTATCCTACAGTTGGGAGCACAATATCAAATGACCTAACACATATAATTATAATCCAGGAAGGAGAAAAAGATAAGCAAGAAAAAGTCAAAAGGACATGGTTAGAGTAAAAGAGCTTTGGTTTGAATCTATAAACTCAGTTATAGGAAACTTAGTGAACCATAAGTGGTAAAAATGGAAATAAAATCTCACAAAGAGAAGTGCGTGGTGACCGAGCTGTGAACCAGTGATGTGTTCTCAGCCCCCAGGGAACCAAGGACAGACACTGTTGAGTTGGTGAAGTAGGTAAAGATGCTTGTCACCAAGATTCCTATAAATGAGTTTATAGATTCAAACCAAAACACCTGTACTCCAACCATGTCCTTTTGACAACCAGAAGTCTGTACTCAAGAAAGATCCAAAGAAATTCTATCAGCTCCAGGAAATAAAATAATGTCGAATGGAGATCAAACAACAGAGGAAAGAATGCTAGAAATGAATATATATATATATATATATATATATATATATATATATATATATGAAACAAATTCAAAACATCATCTCTATTTTTTATTTCTTTGAAATATGATTTAGATTTAAAACAAAATAATAACACTATAATGGTGGCACATAACATACGGAGATATGAGGTAGACACTGGAAGCATATTTTTGTGAGATTCATATGTTGTAGGTAAAGTGCTACATTTCTTTGAGAACCAGAAAGATGGCTCAGCACTTACTGCCAAGCCTAGTGACTAAGTTTGATCCCCAGGCCCCAGCAGAGCAAAGAAGACCCCTGCAAGGTTTAACTGTTTACTGTATATAAGAATCTCACTTTCACTATAAAGATATAAGTTAAAAGCAAAAAGTTGGAGAAACATATATAATGAAAGCAATGACTTATAAGGAAATTGGAATATTTATATTAATATATGACAAAATAAACTTCAGAAGGAGGAACATTTTAGTTGATGAGAACTATTATTCTTTATGGTAATTAGATAAACTCATTATACTATTTTGTGGTATGTATGCATTAAAAACAACACTTCAAAGTGTATGAAGCTGAAACTTGTGAAGGAGAAAGAAAGCAAAGTCATAATTACAGTTGAAGACTTTGACAGTAATATCAGTAGTTGGTAACAACATGCATAAAATAAGTCACTAAGATGTTTACACATGCATTATTCCATGTTTCATTACTGTAATGAAATACAAGACTGTCACTTCAAAAAGAAAACTCTACCTAGTTATAGGCTTGGAAATCCAGAAGCATGTCGCTGGCATGACTTGGGCTGTGATCTGGACCTCAGGGTGGATGGTATCCTGATGGTAAGAGCATAGAAGGGGGGGGGGGGAGATCATGCAGTGATCTCAGGAGCTCAAGAGCATGCTTCAATGAGCAGGATATGAAATAAGCAGAGAGGACTAACCAGTATCTCATGGGAACTACATAGATTCTCTCCACAAACAGTAGCCTCATTAAGCTAATTATTTCTTATTGGTCTTCACCTCTTGCAAGTCCAATACTTCCCAACATATCACACTAAGAACTGAGCTCCCAACACAGGAACTCTTGGGGGACACATTCAAAGCAATTGGGAACCTCAGTAACATAGAAGAGTTGGGAAATTATTAGGAGCCAACTTAACCTAATCTTCATTTATATACTCTAGTCAGCAATAACATACTACATTATCTTAACTAATGTGCATGATATATTCATAGATAGACAACATTCTGAACTGTAAAGCAACTTTCAAAAGTATAAGAGAACTGAAGCTCTTACATACTATGTTCCTGGTAACAACGAAGTCTTGGTTACTTTTCTATTGTTCTGATAAGATATCATGACCAAAGCAACTTACAGAGGAAAACATTGAATCGGGACTTACAGCTCCGAGAGAACTGGGCTTTGCAAAACTCAAGCCTGCCTTGACTGATGTACTCTTTCCGATAGGGTCGCACCTCCCAATCTTTCCCAAAACAGTTCCACCAACTATGGACCAAGTATTCAAATATATGAGCCTATGAGAACCATCCTCATTGAAACCATCAAAATGAATATTAAACTAGGCACCAAATATAAAAATATATTTCTGGGTGATCCATAAATAGAAAATAACAAATATATTCCCCAATGACTCAGGACTCGGAGAGCACACTATAGAAAAATCGGAAAATAATTGGATGTGGGTGGGAATGAAAACAGGTCAAAAATCAAGAGGTTAGTGTAAGTCAGTAGACTAAGGAAAAAAAAGAAAGCATAACATTGTATAGGCATGGCATTATAGAGGAAAAGATATAAAACCAATCATTCAAGCATCTATCTGAACAAACTAAAGAGGCAGAATGAGCATTAGGGACTGACACAAATGGAGGGAAGTAAAGAGGAAAGATGGCTTTTGATTAAATATGACTTGAAAAACAGATGGGGGTTAGCAAGGTGGCTCAGAGGGTGAAGGGGCTCACTGTGAAGGCCTGGAGACCCAAGTTCTAGCCCTGGAACTCATGTGAAGATAGAAGGAGAGAGCTGACCCCACAAACTTGTCCTCTGACCTTGACACATGTGTCCCGTGACACTTGAGCCCACCACACTAATATCACAGACACACACAGACACATGCACACACCCCAAAAATAAATGAATGAATAATAAATATATATAAATAATTTGAAAGTGAAAAGAGATGTTAATTTAGAATTATTTTAATATATATTATTTATACTCAGAAAATCCTCAGATACCATTTGTCTTAGCTTCTTTTCCTTTTATTGTATTCAAATACTCTGAAAAAAACCACAAGGGAAAAGGGTTTAGTCCCACTCACAGTTCAGGAGCACAGTCGGTCATAGCAGGGAAGTCAGAGCAGCCAGAGCTTGACACAGTTGCTCACATGCACCTATAGTCAAGGATGAGAGAATGATGGGTGCATGCTTCTGTGCAGCATTCTTTCTCTGCTTATATAGCCTAGGACCCCATGCAGAGAATGGTAACATCCACAGCAGATGGGACTTTCCTTCTCAATTAACACTATTGAGAGAATCCTGCAGTGGCATGCCCAGAGGCCCATCTCCTGGGCGCTTCTATAATCTAATTTGTGGCAATTAAGACTACCCATCACAACATTTCTCTTAGATTATTCTATGCTCTCAAAGAAAAAATAATTCCAATATGCTCCAGGGAACAGAAGGAGATATGTCTCAAGTTTTTCTAGAGACTAGCATGAGTCCATGATCAAAACAATACAGATCTATGCAACATAGATGCAAATATCCTTACTAAAGCATTAGCAATCTGAATAAGGTAATGAGCGTATGTATTTATGTGTATATACCCTAGTTCATGAGAAGGGGGGAGAGGGTCTGGTGATGTTTCTCTACCACTCTTTACCTTATTCATTTATTTGAGACAGGGTTTTTCACAGAGCCAGCAGCTTGCTGTTTGGCTAGACTAGCTGGCCAGTTCACCCCAGGGATACTCCTGTTCCACCTTTCCCACAATGCACTGGTGTTTTATATGGGAGTGAGAGATATGAACTCAGGTCCCCATGATTGCATCATGAGTACTTTACCAACTGAGTTATCTCTCCAGCTTCCATTAAAATTTGTTTTAAATCACATCTTTATCCTGGTTATCTTTAAATGAAAGATCAAAATTCATATAAAAACTAGATGCCAATCCAATGCCATTTCTCTCAATTCAGGACACTTAAGGTTTAGTCTAAGAACCAGAGGTGTTGGAGACACTTGACCAAGCTGTTGGGGATGCATGAGCATCTTCCAGTTTTTTTCCTTGAGGGCCTAGAGCCCAGAGTTAGGAATGTAGATACTGACCACAAGCACTGAGGACTTCAGAGAGAGGACAAGTGCAGACTTCTCTGGGTGACTTCTCATGACTGAGATGTTGGAATGCCATTAGAAGGTGATACACAAACAGGGTACTCACTTCCTCATCACGAGGGTTGGATTCACATATGTGGTGCTTAGGTAACAATTATGAGGACACATCAGTGTAAGCCCCACAGCCATTCCTAGATCTATGAAGGAATTGCTTTCTAAGCTTTCACGCAGTCATTTAAGGATGATCTAGTCCCTTGGATACAACAGTGTAGAGCTCATATCATAATCTGCATCACCATGTTCTATAGTCTGCAGATTGCCTGCGATGGCTAAGACTATTTAAACGCACATAAATAGCTATATTGTTTATAGTATAGTGCCAAGAAAGAAGTCAGTAGAAATGTCATTAAACTATTTTTGATTCACTTTGATTCAGTCAGTTTACAAATTGACAAACTCTTAGAAAGAAACCTAACAGGGACAGTCACTTGGTCTTTCACAGGGGATGTGTAAGGCACTGGAGTTGTTTGGAAGATACAGTGGTAAAAGTCATAGATTCCAGGGGGAAGGAGCATGGGATGGGGGTTTCCAAAGGGGAGACCCGGAAAGGGGAAAACATTTGAAATGTAAATAAAGAAAATATCCAATTAAAAAACAACAACAACAACAAAGCCACAGATTCTAGACTTTTGTCCATGAGATTGTACAGCATTGGCCATGAGTGAGCCCCAATGCAAACTATGCTTGACTGTGATGTCATTCCTCGGAACACACAGGTACTGTGTCTTAATGGTTAAGGGGTGTGTATGAAGGGGGGAGACTGCAAGGACTATCTATCCCTTCCACTCAGTTTTGCTGCCAACCTAAAACTCTGATGACAAAGGGGCCATTATTTTTCAAAATAAAGCAAACTATACATGACTATAGCACTTACTACAAATATTCGCCGGGCAGTGGTGGCGCACGCCTTTAATCCCAGCACTTGGGAGGCAGAGGCAGGCAGATTTCTGAGTTCGAGGCCAGCCTGGTCTACAGAGTGAGTTCCGGGACAGCCAGGGCTACACAGAGAAACCCTGTCTCGAAAAATCAAAAATACAAAAAAAAACAAAAAAAAAACCCAAATATTCTCACCTTTGTACAGTGGCTCTTTGCATACACACATATATCTCCATATGGCTGTGATTGTTAAAGGATGACATTTGACCTTTGTCATTCTAATTCAGCACAGAAAAGTGGTTCTTAGAAGAGGCCAAAGAGTTTAATTGTCTAAGAATTTGTGTACCTAATTAGTTAGTTTATTTATAAAATGGATTAGCTCAATTTTCTTATGTTTTGAAGAGTACCAGAACAATATTAATCAAATACCTATTAGGAAACCTTGTTTTGATAAGAAGTTACAAAGCAGAGGTGGGCAGGAACCAATGGCTAGCAGACAAAGAGAAGTCATAGATTTTTCTAGATTATCTGAGAAACTCTAGGTATAAGTTTTCAAGCCTCCATGCTGAAGGAAACCTCCAGGCTTTTTACATCCTGATATCTTAAGGTCCCATCATGTCTTATCTATAAATAAGAATATGGTAATTAGTTCCATCAAACCCTGGGAATCTTGACCTACATACAATGTTATTCATAATTTATTCAGAAGACACAGTACTTAATGTTCAGAATTTCCAGAATACACTCTTATGACAGAGTCTGTGAAGCATTCCAGTTTTATCTCATTATTTATTTTACCAAGGGAATACTATACCTTGGGGTCAAGCCATAAAATGATGTAGAAGCATTGAACTGTGGCCTGGAAAAGATCACAGGACTCAGTAGGCCACCTCCCAGGCCTCAGAACGAACCACACCTAAGCCATCACAGACAGATGGGTATCCAGCTTGTCATAAAGACCTCTAGGGAGGAAGATTCTGGAACCTATTCAAGATGCCCAATTTTCTCCAAAAGAACATGCTGAATACCTTGAGACTCATCTGGTCTATTGTGTGTGTACCTTGTGTGGTGGTGCACTGCATGTAGGGAGTTAGAGTGCTTGAGAAGCAGAATTAAGATAAACAGCCATTCTGTTCCCAGAGAGCACAAGAATTCAAAATTCACCTTACAATCATCTCTGCTTTCCTTCTCTACCTTTCTCTCTGTTTCCATGCACTGCACTTCTCTGGAGAGTTTCAAGTTTCTCCTCTCTTGTTCCTTCAAACATAGTTGAAGCACTCATTTCTGTTAGCTTGGATTTCTTAAAGACTTCTTCCAGTATCCTGTCTTTGGGATTTTTCCTTTAACTCTCTTTCTATATTATTTTTATCTCACTGTGACCAAAATGCCTACAAGAAAGAAATTCTGGGAAGAAAGGTTTATTTTGACTCGTAGTGTCAGAGGGAGCTAAGTCCACCATGGCAAAGCAGACCTGAATAGGTGCTCATCTGATGATTGCTCAGGAAGAAGAAATGGCTAGATCCACGAGAAGGTATAAACTTCAAAGTTCTATGTCTGGTGACCTATTCTCCTGCCAGGCCCCACCTCTTGAAGGCTCCATAGCTGTCAAAACATGGCCACAAATTGGGGACTGGGCACTCAAAATACAGGCCTTTTGAGATAACCCATATTCTAACTATAGCATCTTCACAGTACCAAAGCACATGTGTTGTCAATACCACATCTAACAATGCTTTGCCAACAATATAAATGTGAATCTGTCTGTCTGTCTGTCTATTGTCTATCTATCTATCTATCTATCTATCTATCTATCTATCTATCTATCTATCTATCATCTATCTACCTGTCTACCTACTGTCTATCAAGCCTGTTTAGCTCCTTGTGATTTGGTCTCAATTGCATCTCTATGTAGTTTTCCATCACATATTCAGTGAACCACTCATTGTGAATATAATTTGCTTCCTTATGGATTTACCAGCATTTGTGGCACTTGTTCATTTTCTCTGCCCAAGGCTCTTTCCCCACCTTCTTTGTTGTGTTCTTGCTAATCTGTCAAGTTCTAGCTTCTCTATGAAATCTACCTCTTTATTTTCTCAACTCTTTTGCTTTACAAAACCTTCAATCACATTACTTAATGGGGCAACACAAAATATAGTCAATATTCAACTAATGGGTACTAGGACTTTGATATATGAACACAAGAGGTTGAGTAGAGCAGAGTGGTGGCCACACCCAACTCTCTGACTAGAACAGAAAATTCCATAGAGGTAGTGGGAAGAATAAATGGTAACTGTAAGGGTAACAGTGGTGGTGAGAGAGACGAAGGTACAGATGCCTCCCCTTGAGGGTGAGAGAGCTTGCTGTGTAATGCAGAGGTGGACAGGCTGAATATCGAAGACATCTAGTTGCTCCTCAGTGTGCTCCAGAATAAGAGACAGGACATGGGGAAGACAACAGCCACATATACAAGGAGCCGACCATTGAAGGCCTACTAACCTCCCCATCAGCCTCAAGGCAAGTGCTGAACATGTCAAAGCCGGGAACATTGCAGATAGAAGCAGGCAGGGAAAGAGTGAGTGTCTTTTTCCCATCACAAGCCCAAACTCAATGCTGATTTGTAGGACGTTTTTATGAGTCCATGGCAAGAGTACCTGCCTGGCCCAGTCTTCTCAAGCATTCTGATTGCAAGAAGTGTTTTTTTTGCCAACTGGCAATACTCTGTGAAGTTACCTATATGGGAACATTCCATCTTATACTCAGCAAATTACCAAATTACCAAAAAGTAATATTATTGTATCAGTGTGGAGAGCTCTCTTGGGCACTACTTAATGAATATGTGCTTGAATTTTGTTCAGAATATATGACTTAAAAATATGTAATGTCTAAAATAGGTATAGAAATCAATTTAGCCATAAGGAAATTAACTTGGTTATTTAAAACATTATGATAGTTACCTTAGGCAGTTGGATACACAGGGTAATCATACTGACATCCCTATTTGGTGTCAGTTTTTTGTTTGTTTGTTTGTTTTTGTGCCTAACACATTTTGACGTATGTCAGGAATGCTTTCGAGTCTCACAATGTTACTAAAAGGTTAGCATTACTGCCTTCATGATACAGATGAGAAAGATGCAACAACTTGTTCAGAGTGGGTGACAGCTCAGTGACAGGGTGTCAGAGTCAGGTGTCAGGGGAGCATCAATCTGAGACTCATACTCTTCTTATTCAGTTTGATTGAGCCAATTTTTAAAAAGTTTTTTCTTTATCTTTTTCTTGCTTTTTTTAAAGCCAAAAATTGTGAAAATTCTTTAGAATCAAAAGCACAGTTATTTAATAAATATATTTGATGTGCTTGGGGCATTGCTTTTAGGATAAGTTTGAGTGTTCAAGATAGCTAAGGGATTTTTGGAATAGAAGATGGTAAAGATGATGAAAGACTTGGGTCCATTAATATGCTTTGGGAACAAAAAGATAACTAAAAATATTCTGGAAGTAGATCAAATATCTTGTATGGTTTTCAAATTGAGCCAGAAGATAATTTAAAATATCATAGGTTCTTAAGTTGCTAAGCCATCACAGATACTAGAAAAGCAGAGATGGGCATGGCAGCACACACTCATAACACAAGCACTTGGGAAGTTGAGGCAGGAGGATGATACGCTTGAGGCTGGCCTGGGGCATATACCAAGTTCCAGGGCAGCCTGGGAGCTGTATAGCAGGACCCTGACTCTAAAATGAAAGTGAGAAAGAAACAGGGGGAAGAAGTAGGGAGGAGAATAGAGGGAGGGAGGGGAAGGAAAAGAGAAAAAAGTGGTATTTGGTATGGAAGTGTGAACAGTGTTATGTTAACCCTAATCCCACCCTTGAACCACAGGGTTAGGACAATCATTATAGTTCACAACTTTTCTCCCCCAAATTATATTATAGTGAGTTGGCAGGGCAAAATGCCAACCTGATAGTTCTTCTCCCCGTATCCTTCCCCACAGACACATTAGGAAATGCTTCTAGCAGCGTCCCTGCTGAAAATCTTCAGATCCTGCCTGATTCCTCTTCTGCCCCATCCCCATCCCCATCTCTGGAGAACAATGTTCCCAACAGGACATGCATTACCAAGCAGAAATATAACCCTGGGTATTCAGCATTTCAAGAGTTTGAGGCATGAATAACAATTAGTGATTTTAAGACGAAGACATTTATGTAGACATAGTCTAAAGAAAAGCTTAAAAAAAATTAAGCTCCATAGCAGATACCTGATTGCCCCTTGCCTGACTGGATTTTTTTAAAGCTGTCACCCAACCCAATTTTCATAAGCAGATTCAAGGGGGTGAAAAAACCTCTTTTCTGACTTTTCCATATTTAGCACAACACCACACAAAATTGCTAAATACCACTTAACCACACTTACCGTCCTGGGGTCTATAAATTCAGTATTCAGATACTTGATTACAGACCACAGAATGGCTGTGTAGTGCGTGGAGCTGTAAGGAAGCAGCCTTCCCTCGGGTCATCTTCTGATTATTAGCCGAGTGACATGGTCTCTCCTTTCTCCCTCAGTTATTCTACCATGGCTGTCAGCTCTCATTTCTGGTACAGTCGCATGGTTATGGAAGGTGCATGCCAACTGGGGTTGGGGGACCACTTTCTGCTATATTTATAGTCCAGAAGTAAAATAAAAGCAAGGTTTTTGGTTTCACAGTAAAATTCCAAGCAACCCAGGAGCCAGTCACCCAGTTTGGGGAGGGGCAAGATGGGGCTGGGAAGTTGCTCGTCTGGGATGGTCGGGCATCACCCCTACTCAGACGAAGACTCTCCTCCTCTCCTCCTTCAAAATCCTGTTCTTCTAGATCCATTTGCACGTGAAGGGATGAGTGGAATCCTAGCCTAGATGTTTTCCTTTCTGGGACTAGCTCATAGTCTGTAGAGATGAACCTCAGATCCCTCACCTACTCTGGAGAGTAGGAACAGAGGACCAACCACCATGCCCACCACCACCAAGGGGGGTCCCTTGACCACAGTTACTGCTGTTCATAAGCTTATTACCTAAGTTAGAAAATTATAGTAAACTTAAATAATTAAGTGTTCCTGATGACAGAGTTTTAGTTTTAAAATACAAGCCCTTCATTTCTTTCCTCCATGAAAGGGAGTCAATGCTACTTACCAACTCAAGGCAGGCCACAGCACTGCAAAAATTGTTAAGTCATTTGCAAAGCTCAAACGGAAGCTTTCATGCTTCCAAGATAGAGCATGCTGTCTTTCACCTTACAGAGATCTTAGATGTGGATGCCACTAAATCAACTTTATCATTAAAGAGACTGTGTGAGAGAGAAGTTATGGATCCAAGGTAAATTTGCAGAGTGATTATGGGACAGGGACAAGACAGCCTCTACCCTGTGCCATGATATCTTCTGAGATGGTATGCATTGCCTTGGTGGTGCATATGATGAGAACTTATCTATTGCCTAGAGTTTTGAACCCATGACATAGATTTTAATTCTGGATTATTTCAAAGAAATATAAAGATTATGCAGAGGATGTAGATACTTCGGGCATTCTGGAAGTTCAGAAGATAGAAACAAAATCAAAATTGCCTTGTAAAATGAACCTAGGGAGGCTGAATCTGGAGCTACTGAGACTGGGCCACAGTCATGCAGCAAGGCCCCGGTACAACTGACCTCAGACACTGGGCATGGTTTCTGCACTGCTCTTTCTGTTGCCCCTAAATTTGACCTCATGGCAAACTGATTTCACTGTCAGAGAACGTTCATCACAATCCTTGCTTTCTTGCATCTCTGATTCTTTATTCAAAGACTGGAGTGGACATGCTTAATTGTAGGAGCTGGGTAAGGTACCATACTTTGCCAACAAGAAGGACAGGAAGGTTAGCCCAGATCAGATTTAGCTTCTATGATGACGAATGTCTGTGTACCTCCCACCAAAACCCATGGGTGGATAATTATGCCCTGGGAATGAAGGTCAGACTGGGCATCCAGAAAGACTAACTTGCTGCCCCTGAGGGCTGGAGTGGCAACCTCCTCTCACCATATAATTTAGTCCTTGCTCCAGGTGAGTGGAAGGGTCGCCTTACCCCCAGGCCTGTGGATCTAGGATCATCAGTGTATGTGGCAGGGATTTGTGGCTCACTAAAATGTCCTGTGGATGGTGAGTGGTGTCAGCAGAGGTGCTGACTCATGCCTGGCTGGGATTTCGAAGGACAGAAGAAAAAACACCAGAACTGGTGAATCAGCGTTCTGAGGATAGAGGCTAAAGAATACCAACTCCAGAGGAGCAGTATTTTGAATGAGAAATGAGAGTTCTGTAAACAGGCTCGAGGCAAATACTTATAGTATAGGTGTCAGCTTCTGGCCTCTCGTTCACCCGACAGGGTTTCCTCCCCACCACCACTAGAACTCATATTCCTGAAATTTCTACTATCAAAGAAAAGCCAAAGTATCTCTGTCGGAGGAAGACCATAAATCTTGCCTGTTGAGCCTGTTTCTCTGCCCAGTGTCCATTTTTCTTCCATTACCACACAGAATTCCTATACTGCATACACTAAACTGAATTCCTACGGGAACCACCCAACCCTGCTGGACCTAGGGACACTCATCTGATCTAGATTTAGACCATAATATCTGCATACGGTGGTTGGTTCAGGGGAGAATATATGGCATGGACAAGCCAACACACCAGTCAGAGCAGTCTCCATCTCCCTTGACCCTCTAAGAAAGAGAAGTTGTCTCCCCTGGAATTACTAGTTTGAAGAAGTCATAGCTGGGTCTCCTGCGAGCTTTTTGCCATTACAAGAAGAGGGTTATCTGAGAACAAATCCAACAGAGAAAAAAATTAAGCAGATACCTTTTGAAAGATTAAAAGCCACATATACCACTATGTGTATGTTGGTAGGATGCATGCACATATATGTGTGTAGAGACCCCAGTTGTTCCTTCAGTGCTAACCACCCTGTGTTTTGAGACAGGATCTCTGTCACTGGGACCTGGAGCTCTGCAGTTAGGTTAGCTTGGTTACTTGTTGAGCCTCAAGGATCCACCTGTCTCTGCCTCCCAAGCTCTGAGATTACAAATGTATCACCACACTAAGTTTTATTGTAGTAGGTGCTGGGCACTAAACCAGATCTTCACACTTTCCTGCCAGACACATTACAGACTGAACCACCTCCTTAGCCCTCAGCATCTGTTAAATACATCATATCCAAGTCACCAGAGCCAGCAACTTTGAGTTTTTCCACTCTCTGGCTTATACTTTTGAAATATTTTAGATGCTATCTCAGAGGGAGATAATGATAGGATTGCCGTTGGGTACAACAATAACCAAAAAAAAAAAAAAAAAAAAAAATCACCACCCGAACCAGGTTGCTAACTATTTTAAGTTCCATTTAGTGTCTGGTGGTAATGCTTTTCATCATAAGTGCTTTGTAATTTCTAAGTTTGTGAGGCTTAAATAATTATGTAATTACTTTGTACAGCCACAGAGCACCACTTTGGCTGGGTAGCTACCAGAGCACAGTAAGCTCTTCATTATAAATTATATTATGCTTAACACATAATTTATAGTTTATATGACAAGAATAACCATATCGTGCAACTATTCCATAATAGCATAGCAATTACTCCTGTATTGTGGGAACTGCCGGTGGGGTGGATATTTCTTTCATAATTACAGAGATGATAGTATCAGATCTGACAACTTCCCAGTGATAACGTTTTTCAGTATAAATGCAACTACAGTCCAGTTGCTGTTTCTTAACCATTCTAGCTGAGAAAGGAAGCAAATGGAATAAAATATCTTCCTGTCATTCTAATATTAGGTGTTATTTATCAAGTGTATTCGTCAGGAATGGAATCTTGGGAACATATCATGTGTAATGAGATCAAAGTATATTATTTGCCTATTCTGGCAACAAATAGGCTTTGGTCGGTCACCACAGCTCAAGATCAAGGGACAGTGCAAGAAAGTTATATTTGGTTATAACAGAAACCCAGTTGCCAAACTCCCTTGAAAGATGTGGTGTGAGAGATAGGCTTCCATATGGCCTGGGAGGAACTCAGAGACAAGAAGGCCATGGCCGTGGAGATCTGAGCTTGAGTCCACTTGGCACTGCCTGGCTAGGTGATGGCATCAACTGGGTGATCACTGTCC
The DNA here is from genome assembly GCA_028551405.1 of Uromys caudimaculatus. Classification (NCBI taxonomy): domain Eukaryota; kingdom Metazoa; phylum Chordata; class Mammalia; order Rodentia; family Muridae; genus Uromys; species Uromys caudimaculatus. Next base: position 68,815,140 of record CM052708.1, on the reverse strand, counting down.
CTAAGAAGGGTTTTGGTCTCTAGATTTAGTGAAATCACACTTACTTACAAGATTTGCTGCAAAAAGCAAGCCGTACGGTACATCTGGGAGGGTCATGGCGAGTACTGGATGAAGAGCAGGAATACAGTAGCAGAGGCAAACCCATTCCTTTCTCTTCCATCCTCTTTAACTCGAAATAAAATACTCCCTATTCACACAAACTTTCATAATGAAATAGAAAGAAAGCTACACAGGGCTTAGCTACCGAGTGCAGACTGTGGATGAAATCCATTTCTCCTTCCAGCCCCTCCTTCCCTCCCTCCCACCCCTCCTTCTTCTTCCTTCTCGTTTTCCCACTCCTCTTTATTTCTTTTAGTACAACCTGGACTTTCCCCCAGAGCTATCACAGTTATCTTATTTTTCTCTACAAGATGTAGCGCTCGAAGGTTTTTGGGTTTTACCTTATCAGCAAGGAACATTTTCTAAGCCAAATAAACAAAAGAATCAGACAGGTGGAAAATGCCAATATGGAGTTGTGTCTGATTGTGATTTGTGATACAACACTCTAAGCAGCTCCTAGAAACCAAATATCTGAATCTTGCAAGAAAGAAATTGAGGTGATGTTTTTTTGCTGTTGTTGTTTGTTTTGTTTGTTTTTTAAGGCGTTGGAATTCTTTTTAATGCAGTCAGCTATTTAACCAAACTACAATGAGTAGTTTCATTTAGTGTTGGTCTTGAAAGTGTCTGCTCACTGCCACTGTTTCTTAAGTTAAATTGGCTTACTATGAAGAGCGATGGACACAAGACATATGTCTCTCCTGAATGTGGAAGAACTGGCTGAGAGAGGGAGATTTTTCAAGATAGAAAAGGCTTGCACAGAACTTTGAAGTTTTGCTCTATATGACTGTCTGTATGGCTATCCTGGGTATATATAGCTGAAGACAGCAGTGAACTTGTGAGTTCCTTAGAGGTAAATGAGAAGCACAGAGTCCTTAAAGGATTCTGCAAGGATTTAAGACAAGAGGAGCATCTCTCTAAGTTGATCTTCTATGCTAAACGTGCTGAGCCCTGGCAGAGTTCTTACCTCAGGCTAGCCCTTCCAGCAATTTTGTACATGGCTGGACCAGAAGCAGATTTGGGAGCATGCACACACACACACACATATTGTCTTGCATTTCTGTAGGCTAGAATTCACAAATTGAGGTGTTGGTGGGGTTGGCTCCTGAGGGCCAGTCCTCTCCTCTGCTTGGCTTGAAAGTGGCTACTTTTCATATTTATACTGTAATCTCCCAAATACTTGTTTTAGGCTAATTGTTGCCACGGCAAAGTCCCACTGCCAGTGTCCTAGTCTCTAGAAGGAGATGATTCAAGTTAGATGAAATCAGGAGAGTGCAGCTCTGAGCTGATAAGACTGGTGGAGATCTAAGAAGAAAACCGAGAGAACTAGTCATCCTCATCCCACACATGAGCACACAAGAGGCTGGTAGCCATGTATAACTCAAGAGAAGTAGCCTCAGAACGAAACTAGCACCTTGATGTTAGATTTTCCAGATCTCAGAATTGTGAGAAACAATTTCTATTATTTAAGCAAGCTGGTCTATGGTATTCTATATAACAAACGAACTAAGATGGTACCTACGTCTAAAATTCCCTTTTAATAAAGACTGGCCAAACTGGCTTTGACTCACTCTGAATGTTCTCTAAGCCTGATAAGAGCTGTAAGTTAGTTACATTGTGTGGTATTACAGGCTAGAATTTCAATGCACAAATGGGGGGACTTAATTCATAGTCATTTCCTTTCTTTCTAAGGTAAAAAGGTGGATTCATGACACAAATTACCTGCCAACCAGTTCTTTCTCCTAACAGCTTCACTGAAGTATAAATACAATAGACTGCATTTATACATACATACATACATACATACATACATACATACATACATACACACACATGTGTGTAAATATATATGAAATATACACTTTGATAAGTGTCAGTGTGTCCACACACACATGAAACCATCACCACAACGACGGTGTGGGATGCTTTTTGTTTTTCCCATTTGGTCTTTCTTCTCTCCCTGTCTGTCTGTCCTCTTTTAGATCACAGTATTTTATCTGCACCTCTCTTGCACTAACTAGCTATAGTTTCACTCCTTAGTTAATTTACTTAATTAGACACCACTTTACATTTTACAGTAGTAGAGTTCCACTGTTCCAAACTGGCCTGTGTGATATTTTTATCAGGTTTTATTTTTATATGTTATATAATTATTTTATATGTTATATAATTATTTTATGTGTTATAGAAGAAATTATGTGTTTATTTTTGTAAACAAGTTAAAACTAAATTAAATAAGATTAATAGAAGAGTAAATACCTACCCATGTGGCTATCACTTCAGTACACTTCCTTCTCTTCTGGGCCCCTATTTCTCCTGGCCTGAAGGGGGGCTTATGCTGTGTCTGCTAAGTCTTTCAGCTTTTATATCCACAAGAGTAGCTGTTTTCTGTTTGGGAACATTATTTTATTGAGCCTAAATTCTAGATTTACAATTTGGTCTGTTCCCTTCCTGCCTGCTCCTTAGCTGTATCAGTCAGCTTCCCTTCAACTTAAGGAGTCCGCTATGTTCTGTAAACTCTCCGGTCCGTCGCTTGGGATTCCTGGTCCTCACAGCACCTTCCAGCCTCACCTGATGCTCAGGGTTTTAGCGTTCATCATTTTATATAAAGGTTTGTCCTGTTTTGTTGTTGTTGTTGTTATTGTTGTTTCAGAGAAGAAAGCAAATTCAGTCTTTGTTACTGCATTTGATGGGAAAGAGAACTTCTTTCCTTCTCCTCTCCCCCTTCTTCCTTCTCCTGTTTCTCACCACCACCACCAGCACCACCAGCACCAGCACCAGCACCAGCACCAGCACCAGCACCAGCACCAGCACCACCATCACCACCACCATTACCACTACCATCACCACCATCACCACCACCACCACCACCTTTAATACATGAAATAAAGTAGAAAGGTCTTTGGGAATTGTTGCCTGTGACTAACCTTCCTTTGCTGACTAGCAGCCAGGTAGCATCATTCTTTGACAGGAACCGGGTCTACCAGGCACTTCAGAAAGCACCGACAAATGTGAGCTGGCTCACCCTCTTCTTTGCTAATGCCTGTCCAGTGCTCAGCCTCGGAGGATTTTCCCACTCCCTATTGTCACATTCCCATTTCCTCCCAGTTCCTTCTCCCAGTTCACAAGCTGAGGCTGCTTACTTCTGAGTTAGACTGTCACTGCAGGAACCAGGGCACCCACAGCCAGGGACAGAATTATCACCGTGCTGTTGAGCTTTTATGTTTAGTTTTATTGAGACAGGGTCTTGTGTAGCACAGGCTGGCTTCCAACTCATTATGTAGCTGGGGATGGCCTTGAACTTCTGATCTTCCCTGCTGGGATAGGCATGGTTACCTCATCTAGCTTCTACTTGAGCTCTATGGCTTTTTTCTGTTTTCGACTCCTACCAATGCAGGTGACACTACTGAACAGCCATTATTGTTGCTTGTATTTTATAGATCTGCGATTATTCTCTCCATGCATAAGTAACAGATTTTTCTAGCTGTGTCCTCCCTTTATCAAAATGCTAGAAGGATACAAATGTAGCAAACAAAGCCAAAGCAAATAAATGCATCTTAAATTTGGAACCATTACCACACTATTGGGCATAAACCTCATTTCACATACTTAACTCTTCAGAAAATAAAAATTGTATTGATTTCTATGATGAACTCAGACTTGTCAGGGTGGAAGAAGCTCAACTGAATCATCACAGGGCTTCACACGATTTCCCCGTAAGTCATAGCCATGTAATAGTGCTTGTGGTTTGGGCAGGTTCGTGCTGCCTCTTGCCTCGTGTCCGTGCACAGTCAGTAGAGCCTACTGGCTTTGCCTACTTCTGACACTTATGTAAAAGGCTACAGCAGATGTGTCCACCTAGGTCCAGCAGGGTGTGATGCTGCTCCTGGGAAGATATAATTGCTTTTCTTTCTCGTCACATTGGTCTGTAGAGACAGTAAGGATGATAGCTATTTCTTCTTGGTGTTCTGACTGCCCATCTCTGGCCACTCCTGAGAAGTAAAATATAAATCACTCTGTTCCTCTGTTCTTCTATTCCTGGGATTTCTACAGGGATTTTCCTCAGAGCAACAATCAAAATACAGGTGCTAGAGAGCAGTGGCTTGCCCTCATATTCTCTCTCTCTCTCTCTCTCTCTCTCTCTCTCTCTCTCTCTGTATGTGTGTACATATTTACATTTACTTCCTTTAAAATCCCAATCAAGTGAAAAACATGACTCAAGAAGGAGAATGTTGAAAGGCAAAATAAAACAAGAGAAAAATTATCATAGAAAAATGCAACTGGCTTGTTGTTGTTGTTGGTTTTGGTTTTTTCTTCCAGCTCCACCACTCATTAGTCAAGTGATCTTAGGAAAGTTATTCTGCTTTCTATGCCTTCATCTCCACATCTGAAAAATGGGTATAGTAACCCCCCCCCTCTCTTTGGGACATTATCTAGTACTTAGTTTTAATTAACTGTCAATGATTAGAGTAATTATAACGAGTCACATAATAATTAAGTGACTAAAATCGTGAGAGCACAATCTTTCTTCTACACACACTGGCAAAACGTATAATTTGAGGTCTAGGAGAGATACGAGACTTCTCCCAGCCCAGCCTCATCATTAGCCAGACATAAAAAATATTCAGCAGAATGTCTTGCTGTGGTTGACTTTTTCCTTGGGATTCTATTTCTATTCACCCAAGAGGTAATGAGAGACCAATGAAATGATCCCACCCAAGTCTAACTTGGGCAGCCAATGAGCTTAGATGGTGTTATTTACAGGCATGTGGGTGTGCAGGAGCATAAACAGCTTAAGGGCGTCCTTACCACCCAAGAAGAGTCTTCCTCCTCCCACAATTGTTAATGGGGCATATATCCTCAGATTGGGATATTCACACACTCTGGGAGTCCTCCTCTCTTCCACAATGGAATGTCAGAGGACCCAATCTTGTGTCTTTCCTGGATAATCACAGCCACTCTGTATTCAAGATAGAAGTAGCCATGTCATGCCCAGAGGACTAAATTCTCCAATATTTGCCTAAGAGAACTGGCTGCTGTAGTAGAAGCAGTCATGCTGATTCTAGGTGAAGAAGGACATTCCCATGAGAGAAGAGGACTTACACTTTACTCATAGCAACCCCTCCTACCTAGACACATAAACACATATGAAATCGGATTCCCTTTGCTCTTAACAACAACAGTAGCTATTGGTAACAAGTGGGGTGTTCCCATCAAGGCAGTAGTGAGTGAAGACAGGTATCTTTGAGTACCAGTCTCCAAGGGCTAGAGGCCTCCGGTGTGAGAAGTATAGCTTTTACTATGTCACCCAGTGTATGACACTTTCTCCCTCTGGTTCTCAGCTTCTCTGTAAATCACTGGGGTTGGCTAAGAACCGGTTTCCCAATGGTATTGCAAAGCAGATTCCCCAAGTCAGGTATCTTCGGGGTGAGGCCCAGGCTATTGTAATGTTATCCTGTGCCCTAAATGGTTCTTAAGGTTTGGGAATGAGTCATCCAGGGGTACTCTTGTAACTTAACTGTGAAATGCCCCCTATAGGCTCATGTGAATGCACTTGTCCCCAGCTGGTACACAGTTTGGGAAAGTTATATAACATTTATAAGGTAGAGGAAGTGCTTTAAGGTTGGCAGGCCTTCCTTGAGGCTTTGCAGCAAGTCCCCGATTCCTGATCTTCCAGACTGCTGATGAAATGTGACAGACCCATCTCAGGCTCCCACCGCCATAGTCTCTTGCCATAGTGGACTGTACCCACTCTGGAACTTTAGGCCAAATAAAGCCTTTCTCCTTTTAGTTTTTTTTTTTTTTTTTCAATAAATTATCTCAGAGCCACCGAAGAGAAACTGATAAGAGTGTCTAAGCTTTCTTCTGATCCTGACATACTTTGATTCTAAATTAAAGCCCCAAACCTGGCAACTTTGCCCACAATGGTATTCAGATATGCTATCCTCGTGTCCAGAAAGCCAAAGATTACAACCTAACATGCACATTATCTCTGGAATGTCATCTTCAAACTGTGCTGTGACTCCCAGAGGGCCATGGAATGCAAGTTCCTCATTTGAACACAGAATGGTCTCCTACCATGATGAGCCACCATGTGGCTTCTCTAATTTCTGGAAGTCCCTAACATATTTTTGTAACATTATTCTGGGGTCCCAGGCACATGGACTGTTATGGGTGACATGCTGCTCTGAGGTGGTATTTCAGATATTTGATAGACCTCTGGATTAACCCTTAGATCTGTCTACCATCTCCAAATCCCATTGGGAAACTTAAGCTGGAGGTAAGACTCCCAAATTCAAATTATTCCAGGGTGGAAAATCCAGCTGGTAATTAAAGCTTTAGAATTAGGCAGCTGTAGCTGAGACAGGAGGATGATACAGGTTTCCCCCTCCCAAGGGCAGAAGGTACAGATGAACTAACTCCTCCGTGTGTTCATATCTTCAGCAGGGTTTCAGAGCCAGCCTGTGCGCTCTAGCACACTTGTTCTAAAATGAAATTGTGCTGCCTACAGCCTAAGAAATCCCAAAAGCTTGCTGCTTCAGCACAGGCGTGTCTCATGGCCATTTTTCACAGTAGGTGTGAATTGGTTTATTTTTTAAGTGTTACTTAAATTATTTTATAGGGTTCATTTTTAATTCTCTTTTCTTGCAAACCACTGTGCATAACTTAACTTTGAGATGCCACTTGTGGGTTTTTTTCCCCTATAATATGAAACTAGAAAGCATTTTTGATTTGTAGATGAATATTTGGGACTAAAATCTTTTAGCTTTATCACTGAAAAGATTCAACTGGTTGATTGTAGAGTTTGTTGACTTGATAAGACATTGTCCTTGAAATAATTGTTGGTGTTATTTGCCATGCAACAGAGATGTCTAATGTCACTATCGGTACATTTACTCACTCTCTGTTAAGCATGTAGGTTTCTCAGGGGGGTGGAAATAGCATGGGCTATTTGCTACCCATGATTTTTTTTTTTTTTTAAACCAACCTTTATTCCTTTTTTTATTTTTTGATACTTTATTTTCATTTCAAATGTTTCCCCCTTTCCAAGTCTCCCCTTTGGAAACCCCCCATCCTCTCCCCCTCCCCCTGCCTCTATGAGGGTATTCCCCCACCCACCCACTCTCGTCTTCCCTCCCTGGCATTCCCCTATACTGGGGCATCTAACACCCTCAGGCCCAAGGGCCTCTCCTCCCCCTGATGGCTAACAAGGCCCTCCTCTGCCACATATGT
>CM052708.1:68783907-68807711 GCA_028551405.1 Uromys caudimaculatus | reverse complement strand
AATCTAGAATCACTCTTCTTGGTTAAAGAGCAGCGATAGTTTTCTTGCATCTCTGTCTTCCCTTCCTTGCGATAGTGTTGCATACATGGTAAGAGGGTCCAGTGAGGACACAGAGAAAGCAGTTCCCTCAAGGCCAGACCTGGCAGCTGGGTCCCACCGGAGCCATCCTGACAGCTGCTAAGTGTTGTCATTGCATGTGAGGATGTAAACCAACTGTTCTCATTTTTCTCTTTTTCTTTTAAAGACTTAAACAGAGCAACCAAAATATGGATGAAAAGTAGACAACCCAGCAGCCATCCTGGCTGTGGGCCCTGGGATTCTTTTGCCAATGGCTTAGGTGAGTGTTGGCTTTCTACTTGGTTGATTGCCTGAATTGGTTGTTCAGTACCCAGAACCATTAATTACTCCAAAATACCCCATTTCCCTTTTCACTCTCAATGAGTTTCTTAACTGCATTGTGTGTTGAATTACTCAGAAGTGAAACGCAACACTAGACACTTTACATTATTAGGCTCCTCCTAACACAGACACTCTTGATCGCTAGAAAATTCACCGTGGTGTAGCTGAGGCAATTCAAGATCCGATGACTCAGTGTGAAAATTGCTCATCGGTGTAACTCCCCTTAAAGCTTCTTGTCTCCTTGGACACCAGTAATTGCCCATTTCTTTCCCATTCATTGGCTACTTGTAGAGAAGATACCCCTGAAACAAATTCACCATGGAAACTGAATTTAGCAGCTTAGCACAGGGATATTTTCCTTTGAAGAGTGGATTCAGACATGATTACTTCATCTTACGTGTCCTTGTGTTTACCATTGTAGCTCTCTAGACTTCAAAATGGCCCTCCATCCAGAGGCTTCACGTTGTGTGAATACTTTAAAAGGAATGCTTGATGACAAGAATAATAAGCTATCGTGTCATCCACTAGATGCACTGAAACACGGGAAAGCAAGGAGAGATAAGCAAATCACATCTTTGAAATCATTTAGAACGATTCTTTACTTGCATATGTTGGCAACTGAAGTCTAACTTTTTTGTAACTGCCAAGGCTCTTCCATATAGTTTGAAAATAGTGATGTAGAGAAATATTCTCTCACTACACAACTTTTATTGTACCAGAAACAGCAACAACATACTGACACATGTACGAATTCACAAAGGAGAACTCAATTTCACTGTGTGATAAAATGTTGAAAAAAAAATGTTTTTGCCAACATGTTTTCTTTTTCTGTTCTGTCACAGTTTTTATGGAGACTTCCATTGGGCTAACCTCAGGTTGTGTGGAGGTTGAAAGATGTGATTTCAACTATAAATCCTCTGTGCGGTCAAATCTTTGAATAACGAATGAGTCCCTGAGTTTAGATCTCTGAACTCGGATTTCTTTAGCCAAGCATGGTAGTATTTGTTTATAACCCTATACTGGGGATGTGGGGTGGAGATAGATGGATCCCAAGAACTCATTGGCCAGCCAGCCTTCTGGGTTCAATTAGAAACCCTGTGTCAAAAGAAGGTGTTGTGATACAGATCTATCAGTTGGGGAAGGGCTCCTCATAGTCCACTGATTTCTGTATTGTATCTAGTGTGGTTTTCTGTGACAATCTCCATTCGCTGTAAAGAGAGACACCTTTGCTGAGAGGTGGTAAATACACTTCTCTATGGATGCTTGGAGAAGGACAATTTACCTTTCCCAGGAATGAGCCCCCTTGTTGGTTGTCCAATGCAGAGTGGTTAGCCTGAAACCATAAACAACAAAAAATTGATTCAGCAGGTTGTATTTATGTATGAGTGCATACACAAACATGCATACATATTTATGTATGTATGTATGCATGCATGTATATATGTATGTGAGTATATAACAATAATAAAGAAAAAGAGGCTATCAACTTGATAGTGAGTGTGGGATCATGGGAAGGGTTGAAGGAAGTGTACCTTGGAAGGAATGAGGGAGGAAAAGGGGGGTGTTGATGCAATTCTATTTCAATTAAAAAGATTTCTAAAAAACCAACCCCCCCCCCCAAAAAAAAGCAAAAAATGTAAGGTGGAGAGCAATAGAAGAATACCTCTGCTTGACAAGGGAAAATGTAAATGTGCCCCCCCACCATGCTCGAATGCACACACGAGGGGGGGGAGAGGAAGAGAGAATAGAAATTTCACTTAGATTTCTATCAAGTGTTGCAACTTAAGACATTTTTTAACTAAAAACTTAACTCCTTAAAACCATGTGGAGTAGTTATGGCTTTGTGCTGAATTTAATTTCCAGTCCTTTCTAGAACTCAAAAGGCATTAAGAAAACTTACATCCAACCAACTCATCACCCACACAATCTCATTTTACACAGTCTTAGTCTCTGATAACTTTTCAACCAAATAGGCTTTACTCCACATATTTTATAACCTAGCTTCAATTTCTGCCAATCTTCTTAATGTTATTATTAGTTTAGATCATCTGCTGTCCATACCACCTATGTTTTAGGAAACAAATTTAATTATTATAAAACATCATTGTATATGTTTAGTATATGCATTTTCATTGTAATGGATGATTTTAATTTTCAACATAAAATAAAATCACCTGGGAAGAGTCTCAGTGAGGAGCTGTTGGATCAGTGTGACCTGTGGGTGTGTCTCATGTCTTTGCAGGATTGGTTTTTTGTTACCTTAGTTGATGTGGAAAGCCCCAGGCCACTGTAGACCATACCAGTCCCTCCATTGATTCCTGACCCATACATACTAGAGTGGAGTGAGTGAGCTGCATTGTAAGCTGCAGACACTCACCCTGGTCTGCTCTTCACTGTGGATATGGCTAATGCTTACCCGTTTCTTCCTTGACTTCTTCACAATGATAGAATGTGATCTGGAACTGTGAGCTGAATAAAACTTTCTTGTAAAGTTGTTTTTATCAAGGAGTTGGGGTTTTTGGTATTTGTTTGTTTGGTTGGTTTTTAATAATGGTCACATCAAGGAACCAAGGACCTGGATGCCAAGAAAATACAACTTGACATAAAAGTGTAAACTATCATCTCTTAGGACAAGAGTTTGCCACATGACTTATTCAAACCTATGCCATGCTATGATGCATTAAACATTAGTTAGCACTGAGATAAAATGCTGAATGCATGCAATCTTCTCTGGAGGAGCTCCAAGTCTGGTGGACTAGACACATCTACTCATGTTAATTTCAAATTCAACTGATAAATGCCACCACAGAGAGATCGAGGAACCACTGAAGTAAAACTTATTTTTCTCTGTGCTTTTCCAGTTTCTACATTTCCTCAATAAGCATGCAGTGCTTATAAAATACAAATAAAAAAGCAAGATGATAAATGTGTTAAAGAACAAATTGACAAGAGAGAATAAGAAAATAGAGCTTTAAAAAATATTGATTTTGTTGGTTATTTAAAACAGAGAAGAGGAATGAACTTTGAGAGGAGAGCCAGGAAAATCCTTGGCCAGGAGAGTGCTACAGTTGTGGTCAACATAGTGAGTATATCTAATTAGCAACAGAAGTTTGGATAAAGAGGCTGAAATTTAAATGTAGCTTTTAATATTAGGTAAACTAGAGATTTATCAGAAAATCTTTATGTGTATTAAGGATCTTGCTGGCAAGATTTAAGTATTGGTACCACAGTGAAGGAAATCTTGAGTGATATGCCACTTCTGGTGTGTACAATTAAAAAGTAACCTTCTACTAGTTGCACACTCTAGAGATGCTTTTATTGCCATAGGTTGAGAAGAAGCTCTTCTGTGTCTCTGATTTTCTAACATCTGTGACAATGCTAATGATGTAATGGTGTCAATGCATACATGTTAAATAAAGAAATTAATATTACTTGGTAAATACTAAAGACATATATCGATAAATTCATCAAGACCTACTTCTCAGGATGGAGATGCCACTGTGTGCAGCACACTTGCCTGGCATGTACAAGGCGTGTACAAAGCACTGGGTTCTATCTCTAGCACTGAGAAAAAGAAAATCCCAGTGGGAGAGCTACTTCTGGATACCATAGATTGATTACTTTAGTGCCCAAGCCTTAACCCTATTGATCCAACCATACTTAATTCTCCTGAATTTAATAGGACCCTAAACGAAGTGTGTGAACTTCCTATAAGCTGAAAGTACATCTGACATTCTGTTTTGAAGAAAACATTTAATTCATTTACAAAGTTAGTTACACACTTATTTCAAAGCAAATCATCCAGTTGAGATGACAAATTGGTTGGTCAGCTCTAGAAAATTCATTAATTCACAGAGAACTCCAGCTCCCAAGAGCAGTTCCAGAAGGGTTCAAGTCCAACATATATCAATACAGATGTCAATATAGAAACCCAAATTTAACCACAAACCTTCACATTTTATGACCAGCCAGTAGAACTGAAGCCTTTCAAAACAGATTGCTTTCTAACTTCAAAATACAAGATTCTATATTCTGCTCCGATTTATCAAGAATTTGATAAAGCCCAGCATATCTTGACATAGGCTGTTCACCCCTCATGTAAAGCAAGGGTCACAGCCAAGCATTAGTGCTAGTATTTTAGAACCTCATTTCTAGCTTGGCTAAGGAAGCTTCAAAATTTTTGAAGGGTATAATGGACATTTATAGTATCCTTGGAAACTCTAAATCTAATTATTTGAACTGGAGTGTTTTTAATAAAGTAAATATTAAACCAATAAGAATGACCTTCAACTCTTTATAACAATCGGCGATGGTAGAGAAGGAAGGATGGCATAGTGGTCAGCTGTTAGGGTCTTGTTGAAACCAAGAACCCTGCATCAATGGCATGGTGCTTCCTTCCCAGGCTTTTCTACAGAGCCCACAAGCAAAAATCAGAAATAGTGTAGACAGAATATCTGAAATTTGACTTGAAAGTACTCAGTTTTTGTTTTTCGGTCATTTGCAGTGAATTTAAATAGGTTAACAGCTTGATGTATTATTCACATTTAAAGTGTGCTTGTTATTTCCTTTCTGGGACAGGCACTAATAGTTCCCAGAAACTCTAGAGGTTAAGGTAGATAGATCACCTGAACTCAAAAGTTCAAGACCAGCCTGGACAAAAGGAGAGTACCCCCTTAAAATAAAGTAGAAGCACAGCCCAAGGTCAATATCTGTTGTGAGGTCAGGTCCACAAATGACCCAGTTAATTATTTTTAATATTTTGAGGTATTTGAGAGCAACTGTGGCTTATATGAGGTTTCAAAAAAGTTGCAAGTGGAAGATATTTGAGAGTTCTAGTTTCTCTTCTGTTGTGTGATAGAAACAACTTAGGGAAGGAAATGGTTTATTCCAGCTTCCAAGTCTTTCAGTAAAGGAAGGCAGGGCAGGAACTCATCACCCTTACAGGCTTGTATCCTAAGTAGCTAAGAATTTACCATCTGCACAATGCCCTGGGTTGGACAGAAAGTCACATTGTCTTCCAGAAAATTCTCAGTGGGCTAGAGCCAGGGCCACCTTGAGAAGGAGCCTATGCTTCGAGTTTGGACAGCTCGGGGCATCAGAAACTCATGGATTCCAATATGTTGGGTTCCATAGCAAGGCCACTGCCATGGCTCAGTGGGTAGCTGCCTCACAAACCAAACTGGGCTCAAGAGAGTGACTAGAACAAAAGATAAAGTGTGTCTAGAAGGCTACCTGTGATCTTACAACCTGAGTATAATAATAGAACAGAACATATATAATGGGAAATAAGAGGGGATTGCTAAAGGTTAAAGGTTTAAGTGGGTATTGGGGTAGAGGCATGAGAAAGGAAGGATACGGGGATGACGTCATTAAAACTACTCATGCATGATGAAGCATATGGATGCCTACCTGTTCATAGGATAATTAAAAATATAGTTTAAAACAAGGAGTTGGAGCAAAGGTAGCCGGCAAAAGTGAAACATACTGCTCCCAGAAGATGTGGATTATTAAATGAAAGTCCTAATGTCAGGCACAAGTTACTTTGCTGTAAGTTATTGGTCAGGGAATCCACTGGAGCACCCAAGATACTACAGCTTACTGCTATTGCTCTTGGATGCCAACTGTAACTGCATGATAAGACTCTATTGCTGAAGAGACCATACACTTCCATTGCAGGAATACAGAAGTCAGTCTGAGAGTGAGCAGGAAATCATTTCCTTGATGTCTAGCTCTCAGAGGCATTACATAGGCTGCTTGGGGGGAGACAACCTATGAGCAGCCTCACCCAGCACTGGATCCTATGTGCTTCAGTACTGCTGTGCACACTGTTGAAGACATAGTAGCATCGCTATTATGTGGGAACTGCTTTCTGATTAGATTTGAGTCACAGGTCAGAATTCATACCTGGTAGTGTAGTTCTGGTCAAAAACTCATGTCTGGGAGGTCTTGTGGCTCCCCGTTTGAGGAGTTGGGGGAAAGGTAACTGCTGTTTTATTAAATGGCCAATGTTGTTAAACTCCCTTCTAATTATTTATGTTTACACCAATAGATTTGTGTTGCTTTCAGCCTTGGTCAGAGAAACTTTAACAGTGGGCAGCAGTTAATGCCGAGATGTGGAGCTGGTCACAATGGCGAGAGTGGGTGAAGTGCTTGCTCACCAGAGAAGCTGTACTAGTCACTTTTCTGTTGCTGAGATAAAATGCCACAATCAAGGCAACTCATCGAAGAAAGAGTTTGTTTGGGATTATGGTCCCAGAGGGTTACGACTCATGATGGAGGAAAAACAGTACCATGGCAGGATCAGAAAGCTGGCTGCTTAACCTTCAACAGCAAGCATGAATCAGCTGGAGAACTAGAAATGGTGTGAGTTTTTCTTTTAAACATCCAAAGCCCTCCTCAGTGACATACTTTCTTCAACAAGGCCACACCCCTAAACCTCCCAAACAACAGTTGAAGACCAAGTATTCAAATGCCTAAGACTATAGAAGGCAAAACATTCAAGCCACCATAGATGGAATATCTTTATAAATGACCCTTTCTATTCCCCCTTAACTCAGAAGACATCACAGAAGAGGAAGTGTAAGAGCAGGAGGGTGGGGAAGAGTGCTGGGAAATGCTGTCTCTCGACGTGACTTGACTATAGCACACATGAGCTCCTATCAGTGGTGATTCCCTGCACAGGATCAAGGCTGTTAAAACTCCATCATGAATGAGAGAAGAACTCTTGGGGTCTTACTCCTAGCTGAGGAGATGCTGTCAGTTGATGGCTACTTGGGGGAGGGAGAGTCACTCCCTTTGGGGCTGTGGCTTGTCATGTAGATGGCCTCAACCCCCCCCCCCCCCTCTTGCCTCAAATATGGCTTCACTGGGAATGCGCTCTCTCTCTCTCTCTCTCTCTCTCTCTCTCTCTCTCTCTCTCTCTCTCCCTCTCTCTCTCTCTCTCTCTGTGTGTGTGTGTGAGAGAGAGAGGGGGAGGAGAGAGAGAGAGTGAGTTTGTTTAAGGGAAGAAGTGGAGTTAGAACTAAAATATGCTGCAGGCACTACAGAATGTTGAAAGGGAAAGTGGAGAAGGATGCCGTCAAGGAACACTGTAACCATATAGGAAACTTTCAAAGATTAAAATAAAAATTAAAAGGGCTATTTTATAAAAGTGGTAGACATTCACTCCCCCAAACCACCAGATGGTCAAATCAAATACATGAACACCAGAAGCATTTAAAAACAAAGTAATATGATACCTCTAACGTCATCTCTCAGATTCCAAACATATTGAAGAGGTGAGATGTCTAATAAGGAACTCAAAAAATGCTTTTTAAAAGCTACTGAGGTCCAAGAGAATAGAAATGAATGTTAAGTAAAATCAAGAAATAAATGAAAACTCCTGCAAAGAAAAGGAACTTGAAAATGAACCAAAAAAAAATTTACAAGTGAAAACTCTCAATAGGCCAAATAAAAAAATTCAGTTGAAAGTCTCAAAAATAGACTAGATCAAGTGGAAAAAAATGCAGAACTTAAAGACAGATTAGTCAAAATATCACACACAGAGCCAGCATGATGACTCATGCCTGTGACAGGCCCATGGGATCACAACCTCTTCATTGTCTATGCGAGTGTCAAAAGCGCACATTGGGAGGAAGACAACTTCTTTAATGAGTAGTGCTGGGGAAACTGGATAACCATATACGAAGAAGGAAACTAGACGTGTATCTCTAACTCCGCAAAACAATCAACTCACAATGAACCAAAAAAACCTGTGTGGAAGACAGGAAACTTTGAAACTGCCAGAGGTAAAGAGGCAAAAGGCTAGTCATAAGTATAAGCCAGGACCTTCTGGAAAGGATCCCAGAAGTGGTCCCAGGAGTTCACAAATAGGATCATATGACCTTAAGACCTTCTGCACGTTAATGCTTTCTTTAATGGAAACTATCACCCAAATTAAAGGCATCATGGGGAAAATACATAAAGAACTTGAAACTTAGCCATAGAAAAGAAAGAAAATCCTCTAACAGGCTAAGGAACTGGCTAGACAGTTCTCAAAAGAGATGTCCAATACATATTAGAAAAAATGAAAATTAAGATTCCTTTGAGATTTTCTCTCGGTCTAGTCTCAATGGTGAGGATGGGGTGAAAGAGTTCCTCTGACACACAGCTGGTGGGAATGTCAGTTGATGCAGTGATGCAGTTCCATGGACATCAGTATTGCCATTCTCCAAAAAACCGAAGATCTCGCTAATGAGAGGCCATCAGAGCACAGGGAGAACTGTTATTATCAAAACCAAAAAATGATAATAAATGTGTGCATGGATGTAGAGAAAAAATAACTCATATGCCATTGGTGGGAACATAGTGTGATTAATATAGAAAACAATATGGATGTCACCCAAAACTAAGGCTAGATCTCAGTGTGGTAGAGCTGCAGGATTCCAAGGCTTACTCTTGGGAATTCACATTATCATCTAGAGACTTGGGCAAGCTCGTATTTATTGCAATGCCACATTCGATGGCTAAAGCTATGGAATTGGCCCAGGTGCTTATCAATAGACGAGTGGGTGAGGAGAATGTGGAATATAAACAATCAAATGTGGGTTTGCCGTAAGTAAGCAAAGTATGCCGTCTGCACAGAAATGGACAGATCTAGATATATCATTATGTAAAGCAAATTGAGGCAGACTTGGGGAAAGAAGCATCACATTCTTGCATGCATGAAAGCTAAAACACATCAACTTGAAAATACAACAGTGCTTGTTAAGTATTCAGAAAAAATGTCAATGGCGTGGGAGTGTGTAGGTCCACTGTGGGTGGATGCTTATGGTCAAGTGTGCTCTGGGCATGTCTAGAAAAATCGCAGTGAATCCAACTAATTTGCACAATGAGAATATGTTATGCTTTTTACAAATTGTTGTCCAAAGAAACCTCTCCAGTTCGTTCAGACAATCATGTCTGCACCTTTATTGTTGATTCTAATCCTTTTCATCAGAAAGTAACGTATCTTTTGTAAGTGGCTGAAAGGAGGGCATTTGAGGGACAAAGAGAAGTTGAATCCTTGTCTGTACTAACTATTGAATTAATAATTAAAACTCTTACAAGTAAATGAAAGATCTAAAAAGCCTATAGCATATTGAAATCTCCCATACTGCATGGCCAGCACTCTGACTTCTCTTTCTTTGCAGTAATGTGTTGCTTAGTCAACAAGTAAATCCAGCTGGACACATAGAATGATTTCAAGCTAGTCTAACCTCTTTATCAAGGTCATAGTGCATTAAAGGTTTGCTACATTCAAAGTCCCTCGATGTGCCCAATGTCCTCAAGTTACAGTGGAACAGGCTTCAGCAAAGTGCATTTTCCACAACTGTAGCTTCTCAAGACTCAAGTCTGTCCATGATGGAATTCCTCCCCTTCTATCAGAGAAGTCTTTTCGATAGAGATTCTAGAGTTAGCCTGTACCATTGTTTGTCACAAGGCTTAATGACAAGGGGTGAGGTAAGATGGAAACATCAACAGAGTCTTACCCAGTCTTGGTCTCTTTGTTGGGAAGTGTGCTGAAGAAGCTTCTTTACCCTCATGCATTCGGTCACTTGGTTCCTTCTGAGGATATGTATGTCTAAGTGGCACAAGCTGAGAACCTGGTGACATCAAGCCAATGTGCTGCTTAAAGATGCTACTGAACAAGTGTACTTTGCTTCTCCTCATGGAATTTCCAAAGATTCTCCAACCCATGTTCTCTGTCACATAGGGATCCCATGGCCCTTTGATAGAGTCTAGTAACCTTCATATCAGTTCTGAGGCATGTTTGATGCCACTGGCCCTCCCACACTACACTCACCCTGGACTTGCTTATTGTTCTAAATCTCTAAGCACAACATCCCACTTCTTGGTCCACACTCCCAGTAGTAAACCTACCCTGACAACTGCTATCACTAATGCACAAAACTGGATGTACCTATTGCATCAGATCCAGACCACATCTTTAGGTCAGAGCAAGCCATGTACGTCTGAGGGTCTTAGTAAATTCCCCAGTGGAAGCCTGGGATACTGGACTCAATGCCACCTCTTTCCTTCCTCAATGTGCTTTGCTGTCCTGTGAGACTTATTAATGGTTTGGCCCTGAGCATTTTTCCATGGAATTAGTGAGGCTTGGGATCTGTTGATGTTTTCTGAAGACACATTGGAGTAAACACACACATATACACACACACACACACGATGGTTTTTAAAGATAAATCCAATGAGAGCTTGGCATTCACCCCATAAGAACTGGAAAATACGTTTGAGATCTGAGGCCAGGTTGTGCACTTTGAAGACATTTGTGCATGTCTTTCTAAGGAGGATAATGGCACTCTTTATTAATTTGGGCCTGAATCTCACTGTAAGGTGATTTTTCAATTGCTCTCTGTATGTTGTTTGAGTCAGAATTGGACACAGCAATTTGTCTGTTGCTAAAGCCTCACTTGTCGGTAAACAGATGATTCTGAATGTTATTTGCCTTTAAACAAAAAGAGGGCAGAAAGCATTGTGCTCAGCAATCAAAGAAAAAAATTGGCACATTCATCCCAGTAAGTACATTCCACGTGTGAGTTATTGAGAAAGTTGGGCTAGGGTGGAGGAAGGGAGGAGAGAATCTCGCTGGGCTGGGATGGAAATTGGATGTCCTGTGTCTCTTAAGGAACTGTGTATTTAAAATGTAAAATGGAGTCAGGCTGTGGTGGTGCACACCTTTAATCCTAGCACTCAGGAGGCAGAGGCAAGCAGATTACTGAGGTGGAGGCCAGCCTGATCTACAGAGTGAGTTCCAGGGCAGCCAAGGATACACAGAGAGACAGAAAAAAAATGTAAAGGGGGCAGTGAGGTGTCTCAGCAGGTAAAGTCATTTACTACCAAGTCTGACTCCCCCAAGTTGCCTTCTGACATCCACACATATACTGTGACACACTCTCTCTGTCTCCATCTCTGTCTCTCTGTCACACACACACACACACAGAGAGAGAGAGAGAGAGAGAGAGAGAGAGAGAGAGAGAGAGAGAGAAGTAAATAATACAATGGAGCTTAGGACTGGAAGTCTAGGAATCCTAGAAGATGCCACCAGTGCTAACTACATTGCACGTGGAGGTTTGAAGGTGACAGGGCAGCTGGACTGGGAGATATGGACTCCTGCTACTACATACTGAGCTGCTACAGGCAACCTAAAAATTGTACTTCTTTGCATGAGTTGGACAACCTGGGTTAGAAATTTAAAGCATGTAAGAAAGGGCTCTGTACAGAGTAAATTTAAAAACAACACAAACACTAAAGCCAAACCCTGAAAACCACACTGTTGACAACACTTAAGGATGAGTGTTATTCTTTTGACTGTACTGGTTTTTTTTTTTTAATTTTTAAAATTTTTTATTTTATGTGTATGGGTCTCATGCCAGCATGTAAATCTATGCAATATCTGCATGCAGTACTCATGAAGGCCAGAAGAGAGCATCAGATTCCCTGGAACTGGAGCTATAGACAGTTGCTAGGTGCTGTGCAGTGCTGGGAATCAAATCCAGGTTTTCTAGAAGAGCAATCAGTGCTCTTAGCTGCTGAGCCATCTCTCCAGCTCCAGCTCCTGCATAATAAATTATTTTGATAAAAGGCCATCTCCTATGATTTCAGCCAAAATGGATTTTGGTGGCCAAATCATTTAGTTATTCAATTCTATGGCTTTTTTTTTTTTCATTTTTCAATTTTATTTTAGTGGATACATTAAATGCACAAATTGTACATTTTTGATATCAAGACATCCAAAAGTCCAGCATGGATGGGGGCAGGACTCTTGAGGTCCCACACTGTGCTGAGGGGCTTGTTTTGTTTCTTAGTGATTCTTTGTGAGTTTCATATCATGCACCACCTAAGTCCCACTCATCTCCCCATCCCCTTATATCCACCATCTGCCTCTGCAACCTCCTCCCACCAAAACACACACACACACACACACACACACACACACACACACACACACACACACACTAAACAAAACAAAGCATAGAAAACATCTCACGGTGAAAGATGTCGTATGTCACAGTGTGTCTCGCAGTATCTGTCCACACATCTTCATTTGCAAATGTTCGTTGCAATGAGTCATTCATCTGATTCAAAGTCTCTGACTTCTGTGACAGCATCAATATTGGATCCTCATCGGGACTCCTCCCAGTTATCCTGTTGTCTTGTGTCATGGAGATCTTACAGCTTTGAATTGGCAGAACTGACCTTTTCACAGGCCCCAACAGTTCACAGATGGTGTAGATTTTGGGGTGGGTCAACTCAAAGCCCTGGATTGGGCTTGGGTAGTAGCTGAGCTGATCAGCCCTCCAACTCTGCTGTATTTATACAACCAGGGTAAACTCTCCAGCACTGCTCCAGCTAGGCCACCCAATGCTGCTCTCAACAGGAGGCAGGGTCAACCATCTTGTTCTCATGTTCTCAGGCCAGCTCACTTGATCCTACATCTTCAGAACCAGCTCCACTGTGCTGCCCAATCTCAGTGTAGGACTCACTCTCCCAAGTGCTGCAGACAGTGAGGGGCTGGGCTAGCTCTCCTGTTCTCATACCCTTGAGGATAGCTCACCCATGCCTTTGCCATCAGGGCCAGTTCCAATGTGTTGCCTAGGTAAGGTACAGGACCTGCTCTCTCAAGAGCTACAACCAGTGAGGGGCATGGCTAGCTCTCCCACTCTCATGACTTCAGTATCAGCTCTTCTGACTACCTCAGGTGTCAAGGAGTGAAGTTGTGGGAGAGCATTACCCCATGCCCACTTAGCTAGGGAGCCTTTAACAGTTAATGGCTACTGGTTGAAGGATACTTGTTTTTCTTTGGGGGTGTGGTCACTCATAATTGCTCATGCTCAGTAGATGGCCCTACCTCCGTACACATACCAAGGCACTGGTTGGACTCAGTGGTTATAAAAACTAAACCAAAACAGAAGAAAAATACATGATCTTGGGAGAGGGATATGTTGGAGGAGTTGGAAGGGGAAGTCGAGGGATGTACATGGTAAAAATACACTTTATATGTGTATGAAATTCTCTAAAAATAAATAAAACTGCTTTTAAATGCATATTAGAGGGAGCCAATGTAATGTTCCAAATATGTATAATATTTAAGCGAACTTAAACATCTCAATCATTTGTCATTTCTTTATGGATGAACATTCAAAATCCTTTCTATCAGCATTTTGAAATTGATGGTACATTAACCACACCCATGTTGCTTCATGCTTCTATCCATCTATAACTTAGTGCCCATTCATGCACCTTCCTCTGGCCTCCAGTACCTACCATTCTACTCTCAGTTTCTACGGGCTCAGTCTTGTTATCTTTCATATGACAGTGGACAGGCCACTATTAACAGTACAGTGTATGCTCTCTCTCCTCTGTACTTCCTGTACAACCATTTATTAATTCTCCATGGTGGTGTTCATGCCTTTGCCCTATGACTCCAGATCACCTATCTTTTCTCCTGTGTCTGATGCCCTCGTTGAGGTCTGACAATGCTCTGTTCCTCTTACTATTCAAATCTTTTATCCTATTAATGTACTCTGGACATGAGAGAGACTCAATAAACATTGGCTGAAGGTGTGAGTGAATGACTAATTCTTCTGAAAGCTGCAAGATTGGATTTTGGTCTCACATATCCATCCACAAAGGATGCTTTTTGTGCTGTTCAATCAAATTGTGTCTGGCTTCATCTTTCTTGGACTAGGTGATCTGAAGGGAATGCTTCTTTACCTCATGACTAATGAGCCATCCAGTCTCCGTTCATTGCTATGACTTTTTAAGTACATATTTATGGAGTTTTTGAAAACCATTTGGAAATGTAATTATCATGTCTCCCACCTATATAAATACATAAGGGATGGCTTTATTTATGTGCTTAGGTGTATCAACGTGTCCAGGACTTTTTCCTCTCTAGAGTTTCCCCCTTTCCAGCAAACATTACTAGGATAAAGAAGGTTATGCCCTATTTTCAGTCAGTGTCCATCAAAGGAGACCTGGAGAAAATGTGCATATACCCAAGAGTCCCTAGCTCACAGGTCTTAGGTAGTGACTCACTCCTGTTTACAAGAGGATTTCCCCTTATGTGAAGCAGGTGTTGAAACATTTGGACAGCTCTGTAAAAATCAGAGCGAAATGTGGTGAGCATTAATCATCAGTCTGCAGTTTTTAGAAAGTGTTTTGGGTCCTCTGAGCCACTTCCAAATTGTGGGCTAACACTTTTTGTGCTTCCTCTGATGTGCTCCCCGCCACCCCCAAATCTTGTAGCTGCTACTTGCAATATATTCTTGCCATATACTTTTAGCCTGTGACTCTCAATACTGCCAGCCTGATTCAGAAGATCTCCTTTGGAATTATGACGACTCCCAAAATTTCACAACAAATTCTCCACTCTGTGAAATTGGCAGACCCCAGAATTCTCTTGGTCCCTGTGTGGTCTGACCATGCTGCCACCGGTCATCTCTCTAGGTGGTTACGCATTGTTGAGTTCATCCCAAGAAATGTGCTTGCAACAAGATGAAAGTTTATTATTGAAAAATGCCTCTTGGCCAACTCCAGACTAAATTACCAAAGTGCTCTTTTGATAAAAAGAGAACAATTCATAGCATTTTTCATAGTGTTACCTGGAAGCATAAAATGCTCCCATTTTATACTAAGTATTCCATTGTTTGAAACAACATCCTACTTGAAAAAAATTAGAGAACAATGTCTAATTGGTCAAATTTCTTTTCTTTCTTTGGGTGTGGTGGGGTAAAAAATTTATATTAAACAAGAAACAGGAAGCATATGAACCACATCTATTAAAGAAAACTTAAACTATGGAGAAATACTCAGAAATACAAGGTAAAAGATTATTTTGTATTGGTAAAAGATTATTCTGTATTGCAAAGACATTAATTCGACCAAACTTTATTTATACAGAGAAGTAAAATTGTCATGTTTCATTTTCAAACCTTGACAAGACAATCATAAAATTTATCCTGGCCAGAAGAGGGCATCAGATTCCCCAGAACTGGAGCTATAGACAGTTGCTAGCCACCATGCAGGTGCTGGGAATCAAATCTGGGTTCTGTAGAAGAACAACCAGTGCTCTTAGCTGCTGAACCATCTCTCCAGCTCCTGCATAATAAATTATTTTGATAAAAGACTGGCCAAGTTATCAAGCATCTAAATGGTTTGAAAAGAAAAATCCATGTAAAGCAATGTTCTACTAGATAGAAGCATTCTCACAGAACGATTACAACTACATTAATGAGATTTCTGTCGTGATGTATATAAATTAACAAATGCTTATGGAGAAGAAAGCTCCCACATATGGTGATGTGTACATGGACCCTTGGTGTCATACATGAGTTGCCACAGAAGACCAATGGGGAAAGAAAAATGCCTTCAGCTGAATTTCCCAGGGAGGACTCATGTATGAAACAGAGTATGTGGCCCCATGGGTGCAATAGAGGTAAATTATACCTCAGTGTTGTCCTCAAAAAGTAAGAATGTGTGATTTCACAAATTGGCACCTTCAATCATTTTTAAGGGTCACCCTGAAACACTGTAAATTCCTCAATACTTCCAAGGTTCTACAAAGATACAGACAAAGCAATTTGCAATAGACCCACAACCACCATCTGCCAAAGAGCTACTAAGAATATACTTGTTCATAAACAAAGGATCAATCAATCTGAGGGTCTGGGTAGAAAGCAAGACTGTTCAAATAAAGACTTCTAATAAATGGTGCTAAAATATTTTATATTGATGTTTTAAAAAGAAAATAAGGCTCATACCCCAAAAGAACTCCAAATAGGATAAAGCAATACAAATTGAAAAGCTAAAACCAGGAAACTTCTCTAATACGCTTCAGTACAGGAAACAGTCTGGAGTACTTGAAGTTGGGGAAAGATGTCTTAGAAGTAGTTAAAACATTACCACAAAAATAATATTAATAAATTCAACTGCATTAGAATGTAAACGAATATACTAAAGGCCTTTTGGAAGCACCGTATGGAATCCTCTATTATAGGAACTGTCTAAAGTATCTGCAAACATAAAAAGACAGAATCTTGCCTCTGTTGTCGGGACCTGAGGTAGACCCTGATTTCATCTCCCCCAGGGAAGGAATTTTAGCTAAAATATGGAACTACTAGTCTCTTCCTGTGCTGTTTGTAGGAGTGTTAAATGACATGATTGCTTTGTTATAGAAGGACATGACCAGAGGAGGCCTCACATGGCGCCTGTGGGGAGGGGGAGCAGGCCCCTGTGCGTTGCTGTCCGATTTGCTTCATTGTTTCCTCACTTACCCACTGTTCTGCATTAAAATGATAGATTTGAGCATGTCAAAAGGGTCTCCAGATCTCTTTGGAGTAACAATGACAGGAATGGGTAACAAATGAGTAAGAAGGTCCGGAAGAAAATAGCATGGGAAGTCCAGCTTTTGGAGAAAGTAGATAGTGATGTAAGTGTGGAACACCTTACAGGATGTTTTGAAATAGCCACCATGAGTGTCTTGAAGAATAGGCCAAGTGGCCAGTTTAGCTTGGATGTCTTGGATGCTGTTGTCCTCATTTGGATCTCAATGACTGAAGCCATCCATGGCCAACTCTGCCTCTGCTCTCACAATCTCTGGCCTATAGCTATGTTCAGTGATGATGAGCAAGATGGTGAATTTGAAAGATTCCATTTCAGTGGAAGGGTAAAAAGAAGGTCTGTTCTCATTACACAAGCAAAAAATTAAATACACAAACAAAATAGTCTTCAGTAAGTGGATAAGTGAATAGCAAAAAAGCTGTAACATTGTTAACGAAGCTGTGTCTGTCCGTTCAGTGACTGCCGGTGAACTAGCTGATGTGACTCTAAATCAAGGTGATCACGTGACAATGAAGGTGTCATTATTAACATGCAGAAGAAAGTGACTCTAAATCACATCGGGGAGGTGTGTGTAGGGCTACCAAAGGAGAAAAGCACTGTGCTTCCATGACAATCCTGTGAGCCTGTAAAATTTGATAGATTTCTCAGATACCCCCAGCAACCCCCCCCCCCAAAAAAACCCCACATTGTTTGTGAGCAAAACAACAGGCCTGTGGTGAGGGCTGGAGAGATGGTTTCAATGGTAAGAGTCCCTGCTGCCCTTCCAGAGGATCTAGGTTCAGTTCTGAGAACACAAAGCAGGCAGCTCACAACCATGTGTAACTCCAGTTCCAAGGGATCTGACGCCCTTTTCTCAACCTTATGGGCACTGCACACATTTGGTGCACCGACATTCATGCAAGCACACATACACATAAATAAAAATTTTTAAAAATATCTAAATAAAAATAAAAGGAAAATGTCATTAGTGGGATTCCTCTTCATGTCTAGGGAACTCCTTCATGTTCTCTCAGCTGATTCTGCTGTTTCTTCTCATCTGAAAGTATGGGTACAGTCAACAGTGAGCTTTTCAAATGTATGTGCATTCATGTGTGTGTTTATGTATGCATGTGTGCATATTTGTGTGTGTACATGCATGTATATATGTGTATGTTTGTACATACATGTCAGGGCTGGGCATGTGTGAGTGATGGTGCTTATGTGGTGGTCATAGGGGAACTTGCGGGAGTCACTTATCTCCTGACACCACGAGAGTGCTGGGAGGTTGAAATCAGGGTGTCAGGGTTGCATAGCAAGAATCTTTACCTTCTGAGCGATCTCGTTGACCCAGCCTTTCAATGAACATGGAATGCAGTTTCATAGACAGAGACTGAGGCTACACTGTTTTTTGCTGCTACGAAGCCATTGTGATACGTGGAAAGCAGAGGTACACCAAATTGTCTTCTCTGAGAAGTGCTCATGTGTGTATGAGCACGAGAGCGTCATTGCTGATCTTCGAAGGACGCAGCATGAGCAATGCTAATGCCCCAAACTGCTGACACAATGAACAGCCAGTGACGCCCTTGCTTCCTGTGCCTGTGTTTCATGCACAAAATTGCTTTAAGTATAGCATAAAATACCTTCAGACTACACAGTATTAAGTTTATATAAAACATAATTTTTGTTTAGAAAAAACTCCCAAAGCTGGAACACCTCTCTTGTCCTCAAAGGATCATGGAAATTTGGACAAACACCAACTTTTCCACTGAGCAAATAGAAGAAAACACGAATTAAACTTTCAACCTATTCAAGGAAAGGTAAGGGAGATCAATTAGTCGGTAAAGTTCTTGTTCATTAGAATGAAGATCCCAGTTTGATACCCAGAACCCACAATTAAAAGGCTGGGCATGGTTGTCGCTGAGTAACCCTGTGCTGGGGAGGAAGAGACATGTAGACCCACCCGTAGGGTTTACTGCCCTGCTAGCTTAAGCCACTTTGTGAGTTGCAAGCCAGTGAGACTTCCTGAAGTGCATAGTGCCTGACCCCCAACACCTGAGGTCATGCTCTGGCTTCCACAAACATGAGCATATAAAAGCACACATATGTGCTTCTGTACACACACACACACACACACACACCACATGAAAAAGAAAAAGAGAAAAAAAGAGGAAAGGCCATGTTTAGCCCTGGATGTAGATATCAATAGAATTTAAGCCAGGATACAGGGAGCAGAGTCTGAAAATGGCTCCTCCCTTCTGATGACAATGTATTTGGAAGGTCTGAGAGGGTGTTTCCAAGGAAACTTAGCAATGAAATCCCAGACCATCATCTCTGACAAAAAGAAGAAAGGAGGGTGGGGTTTCTGTCTGCACCGTGAGAAGATTAAAAGGGGGAAGTGAATTGAATTTTACATTAATAACAAAGTAAACATCTTTGTTTAAAACAACGGTTGTTACCCCTGCAGCTATTGAACCTCGGCAGACAGAGCCAGACGAGGGCTGTGCTAACTGCCCAGATAAGACCTTGCCAAGAGTGAAAGTATCAGCAAGAGGAAACGTATGCTAGACTACAACGAAATTAATTTCAGTGAGGGTATCACAGAGAACAAATTATCATGTCTGATAACACAGAGTCCTTGTAAGCCAAAAGACAAAGATAACGCTCAAGTTCAAAGACTTGCTGTTTACTTTGCCTTTAGTGGGCTACATTTATTCTGAACACAAGAGGAATAATTAAGGATGTTTCCTGTGCTGTTTCTGACATTAATTAAAGCTCACCAGGGAGACCTGATAGGAGAACAATAGCAGCATAGCCAGTCAGATAGGAACACAGATTCATTTGCCGTTGCTTACCGCAAGTCAACTAAAGAATTTGTCTCCGGGCATATCTGAGAGTCAGTTGTTTGTGACTTTGGTTAGAAGAATGCAAAATGCATTTATTTTGTTGACAATTAATCACTATTCATTTTCATCCTACAGAAAGGAGACAAATGAAAGTCGCAACTGCAGAGGGACACAGCTCTGTAGGGTGGCCAGCTCCTTTGGCAGTAGCCAGAGGTTTGTGACTATCTGATTACCATTGTTTGGCCGCTCAGATGTGATTGGTTTTTATTTGGGATGTATTTGGGAAGAATGCGGGGTTGACCAAGCACTCAGGAATGAAGGTTTCGGCTGGGTGTTCTCACTCCTAACTATGACTCATCTCTCTAATGAGCTTTGAGGGCAACTGTGGAACGCCTGTGTCTCAGTGTTTCATCTGTAAAATGGGAATGGTAGCGCCACAGGATCTACCAGGGGAGTTTTGAAGTTACCTAATGAGTGTGAAGGTATTTCAAAACAAATAAGGCAATGAGGACATATATATGTATATGTAATCTTTTTATCTCATTCTGAAAGCTTTTTTGTTGTACAAAACAGTGTATTTCATCACGGTATTTTTCTACAAATATTTCTTGTCAATAGAGGTTGACAAATGATTTATTTTTAAGGAAGGAAACATCTCTTGGGAATGAGCTTTCACAATAGAATAAATCTCATTTCTCTTGGGTGGGCCTAAGAGACCCGAAGACAAATGCTGGGGTGAGACGATCTTTCCAGGTTCCTCCTGGTTCTTGGCCTTGGTCGTGCCATGCAAATCTGCTCAAAGGCACACACCATTCTCATGTTCAGACAGCAGCAAAGTACCATGCTTCCTGTGCATTTTAGAAATTGGACAGCACTCCTGAATGCTGACTAACATTTTAAATTGCAACTACTACAGGAATGTTCATAAATCTTAATCTCAATTAATTTTAGCAAAGCAGTTGCAGGGTCATGTTTCAATTAAAATTTGACCGAAGCCCATAGTCCTTGAGAAGGCAACATGAAGGAACTGCTTTCAAACACTTCGATGGGGAATTGAGAAGAACACCAAGTAAGCATTTGTACAAGTGATCTAATAAGCATATGGGTGGGTATGGATGCCAAAGCTAGCTGCCAGTTTTGCAGCTAACATTTCTAGAAGTCAGCATATGCTGATCACCATGTGTTTCTGAAAATGGTTTCAGAAAGGGAGTGAAGACAAATGCTTGTGCTCTGACATGATGATTGGCCATGCGAGCAACTAATATGAGCGTTTACCCTAAACTGGGGAGAAAAGCAAGAAGCCTGTCTATAGCTGTGTGGGATCCGGGTGAATACTGGGATTCTTGACATCATCACTTTCTGAGTGACCAGCTTGCCAACATTAAACAAATGAGAATGGTCCTTTGAGTGTGTGTTAATTGTACGTATATCTGGGAAGATGAAAACACAGGATTTTATGTGAACTTTCCCAATGAAAGCTGGAAGTATGACTTTTCTTTACTTCAAGAAATTAAAGCCCCGAGGGTTTTTCCATGTTTAATTTGGACAGAGTCTGTGAAATCATTCAATATTTACCCTGGTGCCACATGAAGCGTATGCTTTGGACCTGAGATGTCATTTAGGTCTGAAATGTGAATTTCCATTTGAGAAGATGTAGCTTTGACTGGGAACAAAACACTGTCACTCACAGGCTGCTGAGGAGCTGCATGGAACCTTCAAGTTAGGATCTTTCTAGATGGCTTCTTTCAAGATCACAGTGCTTGGAGGAGATGTGAAAGTTGGGAAATTAAGAGTTGTCCTAAATAGAAGGCTGTGGTGCATCTGGAGAAGCCATTGGTTTCTCTCATCTTGAGAGACCAGTTTGGAGGCTTCATCTATTCACTGAGATACTGTGTGCGCTCTGATATGAGGTCTTCCCTAACCAGGAACCCTATTAGAGAGTAATAGAGGCTCTGAGGGCAGGTGCAGGAAGATGGTGTTTACATAATTCCACTTCTTCAGCTGTTCTCAAAAGTGTCTCAAGAGAAAGGGAAGTCTCTTCCCTTTTCTATGGTGTCTTGGTTAGGGTTTTCATTGCTGTGAAGAAACACCATGACCACAGCAACTCTTATAGAGAAAAACATTGAACTGTGGCTGGCTTACAGTTCAGAGGTTTAGTCCATTATTGTCATGACAAGAAACTTGGCAGGCATGGTGCTGGAGAGGTGGCTGAGAGTTCTACATCTGGATCTGAAGTGAGCAAGAAGAGAGAGTAAGCCACTGAGTCTGAAGAGCATCTTAAACCTCAAAGCCCACCCTGAGTAACACATACCCTCCATCAATGCCACACCTACGCCAACAAGGTCACACCTCCTAATAGTGCCACTCTTTATGAGCCAATGGGAACCATTTTCACTCAAACCACCACATGGGATATATGATTTTTTTTTCATTTACTTTATCAGAGAATCTTGCAGAAGTGCCTCATCTCTTCATATTATGTTCTTGACTTCAGTTCTGTGCTTTTCCACAACTATTTTAGCAACTTAAAATGGTACTCTCTTGATACAGGATGAAGACTTGAGAAAGGTAACAATCTAGGCAAGGAAGCAGAGTGAGAACACAGAGTAGTCTGGGGATAGCTGCATGGGAGAGGGGATTTCTTGATTCTGAGGAATAAGAAATTGGTAAAAATATAAATAAATTAAATAAATAAATAAATAGGGGACCTGACTGGTCTATGTGCACCAGGACTCTCCCAGCAGAGCTCAGAAAAAATTATGTTTTTTCGGTGGGTGGAGATCTCTTCCTGGGCCAGTAGGGGTCCGTAGCCATTGAGCTCCAGGAGAAAGCTACCCTCCCAGGAGCATGGAAAAGCCATGAGTGGGGTTAAGGGGAGCACCACTGCTCACCAGGACTCGCCCAGAACCGGCAGGATACAGGGTCTGAGGAAAACTTGGGGATGGGAAACCTCTGAACCTTCTGGTTTCCATCTGTGGGTGGAGTCCTCTGCCTGGGCCACCAGGGGTCCATAGCCAACAAGCGCCACGGGAAAGCTACCCTCCCAGGAGTGTGGAAAACCTGAGAGTGGGGTTAAGGTGAGCACCACTGCTCACCGGACCCGTACAGAACCCTCGGGACACAGGGACTGAGGTAAAGTCGGGGACAGGAACTTTCCGGTTTCCATCTGTGCCTGGGGACCTCAGCCTGGGTCACAGGGCTCCGGGGAGAGCTGTTATCCCAGGAGTGCTAACACACCTTTGAGCACAGTCAAAACCACCACTTCTGTTCAAACTCACTGGACCCTTGCAGAGCCATCAGGACACAGGAACCAAGGGACAGCTGGGGACAAGATACTTCTGGTTTCTGTCTGCACCCCAAAGCTGACCCTGTGCCACAGCTCTCCAAACCCAAATACCTCTCAGAGAGAGCTGGTCTTCAAGGAGTATTGACACAGAGGCCTGCAGGAGGGGCAAGCCACAGACAGACAGAATAAGACCAGCTAACATCAGAGTTAACAAGATGGCAAAAGGCAAGGGTAAGAACATAAGGAACAGAAACCAAGACTACTTGGAATCATCAGAACCCAGCTCTCCCACCACAGCAAGCCCTGGATACTCTAACACACCAAAAAAGCAAGACTCAGATTTAAAATCATTTCTCATGTTGATGATAGAAGACTTTAAGAACGAAATGAATAACACCCTTAAAGAAATACAAGAGAACAGAGATAAACAACTAGAAGCCTTTAAAGAGGAAACACAAAAATCCATTACAGAATTACAGGAGAACACAATCAAACAGGCGGAATTACAGGAAAAAACAATCAAACAGACGGAGGAAATGCACAAAACTATCCAGGAGCTAAAAATAGAAATAGAAACAATAAAGAAATCACAAAGGGAGACAACCCTGGAGTTAGAAAACCTAGGAAAGAAATCAGGAGTCAGTGATGTAAGCATCACCAACAGAATACAAGAAATAGAAGAGAGAATCTCAGGAGCAGAAGATACCATAGATAACATTGACACAACAGTAAAAGAAAATGCAAAATGCAAAAACCTTCTAACCCAAAACATCCATGAAATCCAGGACACAATGAGAAGACAGAACTTAAGGATAATAGGTATAGAAGAGAGTGAAGATTCCCAACTTAAAGGACCATTAAATATCTTCAACAAAATTATAGAGGAAAACTTCCCTAACCTAAAGAAAGAGATGAAC
>CM052708.1:68708468-68783807 GCA_028551405.1 Uromys caudimaculatus | reverse complement strand
AGGCAGACCTATCAGAATTACACCTGACTTCTCACCGGAGACTATGAAAGCTAGAAGATCCTGGGCAGAACTCATACAGACCCAAAGAGAACACAACTGCCAGCCCAGGCTGCTATACCCAGCAAAACTCTCAATTAACATAGATGGTGAAACCAAAATATTCTATGACAAAACCAAATTTCCACAATATCTTTCCACAAACCCAGCCCTTCCAAGGATAATAGATGGTAAATGTCAACTCAAGGAGGGAAACTACAACCTAGAAAAAGCAAGAAAGTAATCTTTCAACAAACTGAAAAGAAGATAGCCACACAAACCTAAAAGTAACATCGAAAATAACTGGAACCAACAATCACTATTCCTTAATATCTCTTAACATCAATGGACTCAATTCCCCAATAAAAAGACATAGACTGATAGAC
This sequence comes from Uromys caudimaculatus, assembly GCA_028551405.1. NCBI lineage: Eukaryota > Metazoa > Chordata > Mammalia > Rodentia > Muridae > Uromys > Uromys caudimaculatus. The sequence goes on along the minus strand of CM052708.1, from coordinate 68,783,385 downwards.
TGGATCCATAAAGAGGACCCAGCATTTTGCTGCATTCAGGAAACACACCTCCGTGATAAAGACAAACACTACCTCAGAGTAAAGGGCTGGAAAACGATTTTCCAGGCAAATGGTCTCAAGAAACAGGCTGGAGTAGCCATTCTAATATCCCTTGGCCCAGGGAGTAGCACTATTAGGAGGTGTGGCCTTGTTGGAGTAGATGTGTCACTGTGGGTGTGGGCTTAAGACCCTCACCCTAGCTGCTTGGAAGTCAGTCTTTTACTAGCAGCCTTCAGATGAAGATGTTAAACTCTCAGCTCTATCTGCAGCATACCAGCCTGGATGCTACCATGCTCTTGCCTTGATGATAATGGACTGAACTTGTGAACCTGTAAGCCAGTCCCAATTAAATGTTGTCCTTTGTAAGACTTGCCTTGGTCATGGTGTCTGTTCACAGCAGTAAAACCCTAAGAATAGACTGAATATTCAAAATATCTAACTGATATTTTGAATGATTGCCCAAGACCCACTCGCTCTTGCAAACCTGATTTTAAGGCATTGTAGAGAATTCATTATTTGTCTTCTATTGGGATCTATCACTTATGAGCTTCCAAACTCAATGTCAGTAATGTACAGTCGGTATTCCTGTAGCCTGGACATGAAACAGCCCACACGTTGTGTCTGTCATTTACAAATGTTCACCAAGTGCCTGTGAGGTGACAGGCTCTGTCCTAGTTGCAATAATGCAATGTTAAGTCAGAGAGCTACAGTCCCTGTCATAGGAAAATGAATGGACGGAGATGCAGCTTTGGTGAAATTGCCCTTCTGCCTTCTCTCTGACACTCTATTTGCCTCAGGTCTCCATTTCTGCACTCCTTGATCAGTAAGGATGGCAGTGGAAGGGGAGGCTGAACATACACCAAACCCCCTGAGAAAATCTTGGGAACTTCAGCCCACTAGAGCTGTGTGTGCATGTGGTTCAGAAGAAGGCCTGTGCCTCACGGACAGGAACGTGCTCCCTGGTCACAGAAGCCATGGAGCATGGGCATGAGATGGTAGAAAGCATCCCTCAGTTAACTTTGGGCCATAGCAGATCCAGAGCCCATTTAAATGAAGAATGCCTTGGGGAAATAGGTATTTGGCCCAAGGAAGAGTAAATGCCTTTGTGTTAAGTGTGATAGGGTGTGGGTAGAGGGGTACATTTAGGAGAACATAATGAGAAGCCATATTATTCAGTCTTTGTATTAGAGACAGAATAGCCCCCGTTTATATGTTCTGTAAGGTGGGGCTTGGGTCCAGGAGTGAGCATTACAGGGAAGAATACTTATTCTCTATATGAAGACAATTTTGCAATAATTACAGTGTTCCCGATTTGGCTGCCTCAAAAAAGGAGAGAGTGCCCTTACTCACTGAAAACATTCAGGTTAGGATTAACTCATCCTCAATTAGGGTGATGTAACAAGACTCCTGGGACTGTTTCAACAGGCATTTGCTGCGCTCCAGTCATGATGAAGTTGAAAAAAAAAAAAAAGGAAAGGAAGTACCTATTGTCCTAGAAAAAAAATCACAGTGTAAGACTGACATGCAAGCAGACCTTTGTCCCAATGTGCAAAGAAGTATAGGTCAAAATTCTGAGAAGTCAAAGTAAATGGGTTCTCAGTTCTGTTTTAGATTCCAGATTCCCAGATTTCTATACCTTGAAATCATTCCTTTGGGGGCATATGAAATCTTTTTCTTTTTCTTCTTTCAAAGTTTTTTTATAACAACAACAACAATAATAATAATAATAAAATAATAATAATAATAATAATAATATCTGTGTTTGTGTCTGTGTCTCACTGTGTGTGCCTGTGTGAGTACAGAGTGTTTATAAACAGATTACTTATATTATGGTTAAATGTTACTGTTTTTACATCTGATTAAGGAGAAAATCTTTCCCCTGCCATTGTGGGCTTGGTGCCATTTTATCATCTTGAAATGATTCACCTCTCTGTCTGCTCTGCTTTATAAGAACTCTTGAAAGGAAATAATTTAGGACAGAGTTCTAGTGGGGCAGCATAAGTCTTTTACATGGTAGAGAGAAACATCTGACCACAGCTCCCTACAAAGTGGGGAGGGAGCTTTGGTTAACTCCTCCTTTACAATCCTGAATCACAGAGACAGAAACAGGACTCATTGGATGAACTGAGTTTCACACTTGAGCACAGCATAGAAAACTTGTTCAAAAGCACCATCAGGATATGGTGGCTGCATCTTCTAGGCCTCCACTAGAATGGGCATCATCTTGTGAGCTCTCTTTCGATTTTACTGTGGTGGAGGGGCAGCTCCATTTGTCCTGGGGCCTACAAGAGATCAGCAAATTAATACTCCAAGAAGACCCTCCTCTACTTGGGGCTCTTAGGTCAGCTTCTGACAAGCTTTAGGTCACTTTGTCTAGCCAGGTTTTCTCCCATCTCTTCCATCTTCTCTAAGCTTTGCCCACTTGCATGCTTCCCTGAAAATCTACATAGGCCTGTGGGACTAGGAAGGGGGTAGGGTTTGAGATGGAAATGTTTGAAAAATGTTCCTTACTTTCCTCACCACTGTGACAAGATACCCAGATGAAGCATCTTGTAGGGGAAGGTTTTCTTTTGTTTGTTTCATGTCTGTCATGGTAGGGTAGACAAAGCGGTAAGATGACCTAGGTCCAGGGCAATAGGAACCGGTGGTATGGATGGTTCATATCTTCGTGAACCATGAAGCAAAGAGCAGAACCAGAACCAGATAGCATCTTCCAGGCCTGTACCTCAGCCACACACTTCTGCTAGCTAGTCCACAGTGTGACAGGTGCTATGAAGGTCCCTAAGCAGCAGCACCATCTGGGAATTGGATCTTCAAATACATGAGCCTGATGAGGCATTTCATATTCAAACTATAATAATTGTTCCTCTTCTGCTCTGGCATTTGCTTCCCATTGTCTTCAGTAGACCAGGTGTGGGGATGTGCACTCATCTCCCATTGGGGGTAGAACTTCTCCCATCCAGGGCTAAGTTATTATCTAGTTTAGAGATCACAATTCTGTAAGAACCTTCTTCTCAGCATCTGTAATAGAGTGTTCTTGGAAATGACAGGGAAGCTGAGACTAACAGTACCCATTTTAAGAACTGCCCATACACACCAGTTTATATGGAGGCATTACCACCCTTCTAAAAGCAGATTCAGTAAAGAGATGAGAGTTACCCAGATTAGGATGAAGCTGGCTGAGCAGGTGACAATGATCATGAGAAGAAATAATTCAATAGTGCCATAAATTATTCACTGCTTGTGGCCTAATGTGAGTCTAGCCCAAAGTTTCCAGAGGCTCTAGAAAAATGCTTTGGTAGCTCATGGTACTAAAGGGAAATTGAATAAAACTTGAAATGTTAATTGAGGTCCCCTATTTCTAACAAGGACAGAGTCAGAAGCAGAAAGTCTCAGCAAAGGAGCTAAAAGAGCCAAAGAATGTGGACTGCAACATGTATGATTTATTTTTGAACATATCTAATGTATAAAATACATTTTTATTGTAAACACTTTAAATATGTGTTGTATTTATATTAATATACATTTTTACATGTAAACACTTTAAAATATATGTTGTATTTATATTATTATTATGATGCATTATATTTATACAGGTCATGAGTTTCTTATTTTTAAGTTTTCCTACTTGTCAAAATTTCTAATGTTATAATCAAAGCTTTCAGCATTTTAGAATCTTGGTGACATACAGAGTGGAAACTGGTATCTTACTCTAAGGTCGTGACCCCTTTGGCAGTCAGACAACCCTTTCACGGGGGTCCCTGAAGACGATCAGAAAACACAGAGATTTACAGTATGATTCATAACACTAGCAAAATTGCAGTTATGAAGTAGCAACAAAAATAACTTTGCTGTTGGGGGTCAGCACAGCATGAAGGACTGTATTAAAGAGCCACAGCATTAGGAAGGCTGGACCACTGCTCTAAGGTTTGACATTTCCAGGTGGTCAAACAAAGGTGGTGTCTGCTTTCACTCTCATTTTGGTGCTCAGTTACGAAGTGTCCCTTTGATAGTCTCTTTACTGTGACTTTGTTAGTATATTGTGATTTCTTTTTACATGATTTTACTGTTGAGAATGTTCTCAAATACAGGTTTATGGTGTTAGCTGGTGTTTCTAAATGCAAGAAGGCTCTATGTGCTTTAAGGAAAAAATAGATTTGTTCAACAAGCCTCATCTAATGAGGAATAATAATAGTGTCAGTATTACCTGGAAGTTCCAAACAAAAGGGTCAACAATATGGATACTGCAATCCTACATTTCCCCAAGGGCAGAGATGCAGTATTCTTTAATGTACACTTCATGGTGACTTTAAAGAAGATAAATACTTCACATAATGAAAGTTGACTTTGCACATAAATGATTTTTACTTTGGTATATAATCACTTTACATTTTATGTTCATTTTGCATAGTCTTCCTTATCACGTATGTACATGTGTGACTTGGGGGATACTGAATAGATGTGGTGAACAAAGAACTGGATGAGCTAAAGGAAGGAGGAGCAGGTTCTCCTGGGCAAGCAGCCCGCTTTGGCCATTTCTTAACTAAGGGTACTAGGTAACTCTGGGTAAAGACTGAAGGTTGGTCTTGAAGGACTGACAGAGACTAGGAAATCTTTCAGTGGTTTGTGCAAGGCTGGTGTAACAAAGCAGAAATTCAGCAGCTGTACATCGGAGTTTATTTTCTGAATTGATGTGTGGGTGAGCTTTTGACAAGCTCACTATAGGGTTTGGAGGAGAATGTCTCCTATAGGCTCATGTATTTAAACATGTGGTCCCCAGTTGTAGTGCTGTTTGGGGATATGACCAAAGGACTTGACACCCTACTCCACAGATACATGTTCAGCCAAGTTCACTGTTGCTCTATTCACAACAGATAGGAAATGAAAGCAATTTAAGTATCTTTCAAAAGATAGATAACAAAAATAAGGTCCATGTACACAAGAGAATACTATTCAGTTGTAAGGAAAATAGAAATCATGAGATTTGCAGGTAAATGGATGGACCTAGAAGATACTATATTGAATGAGACAGCCCAGATCCAGAAGGACAAATACCACATGGTCTCTCCATCTGAGGTCCCTAGCTCCAAATTCTCGGATGTACGTATCCAGCATTGAGGAACTACAGAAACCAGGAGAGTATAAAGAAGCATTATGAGGGAGGCTTGGGGAGTGAAGAGCAGGATACAGGTGACATGACGTGGGATGTGGAAAAACAGGGAGGGGGCTCCAACTGGGGGGGTCAGTACAGAAGGAGAGGGAGAGACGAATCCAAGGGTGTTTGATAACACCTCAAGGAGTCCAATTATTCTATATTTACAGAAAATTACACACAATACATAGAGACACAATTGCTTATATATTCATATACATATGTATATGTATGTCTCTATGTTTTGTGTGTATATATACATGTATATATGTTACATACATGCATACATATATTTTAAAGGAAGTTAAACCACTTGGACTGACAATTCTCCTTTATCTTATAACATTTAAACATAATCATCAAAATAAATTCAGATGATCCTGCACTCCAACACTGACTTATAACTCAGTAGTAGAGAGGTGTGAAGAATGCTTGTCAGGACCACTTTGAGTTTACCTCTATAAATGAGAATTTTTAGATATGTACAGCATTGTTGTACCATTGGCAAGGACCAGGGGAAATTTTTATAGCATGCTGAAATGATGGTCCAACAAAATAGGCACTCAGTCAATGCTGATGTGCTTTCATTCCCTCTGTGCGCTCCCGAATTTAGAAATAGAGTCTCCATGAAGTAAGAGGGTCACTCAATGTCAGCTCATGTAAGACTTTTATTCTCTCTTCCACTTAGCCGGACTGGTTCATATAGTAGAAACACACTTCATTGAGGAAGAAGCAAAAGGAAGACCCTTTCAGTGGTCAGCAAGTTGAGGGCTCTCCAGTTTTGTAGGAGCATTAAAACTAGTGAGATGAAGGTGAGCTGGTTTTGGAAGTTAGAGGGAAGATGCTGACTCCTGGATGGTGTCTGCCAGCTGAGTAGAGCAAAATAGAATGGGGTAGCTTGGGCTATGGGTTGATGTATCTATGAATCAATAGAGCTTGGTCAGTTATTGCCAGAACTCAGTCCAATAATGGAGTTGTGTGAGAATTCTGAGTGCTTGTGAAAAAACTCCAAGAAAACAAGACAAGTCTTGTGACCTCAACTTCTTCAAAACATCGAATTGTTCTGGGAATGTGTTTTTGTGTTCCTCTCAGGTAAGCAGGTAGGAGTGAGTTTACTTCAGATTACTCACTATTGCTTGCACTTGTTATTCAATTAAATGTTTATATGCCTCTACAGGAAAGACATTTTTACCATGTATAGCTCATCCTTGTGATTGTATACAGCTTGAACTCATGAGAACTTTACTCATGTGATTCTTCTTAGTCCTCAGTATAAATTCTCTGATGCTCTGAATAAAGTTGGCTATTGCATGAGACTTTAGTCTGTCTCATTTATTGACTTTATTCTTGCAGATCTCACAGCCTCTAGAGAAGTGACAAGTTACAACTTATTCTTAGGGGTTATAGAGAATCCCACAGGAGATGTGAGTTTTAAAATATTGACAAAGGAGATAGACATTTTAGATATATCAGCAGGATCATTGTTTGTTTTAAGCCATATTGAAATCCTTGTTGTAGGAAGCAGTTAATACATGTCTACAAACAGCTTGAGCAGGCTCCTGTTTTTGAGCCACAGCAAAAATAAAACCTGAAAATCTATCAGCATAAACATGAACAAGTTTAAAATGAACAAAGGAAATTTAAAATTTTGGAGTCTGTGACTATGATTTTAATCATTTTTTATCGTTTTAGTAGCCGGTATTTATACATGTTACTAAAAGTAGATGAATTACATGAGAACTATATTTATTTAAATCAAAGTTTAACATTATGGATTCAGTTTTGAACTTCAAAATTTTAATATCTTATCATTCTAAGTCTCATTTTTAACATACCTTAAATCACTTCCTCAGACCATCACAACTTGTATCAACCTTCTATTTTGCCTCTTCACTCTGGAAATATCCAGCCACCTTAATTTTTATCATAACTTATATAAGTCTTTCACCTTTCCACCTGAAAATATTCCACCACTTAACCTTCATTGCGACTTCTTCTGATTGAGGACTTTATGCATGTACTTCCAGCTCTTGTGATGGAGTTTGTGAGCCTGTTGGAAACTCCATTGATTTGTTTATTAACCAATTTAGGCTGGCAGGTAATTGAGGCTCAGTTTCATAGATTTCTTTTTTCTATTTAGAAGACTCGTCTTATTCAAACTTTTTGTTAAAGCTCTCAAGTGTACCAGCAGCAAGCAACATGTCCATCCTTTACACCCAAAGTGATCGAAAAGCCAGGAGGTTTTTACAGTGAAAGCAGATGTTTCAGCTCTGAATGGAGTGACCAGGCAGCCTTCAAGGAGGAGCTGGCTGAGGTCTGCTTGCCACCATAACAGCAGGTGGCAGAGCAGCTAAACTGTCTAATGAAGACAGGCTTGGGACATGAAGGGGCTAGCTGTCAACACTCATCATAGAGATCTGGGAAGGATACATTTACCAGAGTAAGCATGAAGCATGGACCAAGTAACCTCTGTCAATCAAAAAGTGACAGAGACAGTTATCCTGGGATTCTCTGTGGTTATATTGTCGGTTTTGTCGGGGCTGACGTTCCAGGACAGCATCTGTCTTCAGCTGCCGGGTCCAGAAGATTCATGAGATTTTCTTATAGAGGCAAAAATTGGGGGACTGATCTACCTTGACAAGGCAAAGGGGGTAGTTGACCTTCCAGTGTCCAGCCTGTCCACAGTTTAGGCAAGGTCCTGGCAGCAGCTGAGATGAAGTGCAGTTCTTTAACCAATGACTAATGTTGCCACATTTGAAGCAGGTTGCAGGTGGAATTGTTGGTGCCTGGCTTCTTTGAAGGCCTCAGGAGTGCTGCCAGAAACTGTCTATCATGGGAACCCTCTCCCTTCCATTAAACACCTTAAATGCCATGTTCAACAGATATTTCTGAAGGGTTTGAGAACCATAACCTAGTCTTTTAGTCTATCTGATTTTAAATATTAATTTATACTAAACAAACTTCAAGTTTACCTCAAACTTGTTTTCAATTACTTGCTTCAGGCTCAGCTTTGACAACAGATACAGAAGACTATTTAATGGGAGATATAAATTGACCCCCTCCATTCAAGCTTGTCCCTGTAAATGAATTGCATTTGTGTGTAGCATGACAGCAAACATAGTTCTGAGCACATTCAAATTTTTGATTACTTATAAGATGACTGACCACTACCTTGTATATCTCAATTATCTTCAACAGTTTATAGTAAGAGAGTAACTTTTAGAGGTTTAGGATTTCATAACTTTAACCCTGTTAAGTTTGAGCCTTAAAATTTATAATTGTTGCATTGAAGAGTCTTTGGCATCAAAATAAACTTTATACCATAAATACAGTTGATGGAGATACTAGGAATCTCATTTCTCCAATCTCTTTATAGTATACTTTTATAAAATATCACAGCTTGTTATATGACTCAGTTTCTCCAAATAGCTAAGCATAACAAAGTTATCAAAGGCATACATGGTTAGACATATGTCTGTAGGCCAGTTTGTTAGCCTGAATAGACAGTATGACCTTGGGAATTTATAAACATTAATCACCAAGCATGTTGTTGGTAAGTCCCATTTTCCATAAACCTGTTTATGGTTTTGTCCTCACCTGTTATTTTTTTCCTTTTAGGACAAAAGTCATCATACAGTGTTTATTCTTTTCCAAAATATTTTACAGGCCTGGTGTAGCCTCCTTAGTCTAGGGAAAACAAACAAACAAACAAAAAACCAAAACATCTTGGGTTTCTGCTGTTGCCTCCTTATTCAAACTAACAAGCAAAATAAACAAAACCTACTTTTCTAAGCAAGAGTTGAATCCAAGTTGCATATATATCCAAGTTATGTCTCATAGCAAATTAGGATCACCTATACAGAGAGTTTCTAACTCTCAGTCCTTTTTGGTTATAAATTTTAAGCTAACTTTTTCTGTTTTGGATTTTACAGCTTTAAAATAAAATAATAAAAAAGCCCTCCCCCATCTTATAAATACTTAAATAAATAGAGTTTACATTTCAGAGAAATCTTCAAAGATATCTATAACCTTGAATGAAGGAACATTTTAGTAAATAAAACCAAGAAAACGGGAAGGGATACTAAAAATTTAAACATCTGTGATTATATTTAGCTATTTTAGTTTTATACATAAAATTTTCTTGATTAAAAATGTTCATGTACTGTGAAACAAGCAATGGTAACTTCTACTGGAAATAGCTTACCTCTTAACTGTTCCTAACATGGAGTGTCTTTTTCCTAGGCTGTCCTGTTACTTTTCCTTTCATGGAACTAGGGGGCAAGCAAGACCCAGGACAGAGTCTTTGGAGGTAACTTTTAGACAAATAAAGTTGGCAGGCCAAATTCCATCTCCAGAACCAGCTTTTCAATTACCAGAAAAATTTCATGACAATTTCCCAGTACTATCCATACTCAAAAGACATTTGAATCTCCTTAAGATTAAGCCCAGTGACCAGGGGGAGGGGCAAGAGTAGAGAGAAAGAAGGCTTAGAGATAAGATATTTCAGATTGTTGGTTGACAGATGTCATAATTCATGATGCTATTTTCTGGCCATTGAGTCTGATGGTTGAGCTTGTTTTGTGGCCAAGTCATATTGCAGTAAGAAATTAGATGGCTTAATGGTATCCCTAAGTCAAAGGAGTTAAAGAGATTTGAGAAGGCAAGCCAGAGGAGTCAAGGAGTCTAATTCCGAATGGGAACAGCCCTTGGTTGGTTAGAGGGAGGAGGAAGACTCCCTTGAAGAAAGAGAGGCAATAAAGATTTCCCAGGAGCAGAGCCAAGATGAGGTAGAAGAGATTTCAGAAAGTTTCCTTCCAAATCCAGGTATCAGGGAATACCAAGAGGAGTCTCACCAGGAGTGTTTCAATAGGTAGGAAGAGAGACTCACAGAAGGCAGCCCACTAAGGGGTAAGTGTTGCAGGACAGAGTCTAAATTCAAGGGCATCTTCAGGGAATGGAGCCTTGTCAGAGAGACGCTTAGTATCTCAGTGAACGGGCATCCTTTGCCCATTTGTGGGGTACCCAAAGGGTGTGGGGAGGCTGCCTGACCTGCCAGCATGACTTCTGATGAATGAGCAGAGAGAGGCAGAGAAGGTAGCTCCAAGAGGACACTTACCTGAGTCTATGCAAAGAGGTAGTTGAGTAGAGAAGGTAGAAGAAAAAAGCAGTTGAAGAGATGGACTCTAAATTTGGAGTCAAATATGGTAGGGGGCAGAAGTCAGAAGAGACCAATGATCTGTACCCAGGAGGGCAAAGTCAGAAGTTTGGTTCTGTTATAGTAAGGACAGGGATTTAGGGGGCCTAAGCATCCCACTTGGGTTCCAGCACCAAATGTAGTAGGCAAGGTGTAGTAAACCCACCAATCTAGATCACCCTGTGGGTAGAAAGACAATTTATTGGAGGACACAAGCTACCAGCTTGCACCTGGCAGAAAAAGCCAATTTTATTGGGATGGTAGTGGTGGGACAGGGCCTGAGGGCCAGAGCAGCCTGGGAGTTAGCCTTTGATCTGTTGCACAGGCTGTTTGGGTTAATCAGGAACTAGATGCCCTTTTCATGAGGTAGTTGACCATTGGGGGCAGATAAAGGAAATGGTGGCTTTCCTGATAAGCGGAAACCTGCCTCATGAGATTCATGAGACATGTTTAGGATTTTGTTTACACAATAGTAATCCTTTTTTTTACTCAGTCAGGGTCAGTCCTGCCCAGGCTGACCCCGGTCATTATTTAAAACATTTAAACAGTATTGCCATTTGGGGGGCTGACATTGGACCTGACACTCAGCAAAGTAGAGATCTTGCTTTGAATAAGAAGCTCTCAGATTCTGTTGGGTAAGGACCACTTTCCTATTTATAAAGGAATGGCCTATTCCTTTCTCGAGAGCAGCTCTGAAAGTCCTTGTCCCTGTGTGTCCTTGGCTCTGAGATTCTGTCATAAAGTGTAATGTGCTAAACCCAGTGTACTCTCTGCTGCAGCCTCCCAAATTGGATCTAAGCTAGAACAGCGAGGCTCTGCTTATTGCATGATAAATGGTGCTCATAATATGACCTTGATTACTTGGAGATCAGGAAGTATCTCATGAATCATTGTAGACTAATTGATTCAATATGACTTTTTTCTATTGAGTGTATTTGTATTATTCCAAACCTTTGAAGTTGGTAACCTTGGGGAGCCCCTTGAGGGAAAGGCTCTGGAGCTGTTCATCGGAGTCTTGTGAGGTACATTCACAATGCTTGGAGAAGCAAGAGCTTAAGAAATGCAAACGAAAGAAGGGAGGGCAGAGTATTTGCTGGGGCCAGATTTTGCCCCACCCCCCAAGCTATTTCACATTGTGTAAAAATAATGTAGTTCTTACAACCATGCCTTATCCTCAGAGATTCCATTCTATGAGCAGCTTTTGATTGACATTTTAAGGACAGAAATGACTGTGCAGTGGGTGGGCACATGAATGACCACACCCATGAGACACATACTGATAAAGACTTTATTTCTTGAGGTAAAGAGAGCGATGCCTTTTAATTTTCAAGGTGAACTGTGGCTGCAGGCCACATGAGCATATTAAAATCCTATCAGGGATTAAATCAGGGATTATCAGGAATACTATCAGGATGGTATTAAAATCCTATCAGCCTTATTAAAATCCTATCAGGGATACCAGGCCCAAGAACTTATGGACATAGCAGACCAAGAAATATGTGCAGTTCCCTTACCTGGGTCCCACAAAGAGGTGGAAGTCTTGCACTGTGATGGGGAATGGCCTCCAAACCTGCTGACTGATCATTCAGTTTGTACATCAAATCGCAAACAGAGCTCAGCTCTAAATGTCCAATGTAATTGTGAATCTACAATCTCTTATAGATTCTTCCCTTTATATTTCAGTATTCATTCAGATATTTTAGGAACATATTTTATAAAATAGGATGAGACTGTTAGTAACTACTCAAGGGGGATCCAACCTCTGGTGAGTCACAGCAAAAAGGGCTCTAGAGCAGTGGTTCTCAACCTTCTGAACGCTGCCTTTAAAATAGCTCGTCATGCAATCTCGAATGGCTGAGAAGCACTTTAAAAAATGTTCAAAGCCCTTAGTCATATGCTAATCAAACAACTCCGAGGTTCCACCTTACACCAGTTAGAATGGTTAAGATCAAAAACTCAAGAGATAGCACACACTGGCGAAAATGTGGAGCAAGGGGGACACTTCACCATTGCTGGTGGGAGTCTCAACTTTGGAAATCAATTTAGCTGTTTCTCAGAAAACTGGGACTAGATCTACTTCAAGATCCAGCTGTACCAGTCCTGTGCATATACCCAAAAGATGCTCCACCATCCCACAAAGATACTTGCTCAACTATATTCATAGCAGCTTTATTCATAATCACCAGAAACAAGAAACAACCTACATGTCCCTCAACTGAAGAATGGATACAGAAAATGTGGCACACCTACACAATGGAATACTATTCAGCTCTTAAAAACAAAGACATGAATTTTGCAGGCAAATGGATGCATTTTAAGAATATCATCTAAGTTCCAAAAAGTGCATGCACGGTATGTGCTCAGGATACCCATGCTATACTCCGCAGACCCAAAGAAGCTAAACAGGAAGTCACAAGCAAGGATGCTTGAATCACACTTAGAAGAGGGAATAACAGTCGTAAGAGGCAGATGGAGGGAGAGAACTGGATAGAAGAGGAGATGGGGAGGGGAGGGGGGTTCAGGATCAGGTGGGGGGGACAGGAGAGATGAATGGAAGTCTGTAACTGACTGGGGTGGGGAGGTAGGGAATACCTCTAGGACATGACAGAGAACTGTGATAAGGGAGGTGCCCAAGAATCAGTGGGGGAAACCTTAGCTGTGACTCACAGCATTGGGGATATGGAACATGAAGAAGCCACCTCCTGTAGTCAGACAGAAACCCCAGTGGAGCAATAGGGACACCAACCCACCCACAAAACTTTTGACCCCAAATTTATCCTATCTACAAGAAATACAGGCACAGGGGATGAAGCAGAGACTGAGGGAATGGCCAACCAATAACCAGCTCAACCTGAGATCCATCCCATGGGCAAGCAGCAGTCTCTAACACGATTAGTGATACTCTGTTATGCTTGCAGACAGGAGCGCATTGTCCTCTGAGAGGCTCCACCAAGCAGTTGACTCAGTCAGATACAGACACCCACTGCCAAACAGTGGATGGGGTTTGAGGATTCTTATGGAAGAACAGTGGGAAGGATTGTGACCCCAAAGGACATAGGAACTCTCCAGGAAGATCAACAGAGTCAACTAACCTGGACCCTTGGGGCCCTCAGAGGCTGAACCACCAGCTAAAGAGCATTCACTGGCTGGACCTAGGCCTCTTCTCACATATGAGGCAGATATGCAGCTTGACCTTCATGTGGACCCTGAACAACTGGAGAGAGGCTATCCCAAAAGCTTTTGCCTGTATGTGGGATATGTTCTTCTCACTGGGCTGCCTCAGTTGGAGAGGATGCGCCTAGCCTCACGGAGACTTGATGTGCCAGAGTCAGGGGATACCCTGGAGAACAGGGTGGGGATGTGAAGAAGAATTGTGGGTAGGGGGCAGAGAGCTGGATGTAAAGTGAATAAGTAAAAAAAAAGTTCCTCATGCTACTTAATAACCATAATTTTACTGCTGTTATGAATTGTAATGTAAATATAAATATCTGATATTCAGGGTGTTTGACATACAACCCCTGTGGAAGGGTCACACGACACAAAGGTCGAGAACCGCTGGTCTACAAGTTTTTTGGTTGTTATGAATTCTTTATTTTCTTGTAATTTTGGTGTATACCATCTTAAACACACATGTTCTCTTTCTTACACTTAGGTAGAACAAAGTCCTTTTCAGTGTCATGAAATTAATCATGATTCATGTATATAAGTGTCTGTGTCTCGGGTGTGTGTGTGTGTGTGTGTGTGTGTGTGTGTGTGTGTGTAAGAGAGAGAGGGGAAAGAGAAAGAGGAGTCAAAAAAGAAAGGAAGGAAGGAAGATAGACAGACAGACAGAGAAGAGGTATGTTCATGCAGGTGTGTGTACCTGTGCACACAACCGAAGAGTTCAGAGGAGGACACCAGGAGTGCTGCTCTATGGTTTCCCCCTTAATCCTTTGAGAAAGGGTCTCTTACTGAACTCGGTGTTACACTGGACAAATTTGGACCAAATTTACACAGCAAGCATTCTTACCCACAAAGCCATCTCTTTGGCCTTTCTCATTTTGTTTTTGAACGCGAGGTTTTGCTATGAGGCTCAGGCTGACATCAACCCCATTAGCTTCCTCCCTTAGCCTCTCGAATGCTGAGATTACACGTGTGCCACCATAGTTGAGTCTTGAAATGGAAAATTCTGCCAGTCTAAAACCCTCAACCCCTGAACATCAGTCTTGCTGAGGCTAATGGCAAAACGCAGACAGCTTAAGAGAAGAGAAGGCAACAAAGGCTGAGAAGAAATGGCTCGCCTTCATACCTAATGCATTACTTCACTCTCACACAAGCAATAGCCATAAGCAGGTGTTTTTTCTAACTCCACCCCCAGCCATGCCAGATCCCCATTGTCTGTCCTGGTGGAACATAGCTGGGCTGGGAGCATTTCTCATGGACTGTGCCTCACTGTAACCCTCTCTGCTGGATGATGCTTCCTGGACTGTGCAGGCACCCCAGCCCAGGCTCTCTAGATTCCTGTGAACTATCAGATGTTCTATTTTCATACCCTCTTTCAGATCCAAAACTTGCGTATTTCTTAGCCTAAGTTTATTGTCGCATACTTCATGTGAATTTTTATTTTAAGCCTCATACATCAACCTTAACATGGTGTTCTTGGAGAAATTATAAAACGACTGCTTTAACTTTTTTTTTTTCTTTTATTGAATTAGGACATATATTACAACATCTGTTTCATAGTTACTATAATAAATAATGTTTCAGTTCTCAAGACTGAGTTATAAAAATAATTGATTTTGACATTAGCCCATCTATTTAATATGCTCTATAAAATTTTTGAAAAATTCCACATAACACGATTGCCTGACAAACAGTCTGCTGAAGGATAAAGAGCTTGGAGTTCTCTCTGCAGAGTTCTTTAGAAACAATTACTAAAGGACTAAAAAGGTATCTGCGGTCCCTCCCCGTGTTTGTTTATCTGCCCAGTGGAGCTGATGGTAAATGTCTGGTATTTGTTTCTATGGTTATAAACCGTCCCACCCTTCTGGACATTTACATTGAATCAGCCAGCCAGCTAGTTCCGGGAAAAAAAAAAATAAAAGCATCTGGGAGTAATTAAAATAAGAGCTATAAATTTTTTTTTTTTTACCGTCGTACCATTTTTTTTCTGTCAGACTCTAACAAAATTCAACAAATCTGAAACAAGATGAACATATCTGAAAGTATGAAAATATACTAGCAAATAGGAAGCTTATTAGTAATTGATTCTAGCTACTAAAGCTGTGTGAATAAGGTGTTCCCATCCATATCCCGACACACACCACAAATTGTGTTTACAACAGGCTACAAACAAGCTTATGCAGGGCTGGCCCTCTTGTGAATTGTAAAAGAAGTCCCAGAGGCTCCTGGGAAAGAACTCTTGAGGGAAAGGTGGGGCCAAACATAGCAGTTGGTTCAGAAGGGTTCCAATTGTCAGAGGCGCTGGGTAAGGAGGAGCAGCCTAGCACCTGTCACTCCATTTTGTCCTCCAGTACTTGCTCCACAAACCCACAATAAAAAGCAACTGCAGAGGAAGGTTGAAGTAAGCTTTCAAGGAAGGCTCTTGCCTGCACAGACTTAGCACTAAAAGCTTTAGTATCTGTAGCAGTGAGCACTGCCATCCCTGTGCCCAAGGTTCCAGGAGACCCTTCAGTAAGAAGAAAAGGAAGTAATCAATGGCGGGATACCTCCCTATAATGTCCCCTCTATTGTTGGAGATGCATTGACTAAACTAGCCATTTCCATTCTGTGTAGGAAAGAGAGGTTGTAGTTATGAGAGTCCCAGGTGTTTGAACCACACCCAGTAAGGCGGAGCCAAAAACCCAAGGCTCTAAGACTTGCCTGCTACCCTAGCAAGGCCAGTTTTAAGAAGCCAGCTAGTCTTGCTTATTAAGCAATCTGAAAACCTTCCCACATGTCTGAGACTGTCTAAGATTGTTGAAACTTACACAGGATTCTTTCAGATAACAGACCAGAAGGGCGAAAATATTAACAGACTCAACTTTATTTAACTGTGACATTTCTTTCAATATTACATTGTCGTCACATCATCACCTGCAACATTGTGGAATTTAAAAAGGAAAAAGGCAAATAGATAAATAAATAAATAAATAAATAAATAAATAAATAAATAAATAAAGCAAAAGTCAGCTGTTACAAAGTTGCAACATTTACCTATGGCAATCATTACTAGCTATGCCAATACCTACAGAATATAGAGAGTAAGTAGGGAGAATCAGAAGAACATTGCTTAGAGCAGCATTCTTCTGGCTGTGTTGCAAGCGCACATTTTTACATCAAAATCTCTTTTATTGGCCTGGTAAACTGTTGCAAGAATGGCCTCACTGAGAATGGAGCGCTGCTTCATATCATCCCTGGGAAGCCTTCAGTTTGCTTCTCTCGAGCCAATAACCTGTCAGTCAGCGTTCATGCCAACTGTAGCTTCTCAGTGACATCAACAGACATCAAAGGCATCATAGGAAAGCCTTACACACAATGAATTACCATCACCACACCCTGAAGTGACCAGAGTCATTATGAAAACAGATATTAATGAACACTAAGCCAGTCTAGGAATGTCCATCCCAGAAGGATGCGAAGATCTGGAATAGGAACAGGAAATGATGTCATATTTAACAGGGGTCATACTTAGTGACCACAAACATTAACACATTTTTGTCAACACTCTCAAAGGCTACTCTTAAAACAGTAATGAGATGATCCATTGGGCACATAAATACTCTAGAATTTCTGCCAGTATATTATATATGTATAATCTTCGATTGTTTATAGATTGACAAGGAGGCCTATACTGTGTTCGTTCTGTGGCAATCCTAGATCAGGAGGCTACAGGCATAGGTATTACTGTGCATTTCAAGCCATTGAGACCTTGCTCTATGCAGCTATGTGACTTCACTCATGATAATGTCCATTTGGGCAACATGGACAACTGTAAACATCTCCTTTAATGCAAAGCATCACTAACAATACAGATATAGCTAACCAGGGATGGGGGTAGTTACTTATGCTTCAGTTGCCCTGAGCAACAACCCAGAAACAAACCAGAAACCCAGATATTTTTTAAAATTCAGTACCGAAATTGTTTAGAATTATAAAGGACTGTGTTTTAAATGGCAAATTCATAGTTACTTTAAAAAGTGTAAGTTTGTGTGTGTGTGTGTGTTTGTAAATGTGTATGTGTGTGTTTGTGTGTGGGTGTTTGTGTGTGTGTGTGTTTGTGTATGCACATGCACAGTGTACACAGGTGTCCCCAGAAGTCAGATAAGGGTGTCAGGTAGCCTTGACCACGAGTCAAAAGAAATAGTGAGCTGCCGTGTGGACGTTGGGAACCCAATTCAAATCCTGTGAAAAAGCAAGTGCTCTTAACTGCTGAGCCATTCCTCCAGCCCACATGGTTAATTTTAAATTGAATTTCGGCTAAGAATGTGAAATGACTTATGACTTTAGTTAATAATGTTTACAGCACTGCTGCCAAAATGTCACTTGAAAACTAGAATACTTTTTTTAAAACGTTGGATGTGATAGTGGGCAGTATAAGAGAAGTCACATTGTTCATGCTGTAGATTAATATATTTACCGGAATTGTACCAATTCCTTCATCTTTAGAGACTCAGAAATAAGAGCGCTGGGGAGAGAAATCAAAATGGGGTGGGGGAAAGAATTAGATTTATTGTACAGAATGACCGTTGATTTTAATAATAATACACTTCCATGGACTGAGATGAAATACGTATCTTAGCAACCTTCCTTGAAGTAGCTTAGATAGATCCATATTCCTACTTTTTAATGGCAAGCAGTGACTTGTAGTCTTCATGGTCCACTGTCACTCTTTGGCACACTTAAACAGGAGGTCAAACAGAAAGGAAGGAAAATGGCACCTGAAGGGCTTTTGTGTGCTTAACAGTAAATTTTCCTGATGCAATGTTGAAACCTCGGCTTTTCTCTGGCCTAAACATGGAAATAATTCAATGTGCAAATATGTGGAAATTCATATCTAAGAAGCCTTAGTACTTATTCGGTTCCCATGAATAGGAAGATATATGCATAGGCTTTGAAGAGGAAAAATGACATCATGCAAATGGGCTGAAGAAATTACAATGAAATACGTTACCGTTTATCCCATCCAGACAGCAGCAGAGAACGTGAGGAGTAGAACTGTCCTTATGCCCCAGTGCATAGACTAGGAACCAGAGAGACAGAGAGACAGAGACTCTCTGAGGACTGCATGACATAGGCTCACAGGCCTGAGTGGAGTGGCTTGTCATCTCAACATGCTGTTTGTCAGGAGAGATGTAGTTATATGTTAATGACATTAAAAATAAAATTAAATAAAAAAAAAATCTTTACACTGACATGCCCCTCCTCTTTATATAGTCCCTAGTGAAAGACAATGAGCGGTAGGGGCCATGGTGGAGCCTATTTGTAACTTTATTTTTTTTTCAGTTATCTATTTTAATGATAGTTTGTAAATACTTTAACCTCCCTTTTAGCTCACCACCCACCAGAGTAGTAGAAAAGAAAGGATCGGGGGGGTGTGTGGACCTGTTTAGAAAGGTTCTTTGGAGCAACTCCCATCTATGTTGTCTAGAAATCGGCAGTTCAGTTCACAGGTTAGCAGCGGCAGCTCTATCCACTCATTAACACTTCATGCATACACCAACAGTCCAGTTTGGTAGAGTTGGGTTAGCAACAGCTGTGACATGACCTAGCAGAGGCAGCCAAGCCTCAGCCTCAGCATACATCAGCAGGAGGGACCAGTAGAAACGCCAGGAGACGTTCTCAGCTGTGCCTCTCTCAGGGATTGAAGATCAGTGAAGACTTAAGATGCACAAGCTTTACACAGTTAGCTCTATCAGTAAGCCAAGCTCCCCCAGCCACGGTCTGCTGAGTCCCGACTAATGGGGCTTAACCATGCAATGGAAGGTGAGCAATAAGGCAGACCAATATGTGTGTATAGTTAGTGTAGAATCCTTTATCATGAGTCCTTTCACATGTCTGCTTTAGCAGAACATTCTTTCTCCTATGTCAGATTAAGCTAAACATTCCTTCATGGGTCTGCCTTAGTCTTCCACCTGTGTCCACGTCAGGAAAACATTCCTTCACGTGTTTGCCCCAGCAAAACACCATCCAACACAACTGACTCTCCAAAGAACCCTTAAGTTTCCACTTCACTGTTCTTTTGGAGGTCTGTGGTATTTCGTGAGGATTGAATATTTCGGCTTAAAACCTATGTTTCTCTCCAGAAGACAAGCTGATTTTTACCTTCTTATTTTTATCCTGACTGAATGCACCCACAAAATTCCATTATTAAGGGCTGAATAATACCAGGTACCAAGCATTATGAATGGTGCAGCACCCAACTCACTCTGAATAGCTTCTTCACACAGTGCTGAGGGACTCAGCCCTCCTGAGGACTCTTCCGGAGCTTCACCTGTCTCCTGTCAGGCTAATCATGTGACACCTTTCACGGTGATATGGCCTTTGAGTGTGTTTCCCATGATCCAAGGGAAGTGTTGAATGCAAGAAAAGGAAGAAAAATAAGACTTGTTACCCTTCAGCATTTCCATGGTCCTAAGAATACTGAGGAAACATTTTATATTGAAAAAAAAGGAAGTAGGGAGAGTGGAGAGGAAACCAATTAACATTACTAATTTATCAGCCATTCATTCTGATGAACAGTCTCCCATTGAGGTTATGATACAGATCCGTGTATGTGAATCTTTGGATAAATTGCATGAGAGTCTATATTCTCCCTCTTCTCTTACTTTGATTCTTTCACTATTATCCATAACTCATCATGTCTCTTTAGAGTATGGCTTCTTTAGTGTGAAGCTACTCCAATATGAGCGGGTCCTTAACGCTCATAGTAATCTGGAATACGCTTAGAGCAGGCTATTTAATTGGTTATACCAGATCAAATGAAAATATTTGATTTCTTACCTCTTTCTAATTATTTGATACTTGGGTTACATTGGCCTTACAGGTTGCGTGATTGTGTGTGTGTGTGTGTGTGTGTGTGTGTGTGTGTATGCAGTTACTACATTTGAAATACAGTGTCATCAAAGTCCTTCTGATTTCTTTACCCCACACCAGTAACCCCACTCTCTGCCCTGCTTCACAAGGTGTCAGTTCTCTTTGCTGCATCCTATGCCTTTGGTATCACAAGGCAAGACACGTGTCCTACAGAGATCAGGGTAATCAAGTCTAAAAGAAAGCGAAGAGACATTGACACACAGAGATGCTGGACATTCCCAAAGTCACACGCACGCTAACAGCAGGGCACCCCATAAGACCATGTTTAAAGCAGGTTCCATTTGAGAACCAAGCTTGTGAATAAAGAGAGTGGCTACAGTCAGCAATATTACTTATCTCTCCCATCATGATACAGATCTGAGGGGATGTGGACGAACGAGAGGTGAAGGAAGTGAAACCATGGCTCTCTACTGCAATTTCTAAATGCTTTTCCTTATACCCACAGACAAGTGCAGTCCTTACTCTTCACCAAGGAAACTTCTCTTTGCAACATATAGAGACCACCACAGAAACCCACAACCAATTGAGTGCAGCGCTGTGGAGTCCAGTCCCAACATAGACATCTACAACACATCCTCATACCTAGGGCTCAGGGAACGTTGTGAAAGATGGGGCAGAAAGATTGTAGGAGCCAGAGGATCAAGGAGTTTGCTGTGAGGCTGTGTCTCTAGATCAGAAGCTATATGCATAAAGTCTCCCCAACACGACTGCACAAATGTGAGCTGAGCAAAGACAACAATACACGTGCCAAAGTGGATGGAGGAAATCCCAAGAGGCCCCAATCCCCAATCTGACACAAAGAACCAAAGCCAATTGAATAACTGAGATTGGACAAGGGCTTCTCCGGGGAGAGAACACCAAACAGTTAACCAGTGCCACATGTCAGCCCTGGAAACATAGATATTACATGGATTGAACAGCTTATATTCAGTAATATATCTGTATATACATAAACATATACACTTGCAATAATAATTAGTGAAAAAGGATGCCAGGAATTTGTAGAAGAGTGAGGAGGGCATCTGGGATGTTGTAGAGGGAGGAAAAGGAATGAAGAAATATTACAATTATATTATAATCTCAAAAATTAAAAAAAAAGAAATATACCAGCAATTAAGTGAGTTAAGTGTAGAGATCTTGATTCAGAAAAAACCAATATTCACAATATGTTATGGGGGAAGTATTTGTTGGACATCCTATTTTAAAACATTTTTAAAGTATAACTGTATATTTCATTCTATGAGGTGCAGTAGGAATCATTTGTACATAGCATTTGTTTACCTCCCACTTCCATTTCTGTCTTGCCCAACCCCATTGGGTCCACCAGCCCTACCAGGCTGAACAGGGCTTTGCAAATTTTCGTAGTTTCCTTTTTTCCTTTGGACTTGGCATATGACAGGCATGCAAAGGGCTGTTTAGTGAAGACACAGCAAGTACATATTAACATCTCTTTCACAGCTGCATCAGCTCAAATAGTTGATTTGAACAGATGCAGAACTGGTTCATGACAGAGCAGGCATTTTTAATGCTTTCACCTTCTTTTCATTTAATCAGCTAAGGGACCTTTTGAAGGCATTTCAACACACATACAGTACCTACTCATCTCGAAAAGATTTAGCAAACACAGTGTACGCCATTTTGTTAGCATGTTCAAATTGTTCATGAGCCTACATGACTTACTCTGAATCCCTCAATTCATCACAGCAGTGCTGTTTGTCACTAGCTTAGTGGCGAAGTACCTTCACTGTCATATCACCAATGACATCATTTTTACATCTTTTGTAACCTCCACTCGATTTTAACTTCTTTGCAGATAGAGGTCCTGTGCCATTTGCATATGTTGTACTCTCAGAAGCATGTGCAGTGTTACTTACACAGTAACAAATACTTAGCTCCTTTAATATACTGATCACAGTAAACAGGTCATGATTGCTTTCTTCCACAATATGAAGCTACGAAGAGATACTGAGAAGGCTTTCACTTCCACAGTAGTCTTCTTACCTTAGAATTACCTGGGAAGACAGTCTCAATAAGGGAATACCTATATCAGGTTGGCCGAAGAGCCTATTCATGGGAGATTGTCTTGATGGCTTTGACTGATGTGGGAAGACCCAATCTGAATGTTGGGGGACAGCGACATTTCCTGGTTTAGGACATTTCCTGGACTTTATAAGAGTAGCAGTACAATAACTGAATAGTAGAGATGAATGTATCCATTCTCTGTCTGCTCTTGACTGTGGATAGATGTGCTGGGTAGTTTTTATATCAACTTGACATAAGCTAGAGTCATCTGGGAAGAGGGAGCCTCAATTGGAAAATGTCCCTACCAGATTGGTCTGTGGGCAATTCTGGGACATTTTCTTGATTGATGATTGACATGGACAGACCCAGCTCTCTGAAGTAGTGCCAGCACTGGGTGGGCAGCCCTGAGCATGATAAGAAAGCAGAACAGGTAATCATGAGGAACAAGCTGGTAATTAGCACTCCTCCATAGATTCTACTTCATTCCTGTCTCCAGATCCCTGCTCTGCTTGAAGTTCCTGCCCTGACTTCCCTCAGTGGTAATGGACTATGCTGTGAAGTATAATCCAAGCAAACCCCAAGTGGTTTATGGGCATGGTGTTTTGTCACAATGGTAGAGACTGAGACAAAGTGACTAGGTGTTTCGAGTTCCTGCTGCTGTAACTTCTATGCTTTGGTGGGCAGGAACCTTGGTCTATGAGCTGAAACCAACTCCTTTCTCCCAAGTTGCTTTTTATCAAGATATTTTATTGCAGCCACAGAAATAAAACCAAAATATGTATGAAGACCTAGTAGCCTCTATCATTTGCTTCTTCCACAAATGATTCCATATATTTGGGGCAAAAAGAGTTCCTTCAAAATGGCATATTTTTTGGCCTGGCTAATAGTGACAGATGCTACCATCTTAGGGTCATGTCATATCCTATGGAAATGCTCTTGCCCTTTGAACACACACACCATTGGTACAATCAGAGCTAGGGCCCATGACAGCTTTCCACATTTACTACATAACTAGAAGCTACAAAACCAATAGATTACAACATCCTAGAACAAAATGTTATTTAGGAAGGTCTCAGTGAGTCCAAAGAGCACGTTTTCTCAAGCGTGAAACAGTCTTGCACAGGTACAGGTGGATGGCAAATAAGACACAGGAACGCTTTGCTCCATCAGTAGCCCCAAGCAACCCTGTTCCCCCTGCTACTGTGTTTATGACATGCACACAGAATGGACTGCCAAAAGTACCCAATTTTCAGCTCAAGAAGTGCTCAATCATTTCTTCCACATCTTGACTCATGAGAAGTGATTTTCCAAATTCTTTCCGACGCTGGAACTGATCCAGGGAGAGGTCACTGAGCTAACTTCTCCTGAAAGTTTTAAACGTGTATGCATCTGAGCATGGGCCTTGTCCATATGCTTCTGATTCATTTATATTGAACTCATGAAAGGCCTGTGTCATAAGGGTTGTTTGATGTTCAAGAATCCTTGAGGGTTTTAAATGCAATTTTATACTTACTGTCTTTCACCATTTTTCTTAGTGAGCCAGACGTTGTCACAAGTAAACAAGCTTGGACCCTTGAGAATCTGGGATTTACTCTTATATTTAAAATGATGAGGAGTTGGCTGGCAGTTGGGAAACAAGGCATCCTTAGCCTTGGGCACTTGCTGAAACCATTCCCCAGAGGGTAGGAGGGGCTTAGGGTGAACAGGGAAACTCCCTGCAGAAGACCTTCGTTCGTTTTGTGGTTGAGTCATTCAATTCCAAGAGTCAGCCTCAAAGCTGAAGCTAATAGAGTCTTGGAAGGTAGCTGAGGGCTCTCCCTTGCCAGCTTGGGAAGGTGGCTTTAAAATGTTTCTACTGCACAAGTGTTTCCTTTTTGTGGAAGAGAACCCAGTGAAGCTTTTCAGGAAAGTGGTGTGTATTCACCTGAATGCACCACCTCCTACATTGATGTACTGAAGAGTCAAGACAAGAATCTCTGGCTACAACTGAAAACTAATTAAGGCTGCTCTCTTACAAACATTTTGTGGTTCATTCCATTCTTCCCTGATTAAGAACAAAAGGAAAGGGAGTCATTTAGTGCCATGAGTCACTTGAGGTACAATGGAAGGAATTTCAAAAGGCTCATGAGACAAAATGAAGCTGACATTATAAAAGCCGTGTCTACACACTAATTTAAACTGTCAACTCACTCCCAAGGAAGAGTCCTGACAGACAGAGAATTAACGCTTGAAAGACCTCATAAATCACTGCGATTAACACCAGAGTGAATGGCTTAACATACATTTCTGCCATCAGAGAGCTAGAGGGCTTCAAAGAGGTCCTGTAGGACTTGATGGGGAAATTGGTTGTAACAACTAGAAAGAACAATTCTCAAATATAGTTCCTTGGAGATTTCAAAGCATCAGCATCACCCACCACAGTTATTTCAGATACCCGAGTGAGTGAAATACAATCTGCCCACTTTCAGGATTTGGGATATAGTGTAATAAAAAGTGACTTGAGACATGTTAAAACTCAAAAAACTATGATTTACAAATACCCAACATTCTTCAAGCCCCAAACCATTAAAAATAACTAAAATGCTTCTTAAATGTGTAACTCGGTGGTGGCTTCCACACCACAGTGTCCAGCTCCCGTTTCCCATTTGTGTCTCTCCCAATAATTCTGCTTCATGCCCAGTTATTATCCAGTAAGACTCACTGCCCTCTCTCCCACTAGGCTGGGTTTCTAAGCTGTGTTGCCAAGACAAAGACGCCTCCACAGAAAATGTTAGCAGCCTCATCAACTTTTGTATTTTTAAGTATTGGATTTGGGGGGTCTTTGAGTTAGGGATAAAAGAGCCTCTTGTAGTCTGCTGCACAGACTTAATGACATGAGGAACCCATGTGCTCACATGGTTTGAGAGAAGCCATGATGCCCGTGAAGCCATTGGGAGTGGCACAACCCTTCCACAAAGGAAAGAAAACTGTGAGCTCTGTAGGGTTAAGTTTCAAGATAGTAACTGCTCTTCCACTCCCAAAGCCACCCCGATTATTTCTCTATAGGTATCACCCCAACCCACACAAAGACCCCATAAAACTCAACATTGCTTCCTGAGTCCTTTATACACCCTGGATGAGCTTTGACTTGGATCTTATCACAACCCTACAGAAATGAATTTCTGAAGCACACGTTGATCTGATCAGTTCCTCTCTAAATCAGAAACTTTTGCATGCAGCAATTTTATTCCTCCCCCCCCCCCTCCTTCCCCTTTTGGCTTCAATGAAAGTGATGCAGAAATCCATATGGAGAAGAGTGGAGTATAACTGATACACTCTTCACACTGAACCCATCCTTAGCCAGGACACAGCTGCTAGGTCCCTGTTCCTCTCCACACTCCACAGCTCTCCCTCTGCTCCCCTATCTGAAGCAGCTGTGGGAAAAACTCAGAGGCCAGAGTAGGTGATAAACAGAGAGGCTAAGAACGCCTTTGAGGAAGCGCCTTGAGGTGAGTCAATTGACTGAACCATGCACCCAGCTGTGGGACAACTCACTCCTCAGCTCCAACACATAAAACTGACACCCCAGCTTCAACATGGGTCTCAGGACCCCTTTAAGGATGTGATCTGCTCCAAAAGCATCTCTTTCTGGTTCATGTGTATGTCAGTTCTCTGCTCAGTGGGAATCTTAGCAGAATGTTTTAGCACTGCTACAGAGATTGAATTATAGTCACATTGCTATAATCCAGGTCCGTAATGTGATGCCAAAACTATTGAGTTTTATATTTTATTATTCAAAAAAAAAAAAAAAAAAAAAAAGCAGCAAGCATGCAATGTAACCAAAATTCCTCCTCAGGCTGATCTTCTGGATTCCAAAGCAGAACTCTGACCAGAAACTGCAAAAAGTGGTCTCAATAAAACTGTTGTAAAAAGCATGCTGCTTCCTCGAGGCTAGACTCAGTCACATGCCCACAAATCTCCACCAAACCACAGACTTAGAAAAAACAGACCTTCGCCTCACTCTCCTACTCAGAGCACAAAGATTAGTGTGTGTGTGTGTGTGTGTGTGTGTGTGTGTGTGTGTGTGTGTGTGTTTCTTAAAATGGCTCCATTTGAAAAATGAAAATTGCCACAGAATTCCCACAAGACCATCAAAAAAGATGTTGGCTCTAAAGAGGGAAACACCATGGAGATACCTACTGAACACAGTGCCCTAAGACAGGAAACTGGACCTCATGATCTACTTATGAAGTCACTGTCTGTGTCTTCCTGCTCAGCATACTCACAAGGCTGAAGCTGCCTGAAGACTCCAGCAGCCCTGTTCTAATGGTTCATGTGTATTTCAGGGCTCTCAGTTCATCATGAGCTCAGAGATGCACCAGGCCCTTGTGGTTCCTTGTAAAGTTTCATAGAAAACTGTCCCAGGTATTAGGCAGAGTCTCTGGCATTGGGATGGGGCGAGCCTGCCAGCTCTTGAAGTGCTAGAAGAACGGTTTGATTTGGTTACGCTATTCCAGGCTCCAAGTGCAGGGAACACTTTGCCAAGCCAGGACCTGTGCTTTGTGTTTGCAAGTCAAATGACGAGCCCGTTAGAAAATCACAAAGATCATATTTGGATTTGGCCATATCTTGCTGACATTCCTCCTGTGTTTGTAAACATTGCTGACTTTGACCCCAGTCTCTCACAAATCCATGACCAACACCAAACAGCCCCAGAGGAACTGCAGAACAGAATGTGATTTTGTAATACAAAACAGGATGGCTTGCTAAATGGGCAGCTCTGGAGTGAATGCCTGACATAATCCTGCTTACGTCTTCTATGATAATCATTTCCATCTTTAGAACACAGGCAAACAACGCTTCCTTGGATGGTACTTCTAGAAGCTGGACCAAAATCCCTTCTGCTGGGTGAGCTGCATGCAATAGGGTACCGAGGCAGAGGGTGCAAGAAGACACAACATTGCCTGTGAAAGTAAGCATGAGGAAAGCCAAACCAGAGTGCTAGCCAGGAGATGCTTCTGCCGATGGCAAATAAGTCTAACAGCGGTGATCCGGTGACCCCACCCCAAACGCTTGGAAAAAACGTTCCACCCATGGCTTTCTTAGGCACACACTCATTGAGTGAACACTGAGTATCTACTACATGCCATGAGTGTGGTTCATAGGCAAGGATCATTGTGAGGAAGAGATCCCAAACCGACATTTACTAGGGACCTCAGGTATTTAATACGTATTTGCAAATCCATTCAGTCTCACCTATCAGAGCATTGAAATAGAGTCCTCATTTACATAGGAAATGAATCAACCTCTGGCATTAGCTGTCACCATCTACCTTGTCTTTTTTGTGCACTGCTTACTTAATCCGGCCTCTCTGGCCCGTGAGCTTCTGGGCATTCTCCTGTCTCTGTTCCCCACCCTACCACAGTAGCACTGGGGTGGTAGGCACAAGTTGCCTCATCTGGCTTTGCATGGGTTCTGAGATTTGAACTCAGGGCTTCATGTTTGCATGACAAGTGCTTTACCCACCAAACCATCTCATCAGCCCCAGATATCCTAAGAACTTCCTAATATATAATGAATTTGATAATAAAAGGGTGTGTTTGCAAATGATATTTTTCTAGTTACTTCATTAGTAATTTATTGAGCTTCTGTACATAAAAGGAAAATAAAGGCCCATACAAGATAATAATTTAAAGTGAGAAATACATTACAATAGTGTTGACTGAATAAAGTCCTATAGATAATACACCATCATCAACATAGCTTTTCTGAAAATCAGGTTCAGATAATATACGGTGTATCTTGAAAGATATATTCAGGTTATATTTGATTAAAAGATGTGAAATCAAGACTTATCAGTTAATTTAACTTTTTTGTTTTTATCAGAGGACATCCCACTGATGGCCAACAAGGCCCTCCTCTGCCACATAAGTGGCCAGCACTATGGGTCTCTCCATGTGTATTCTTTGGTCGGTGGTCCAGTCTGCAGGAGCACCGGGGGTGTCAGGCCAGTTGACACTGTTGCTCCCTCCATGTGGCTGCAAACCCCCTCAGCTCCTTCAGTCCCTTCTCCAACTCCTCCATCCAGGACCCCACACTCAGTCCAATGGTTGGCTGCGAGCATCCACCATCATAGGACATCTTAAAGTTAAATGTGATCTTTCATAAAAAGAGAAAAGCATCTGAGAATGAACCAAACTTGGAGTAGAGTAGATTTGGGACAAGATGTTTTCTCAAAATTCAGTAAACACCAGGTCTAAGTCTGCTAGAATTGGTAATCAAAGTTCAGTTCAACTTTTAATATTCATAATCAGCACGGGCTACTACCCAAGAATTGTATGAGGTGCTAAGTAGGCAGCACAGAAGTGTCGAAAAGTTTAGATGTGTGTGCTATGCTAGGGGAACTGAAAGGCTGTTTATAGAGTCTGCTGACATTTCTTCTCTTTTCTAGTTAAAGAGAGGCAACAGGTAACATCAGATTCATCTTGATCAGTTTATCTAGCCCATAATAGTTGAAAGTTAATGGTCGCATCTGAATAGACATTGTCCTGAACTAAGATTCTTGGGTCTTTCTGTAGACTGTAGGTTAAACATTTTTTTTTAACAATTGCATTTGATTTTAGAGCAGTCTTTTAAAATTCTGCTGTCCATATTTCCTTGCATGTATCACAAGCCACACCTTTTTCTCCACATAAGGAGATGACTAAAATATTTAAACTTTTAAAATTAGAACTCGTCAGCCTAATATAGTTTGATCATAATCAAACAGTAGCTGCACAAATACAAAACAGAAGGTGCTAGCGAGATACAGATCTGGCAAAGGATGGCTTGTGATGGCCAAGTAGACCTTCTCAACTTTTGGGTTGTTTCTTCAAGATTAAATCCACTTTTTATAAATCATGCCATCACAAACGCTCTTCCAAATTTAGAATCTTAGAATCTGCCTTGAGATACTTAGAATTTCACATTTTTTTTGAAAGGGAAAATGGATAACTCTGGCTAACTGGTCAGTCTTTGTTTTAAGATGAAATATGAGGCTTTTAAAAGGCAGCTGTAACAGTGACATCACATCAGAAGCTGAGTGCTAATGAGAAATCAGACAATGAAGGTCCAAAATAATCATCCTTAGAAAACCTATCCCCACCTGCAGGATTCTAGACACTATTCAGGAAATCTCAGCGTGTGGAGGGGCTTTGTAACTACCCTCTTGGGAAGGATTAGACTTACCAACGTTCAGGAGACAGATTCACCTTCTCAGAATTTACCAACATCTGAGAGCAAGGGCTTTACATATGAAGTAACCAAAGGAATCGTCTTAAAGTAGAAGTGAACAAAAGGAAGAAAAGATAAAGTGACGATCCATCTTTTGTCTTTGTCAGTGGCCTCCAAATTGGGAGATGAGTCTTGGAGGGTGTGTGAGGGAACTGGTTTTAAAGATGTGATTAAAATCTCCACGCAGATCCAATTTTCCTGTAGAGCCATGCAGTCGATTATCATTATAGCAAGTGCTCAATAAGTGGTTCTATTAATGGTGGTCTCATTGCTTCACTGGGACTTGTCATTGGATTGATGTATGTGTTAGTTATGGAACTGCTCCAGGGAGCCCTACCAAGACTTTGAAATGTGAAGTCTGGGTAGCTGAGAACAGCAGCAAGGCATATAGAGAATAGCTACATGCTCCAGGTCACTAAGACAGTCTCAGTTTGGACCAGTTATGCTAGCTTGATAGTAAGGGTACTGGTATCATTCTCAAAATTATTCTGTCTTGGAAAATAAATAATATGGTGATACTGCAAAAAGTATAGAGAGACTATCTTGTGTGTTGTATGGATGCACTATCTGTCAATTAAAAAGCCTATGGCTTAGGCAGTAAATAAAAGGGGGAACATCTGGGAGGAAGAGAATGTATGGGATAGAGCCGGGTGGGAGGTTGGGTTGGAAAGATGTAACTAGAGGGATGGTGGCACCTGAGCACAGCCACGCGGCGAAATGTAGATTTACATAAATGGGTTATCTTTAGTTAGGATCTAGTCAGAGAAGAGCCTAGCTATATGGCCAAGGGATTTGTAAATTTTGAGTCTGATTCTTATTTCTGGGAGCATGGGGCTTGGAGGAAAAACCTCAGACCTAACTTCTGCCCATAAGTCCAAGTAAGAAATCCAACGAGAAGTGAAAGGTAGACAAACTCAATGTTAAGATTAAGATAACACAATAGTTTTCAGTAAACAGAGAAAAGAAAACTCACTTCCTGGATCAACCCAAGTTTCTGATTTTCTTCTCTTCGGACTACCGAATCACTTAACTGGTGACATAAACTTATGTTAACCAGAACCCCCCCCCCCAATTTATCAATAAGATGAAGGTGAATCAAAGGGGGGGAGGTTTACAAATAATATTTGGTGTACAAATTCAAACTTTGAATAGTTCCTTGTCCTAAAATTATAACATTAATATAATAGTGTAAAGAGCTAAATTTTGAAAATAATTAGCAACAAATAAACCAAGATTCCTGGTATGATAGGGCACACCTATGATCCCAGTAGTCAGGAGGCTAAGGTAGGGGGATAGTGAGTCCAAGGTATGGCCTAGGCTACATATGGAAACCCAGTGGAAAAAAAGTAAATAAAACAAAATAAGCTAAGACAATTTACCACAGAGTCTACGTAATCCCCTCCTGAAGGGTTCAGGAGGACATGGTGTCTCTGAAACAGAGAAATGATGAGCCAAGATGACATTGGATAAATGGGAAGTGTAGGGGTAGGAGGCATGCAGACTCAATATGCACCAAGCAAAGCCAGCATTGTTTCAAAACAGCACAGAAGTAACCTGAAATGCCCATAGTAACCCACTAAAAGTAAAATCATGCTATAAAAGACAGGACTAAGAAGCCTCTATGGATAAAGGAGAACGACAGATTAAGTTGACAAGAGTAAAGACTGTGGACAGAAAATTGGCCAAGGAAATCTGACCAGTGCGCGAGGGAGATGGAATAGAATAAATTATCAAAGATACACAAAAAGAAAAATTTACTGAAAAAAGCAGTGTGAATTACACAATTAAAAACATATTATGAATCAAATAAATTAAGTAAAGAGTAAGAAAAGCCAAGCATGATAAAATTATAAATTTTTAGAATAATGGAGAACCTTATTAAAATCATTAAAACAGAAAAAAATATAAAAGATCAGGCTTTGCCTTGCTGTTAAACACACACACACACACACACACACACACACACACACACACACACACACATTTGGTGAGCTACAACATTTGATTCTGACCCAAGATTTTACATTTAGAAATGAAGAATTTTTCAGATATACACAAACTTACAATTAAATTAAGTAGCTCTTATTTTTCTATAAGGTTATACTAGTGGCCAGAAGAGATAGCCTATTACCCAGAAAATACTTAACAAAATTTTCTTTGAGTATGCAAAGAAAAGTTTAATTTTTAAAATAAGCAATTATATCCTCTGTGCTCTAATCACGGTGAAACAATCCCAAAATTATTTGCAATGCGCAAGCAAATAAACATACTACATTGAGGTTTTCAGTTAAACTTCTACACCAAGACGAACTACTCCAAGCAAGGGAAAACTGTGTGCTTTCTCACATGGACCAAGAGGACATTCTCCAGTGATTCAGATTGAACACAGAGGAAGAGGATGGTCTGACGACCAAGAGCAGCAGAAAGCCACATGGCAGGGATAGCCAATCTGGAAAGCCAGCATTCACAGTGGAACAGTTGGCTCCACATAAACAGGAAAATTTAAGACCCAAATATTTTGATTTAGCTTTGTTTAAAATTATTGGGGAGACTGCATGTCATGAGGCTAAATGGCATTTAAGCTAGATGCATATAGGCAGAAAATAATTGTTGACACAACCTTTTGTTTGAAAAATTGGAGAAGTTGAAGTTTTACCTAGAGAAAAGAAAGGTTGAGCTAGGAAGGCGGAGTGTCTATATAATTTAATTTATATTTAGTTTGCACCTTGTTGTCAGGAAAGTTGTTTTATCTAGTCCCTTAACAAAAAATGTTTCCAGTGAATTTCAAATAATGATCTCCATTGACTGAGATCTGTGACCTATGACCTAGGCTTATTTAGATTTATATTAGAAACTGGATCTTTATGTTTCCCCTTTATAAAACCATTTTTACAAAATTTTGTGCATGTGTATGTATGTATATAATGTATGTGTGAAAACATGTGCAGATATGTATGTATGCATGTGTGGAGGTCAGAGGTCAATGTCAGGTGCCTTTCTCCATAGCTCTTTTTAAATTTATTTATTTATTTATTTATTTATTTATTTATTTATTTATTTATTTATTTATTTATTTATGTGAGTACACTGTAGCTGTCTTCAGACACACCAGAAGAGGACCTCAGATCCCATACAGATGGTTGTGAGCCACCATGTAGTTGCTGGGAATTGAACTCAGGACCCCTAGAAGAGCAGCCGTTTCGCCAGCCCCCCATAGCTCTTTAATTTTAGTTTTTGTGAGACAGGCTCCCTCACTGGACCCAGAGCTCACCAACAGACTAGACTGGAGAGGCAGCCAGCTCTGGGATCTGCCAGTCTCCTTGTCCCCATACCCCTGGTCTAGGATTTCAGCTGTGCGCCACGATCCCTTTCTTGTATGTGGGCACCAGGGATCTGACCTCAGGTCCTCACGCAGTGTGGTGAGCACTTTACCAACAGAGCATCTCCCCGGCCTCTACAATGTTTTGTCCTTAAACATGGAATTTTTTTTACCAATCTTGTGATAACTGCCTCACCAATGATGTCTCTTCACAGTTCTTGCTGCAATTAATCTGGCTATAAACTTTAAATTTCTCTGCAAATTAGAAAATATGTTTGTAGGCTTTCTAATAAAATATTTTACAAATGAAGTGGAATTTTAAAAGCAAATTTCTTTTTAAAATGGAAATCACCACCCATTGTAGCTCAAAACAAAAACAACAACAACAATAACAAAAAACCCTTATGTTTGTAAAAATAAAGGCATGTGCTAGGTAAAAGCCAGAATAACTGAAGGTAATATAGGTAGAAAGTAAAGGGGGAAATGCAGTTGTATTAAAAATCATGGTCCATTTATGAGCAAGCCAAAATTTAGTTTTTATATTTACAAACAATTGTTGAGTTTGTTTCACTGTGATTAGAGCACATAGAATATAATCACTTATTTTAGAAATTAAACTTTTCTTCACATACTCAAAAAATAATTTTTGAAATTTTTTTTAGAAAAAGAGCCATCTCTTTAGCCACTAGTATAACTTTTAAGAAAAGTAAAAGCTAATTTCGTTAATTGTAAATTTGTGTATATCTGAAGAAATGTACATATATACAATAAATATATGTACAATAAATGTACATATTATCATATATACATTCTAAGCCCTCACCAGTGACGCCTCTGTACCAGCCAAAGCCAGCTGCCTGTGCCCAGGCACAGCTCAGAAATGTCTTTCAGAACTCAACCGTAGGTGTGAGTGAGTCTCCAGAACAGAAAGTCCGAGAAGGAGGAACTACAGAGGTGCCAAGGTAGATGACGGAGATCTAACTTTAATTAACATCTTTAAAGAGAGACAAGAAGATACTTATCCTTAAAATTAAAAACAAGGATTAGAAACATAAACTCACAAACAAAAATAAAGACCTCATTACAAGGTGAATTATAAAATGAAACAATTTAATTTAAAAGGTAAAAGATAAAATTAAATAAATTGCCAGAAAATAAGTTGAAAACAGAAAACTGAAGAAAATTAGGCGAGAGAAAGTAAATAAGAACCATGGAAAATCAACCTAACCTGACAAGGGAGCTCAGAGGAGGGATTATAAGAATAACAATATCAATAGGTTTATGAAAAGCATATGTCATTGATAAGATATTTACCTAACTCAGCTTAGACAAAGAGAGATCTTCTCTTAGGAACACTCTTGTGCATTTTCAAGAACCAAGGCTGAAGACAAAATCCAGAAAACCTACACAGAGAGACAAAGAGATTGTCCCCCAGTGGAAATATCTCCCTCTCCCCTCCCAATTCCCCGCTCCCAACTTATTAGTTGTATTTATTTGTGTACGAGTGTTTTGCCTGTATGTATGTATGTCTATTACAACACGTGTGCCTGGTGTACATGGAGGTCAGAAGATGGGCTCAGATTCTCTGGAACCAGAGTTACAGGTGGTTATGAGCCACCATGTAGGTACTAGGAACTTAACCCAGGTCTTCTATAAGATCAGTCAGTACTCCTGGCTGCTGAGACATCTTCCAGCCCCAAATTATTCTTGTTGAAGTGGCCTTGGGTCATACAGTGAAAAGAACACAAAGAATAAAACCCAATTATTTTATAATACAGGCTTTGTGGTAAACAATCTTATGTAGAACTATGCATTCTGAAATGTAGAAACTCACAGAAAACACTTAGGCTCATAGTGAAGAGTGTGATTATCAGCCCTGACACAGAAAAATAGGAGAAGAGAAGGTGGGAGGCAGACTGTGGCAGGAAGCATGGTACCAGGGGAGGGCACAGTCACCTTCATCTTAAAAGTTCAGACTCAAGAGGTTCGGTTGACAGCAGATGGATCAAGAAGGACAATCTGCAGGAAAATAAATCTGTCGTCAGAAGAAGGCAAAGGAAGATGAAGTTAGCAAAGGAAGCTCATGTTCATCACAGGGGCGACTTAGCAGATCATGTCTAGTGTCAGTGAGTCAAGAATGGAAACCAGAGGGAGCAGGGAGCTAGCTGACTCAGGCTAGGGAGCCTGAGGGCTGCTCTCTCATCCCTGGAGCCAGAGGCAGGGGCACTCACTCTAAGGCTCAATGGCCAGACAGCTTAGCCACATTGCAAGCTCCAGCCACTGAGAAACTTTGTCTAAACAAAAACAAAGCAAAGAAAGAAAGGAAGGAAGGAAGGAAGGAAAGAAGGGAGGGAGGGAGGGAGGGAGGAGGGAGGGAGGGAGGGAGGGAGGGAAGGAAAGGAAAGAAGAAGAGTTAGATAACATCTGAGAACAACAATCAAGGTTTCCCTTTACCATACACACACACACACACACACACACACACACACACACACACACACACACACACACACACACACACAATTAAAGTGGACTTCCACAGAGGACAGGAAGCAGAAACTGTGGCTACTTCAGATTTTCTTTGAATATCTGGTCCTGGTACATCCAGGGATAGCAATATAATGAACAGCTACATTTAGGAAAACACTTCAAAGATCAAGCTGAATACTTACCTGCCAGGCACAGGGCAGAGGAGAGTCACTGAAAGGATGCATCCAGGACAGTCCCCGGAGCAGGGATGCATCCAGGACAGTCCCTGGAGCGGGGATGCATCCAGGACAGTCCCCGGGGCGGGGATGCATCCAGGACAGTCCCTGGGGCGGGGATGCATCCAGGACAGTCCCTGGGGTGGGGATGCATCCAGGACAGTCCCTGGGGCGGGGCCCCTCAGCTGTCATCTTCATCCTAGGCCTGCTCCAGGGGAGGGGTAACACCTTCTACATGAGGTAGGTGATGGGGCTTACGTAGCCTTGCACTCACTGCTTCCCCAAACTAAACTGTACAATGCATTATTCAAACACGTTTATGGGGAGTTTCTGCCCCATTCTTGCCTGGTTTGCTACCAAGAAATACTGTAATTTATTAATAGGCTGTTGGCATTATGCTGGGCAGGTTCTGAGCTATCCTAATCATCCAGTCTGTCAAAACCTACATGAATGACCCATCACCCGACACATTAGTATCTTCTGGGCACTTCTGCTATAGTTGTCTGTCCTCAGGGTGTGCTTCTCTTGGCCATCTGCTCCTGGTCCATCCCTTCTAATGGCAACTCCTCTCTTCTCTCTTCCATCTCCTCGTGCTCTCTACCTGAGACCCCCTACTCAATCTCTAGTCTGGCCTTCCTCTCTCCCTTGCCCAGTCCCAGGCTCTAGCCTTTTATTAC
The DNA here is from genome assembly GCA_028551405.1 of Uromys caudimaculatus. Lineage (NCBI taxonomy): Eukaryota > Metazoa > Chordata > Mammalia > Rodentia > Muridae > Uromys > Uromys caudimaculatus. The sequence continues at coordinate 68,746,952 of CM052708.1, read as the reverse complement.
CCAATCAGAGATTATTGGGGAGCATTCTTTACCGCATATTGGCCAATATCATGCCCATGTCCAGACTGAAACCTGATCTTGGGGCACAGAACTTAGCATCTGAATACACAGCACACACGACCAACCCCAGAACTGCACAATCCCAAGTGTTCGAAATACTATATAAATGAAGGCCAAACAAATCTGCAATCAATAGTGAAAACTCCATTGCACATGTTATTCAATTAAAAATGACCTTGGATGTGAAGAATGAGTGATACAGTATTCACAGCCCAAAGGGAAATCAACCAGCCAAGAGGGACCACAGAAATCACAGAAAGGATGTGATCAAGGGGATTAAAGAGATGTCATAAACAGGCTGTGTGTCTAAGAAAGCAAAAGAAAACATGGCCATGAGGAGGAGGAGAAAAGACTCTAGTATAACTTTGAGAAAGAAGTTCTGTATAAATCAAGTTACGAGGATCTTTACATAAGATCAAGCATGCAAAAAACGAAACCGAAGAAGAGTCCCGGCATAACGCTATACACAGGTGTGAAGTCAATTGATTTTCCATGAGATTCCAGGCCATCCCATGAGTAACAGGTAGTTTTTGTCAAGATCCCTAAAGTGATTATACAGCTAAATGTAAAAACAGCATTGAGCCTTCTTCTTAGACCCCAAGTTATCTCTCAGCTAATCCTAGATCTCACGTTAAAACTGAAATTAAGCAAGAGAATATGAGAAAAACATGTGCTCCTGATTTAGGGGGGGAAACTTTGATGCAACACAAGAGAGAACAACTCAGAAAAGACAAAGGTGATAAATAATTTCCAACCAAATTAGATTTCATCCATCGAAGCACAATAGTAAGAGCATGAAAAAGAAGCAATAGGCTAAGAGAACTTATAAAATATGTATCTTGTAGTAGAATTGTATCTTGGGCAGACAAACAATCCCTAGGATTCAACAATAAAAAAACACAACCTAATAATAATGTTAAAAATTGTAATAGATACTTCCTCAGAGAATATTGGATGTCAAATAGTTACATGAAAAGGTATTCCACACCCTTTATCATTAGGGAAATACAAATTAAAACCATGTGTATTACCGCACACACCAGATGTACAAAATGTAAACTTATCTGCCAGACCAAGTTCAAGAAAACATGCTGAACAATGAAAACGCTCACTTAGCTTTTGATCCAATATCAAAGGTGCAAACACAGTTTCACCAAAAGACTTGTACAAGAATGCTGTACAATAAGCTAATGCCTCACAGCTATAACCTAAAAAACATTTATGACACAGATGAGTAAGCTAACTATGCTTTATGCACACAATAAAATACAACTGAATAAAAGTGAATAAATGAATGAATGAATGAAGGGTTTACACAATGCCATGGGAGATTCTTAAAATCATGCAGAGCAAACAGAGCCAGATACAAAAGATGAAAAGTATCTAACTTCTTTTACGTACAATTATTAGAAAATTAAAGATAAAAACAAAAACATATCAGCAGTTACCAAGGATGGGGAAAAGGAAGGCTTGACTATAAGGGGGTACAAAGAAGGGCCCTGGGGTGATGGAGACGTTCTGTATAATGATCACCTTGGCAACTGTTTGACTGTAGACAATCAACAAGATGGGAACATATCTGCGCTTAGAAATGTGTGAGTTTCACCATATGTAAATTATTCCTTAAAAATTGATTCTGAAAGAATACAAGAGAATATTGAAGGAAGGAAGTTTATGGTTAGCAGCACAGCATTTCTTATTATTTGAATTTCTATAATTTTATTTTTTGTGGACATTCAAGACATCAATTTCTTAAATGAAGGAATAAAGAAGACTGAACTTATCAAATTAATCTGCATCACACATGAATATGATCAATAAATTGTGCCCTTTATTTCAGCAATAAAATAACATGCTAGTTTTAAAATGCCCAAACTACAGGTCTCATCCATAAGCTTAAGAACACACCAAAAATCTCTTCTTGACAGAATTTCAGATAGGATTGACACTTGGCCTGTTTACTTATTTATTTATTTATTTTTTGGTGGCTTCTTTTAAACATTCATGTCTCCTGATACTGTATGTACCCACAGAAGTTTAAAATGCAGTTTTACACACGTGTGTATGCATGCACACAACTTGTGTTTCCTGAGTGATGACCTCTGCCTTACAAAACAAGGCTGTTGTGAGTTTTGGAAGCTGTTCTGTGCTCTGTGATTTAGTGACAGGCCCCCATTTGGTGGATTGATGTCTGTTTACAGCAATCTTTAGCTAAGTGATCTTGGTTTACAGGAGATGCTTGGGAAGGGATACTGACCTCATAATGAGTAGAATTCTTCGAAGTTCATTCCCATTACAACACGAGATGTAGATAAAAACTGCACTTACTTAATGGGCTTGGATTTTAAATATTTAGTTTGTGGACAGGATGCTTCCAAATCCAGTTATACACACTAGCCAATAGAAAATACTAGTTTGGGCAAACCAGGAATATGTAAATTTGTTTGTCAATATTACCTCAAAACTCTGCCAAATAATGGGAGTTTGGGAGCTTATGAATCAATTCAAATAGCTTGCTGATGATCATTTAACAGACTGTGTGGAAAATTGAGTTTCCTTCAAATTTATGAACTGATAGAGCCATTCCTTATAATGATTAACAATGAGTCATAGAAGAAACCAAGGGTCACTCACAGGCGCATGCATCTAACGTCAGGTGTGGAGAGAGTGAGAACAGTTAGAGACGAGGAAAAGGTCTCGTGACATCTGCTGGCTAATTTTCATTTTTAGAGTGAAGACACAGACTGGAAAAAATTTCAAGGCAAACACTGTACCAAAAAACATCCCCTAAATGGGTGCTTTGTGAAAAGTCTGGGTCACAATCCCCAAAAGATGATGGTTAATACTAGAGCAATAACTTAAAGGGAGCTACAATAATATCACAATATGTTTACCTAATTTGGGGACAGAATATAAGCATAGAGCACATAGGGTGAGTGCACACATTTCTTTAATAATTGATGCATTTACCTGAAAAACACATCATACACACATACCAAGGCCCAGATGTGAAATGCTTACAGAGTATAGAAAAAGCAACTGAAGCAATTTCATAGCAGATGGTTAAATAAAAAGAAGGCACAGACACAGAACCTATTTCCTAAAAGGGACTTTTGTGATGCAGTGTAAAGCATACTTCAGTAGAATAATAGTTTCTTCAACAGATATGGAATGAACATCTGTCTCATGCAAGAAAGGACTATGCTAAGCACGCTAAAGACACTTTCATGCCAACACCACCATAATCTGATGAGACACACACACATGGTACTCTGTGCCTTGTTTTGTACAAATGAAAATCAAATATAAGAAGCATAATGACCCATGAGCTTTATGTAACCAGTTTGTGGCAGAATTGGAATTCAAGTCCAAGGTATTCTGACTGCTAAGCCAATAAAAAATGATCACGTGAGATCTAGACTCTAAGACAAAAAAAAATCATTAAAAATCAGATTTTTAATTTTTTTGCTTTTTAAACAAAAATGTGACTTTAAGAAATTGTACTTACACACTTTCAGGTTTAATTCCTTTTATACTATAGCCAGAAAACAAACCAATGTTTTTTCTTTTTTTCTTTTTTTTAAATAAAGAAATGGTACTTAGGAACTGACAAGCAGTGGTGGTGAACATCTTTAATCTCGTCACTAGGGAGGCACAGGTAGGTGGATCTCTGAGTTCGAGGCCAGCCTGGTCTACAGAGTGAGTTCCAGGACAGCCAGGGCTACACAGAGAAACCCTGTCTTGAAAAACAAAGCAAGCAGAATTACTAACCTCCCCATCTTTACTATGTCTGCCTTTCTGTGCCTCTCAAGCACAAAGCTTAGGCCAATACACAACACCCACGTGGAACTTGTGATCTATAATAAAAGAGCAAACAAATGGATAAGAAATTACAGTTAATTTTCCATGTGATTCTGTCTAAATAATTGGCAAATACCGCCATGTACAAAAAGGCCATAATATTCTCAAGGTGGTCCAAAGAAACCCCAGAATCCCAAGAGGGCTCGAGAGCTCTTCAAGGTCACACTTGTTTTCGCTGTGGTGTTTAACTCTACCTGTAATGAACTCACGGTGGACTTCCCACTGCCCCGGGCTTGGGATGTAGACTCCCACCTGTCCTAGGCTCAGCAAGTGTTTGACGCTATATAAAGACTGTAAGGTGGTCGCCTGGGACCGTGGGTGGAACTCCCCACATTCATAACAGATGGTCCCTGAGCCCCTTACCCAGAACCTTCAACATCTGTGGCAGAAAACGCTCCTGTCTCCACCGGAAAGAATGCTTAGGTGGATTCCCTGGACACCACTCTCAGATACTCTGACTCAGTGCTCTGTGAGTGTTGGGAATTACTGCTGTAGACATACGGCCCCCCTCTACTCTGCCACCTCCCATCCACTCAACTGCTTGGGCTTTAGTGGGTACATCCTTGTGTGACCTACTCTGACCTCTTCAACTTTCTGCGCACAGGGAGTTGTTGAAACAGTTGAAACTAAGTTTCACTCTAGAAGTCCAGACCTGAGAAGCACAGATGAAGTTGGATGGTTTCATCTTTAGATGATTCCTAGGAAATGCAAAGTTATGTAGTATAGACCCTCAGAACAGGAACAAAGAACAGAGAGCCTCTCTAGGCCTGCTTCAGTGGGGAGAGGGCTGTTTAAGCAATACCGCTATCTACAACCACTGAGAATGTGCACTGGCCATTCTTAGACGCTTCCACTGAACAGAGCAGGATTCTAGAAGTCTCTGAGGGCCTGTTGTTGTTGTCTTCGTAGAATGCTTGCCAGGATCCTGACAGAATTAAGAAGTCCCCCTTGAACTGCCCTCTAGAGGGGAGGACACACAGAGTAGCCTTCATTCAAAATCTTAAGTCAATGAACATCAAGTGTGGGAAATGGAACACTGAATTTTCCAACAGTCAAGTTGTAATATAATGCAACCTGGAAGACATTTAACTAAGAACAGAAATTGCACAACTCAATGCCCCTAAAGCTGAGGACTTTATCTGGAATAGTCTCCCCCCCCCCCCCACACACACACACACCAAAATTTGGAGATAGCGGGTTCCTTCAGAAAAGAGAGAAGGAAGATAATTGTCTCCAGAAGGCATGCTGGAAGGACTGATTCTCAGAGATTTCCATTTCCGTTAAGGAATCTTCTGTCCCTGTACGCCAGGCTCCTGGGGAGGTTTTGTCATGGATACAGTTGCGTTTGACCTGTTCTGTTCATACTTTGACAAAGGCTAGTGCTCTCAGTTGTATCTAACCCAAGAACTTCACCAAGGCGGGTTAAAAGAAGACTGGTAGATGCCACTGTATACCGTGCTCGGGAAGTATCTTCTAAGTGGTTCAGCTGAGGAAATAAACAGATTGTTTACTTATAATGAAAGAGAGGTGGGATCAAGGCAAATGGGTGTCCCAAGTGCTGACCTGTAAGAGAATGGGAAAGCATGGAGGCAGAGGGAGCCTGGGACATGAGCTTTGCATAGCAGGCAGACTTTGAGCTTGGGTCAGGAAGGGCAGAGCAGGAGGTCCGAGGCTGTCATTACACTTTGACCACATGTGTCTGACAGGGTCCCCATGCACTGTGAACACACACAGTGCCCTAGAGCTGCCTGGGACCTGAGCATCTTAATCACACAGCAATGCCCCAGAAGAAGTCCTGAGGGATTTTGTGGAATTCATTCAAGTAACATCTTTGCTTGGAAATATTAGAAGGCTTTTAGAGGGGAAGAGGGGGGTTGATTGGTTGGTTGGTTGGCTGGTTTTGTTTTGTTTTTTCCACCTTAGCCTTAGAGAGCTAACTTTCTAGTATGAAACCCAGGGTCTGGGGAATGCATTCAGATTTGTCCCGTTTGGAGTAAAATTCTTGAAAAGAGTCACGTTGAAATGCCTAGTATCTGTATACAGATTTAAGACACATGTCCTACCCTGTTGGAGACTAACAGAAGTCACCCCGACGAAAAGCTAACCTCAGATCTCTCCAGCTACTTTACAATCTGTAGTTTCAATTTCCCCATCAAAAAAACCTTGAGTGAGAAAGAAAAGAAAGATGGTTTTTCAAAACATGAGGCAGGGAGTGAGAAAATTCAGCAAAATGTAGGAGGAAGTTGTTGGAAATGAGGCCAGCACAAAAGGAGTCAGGAGAGAGGTGGAGAGGGGGGAGATAAGGTTGGCTGACAGGAAGCCATGCTAGAACTGCATGCAGTCCCCTCTGCCTGCCTTTACTGTGAAAAGTACCACAGAGTCTTGGAGAAGGTTTCTCCCAGGGGCACGCCCATTATCAGGACTCCAAACCATCTGTCTGGACGGCCTTTGGTATTCCTGTCCTTGTGGGACAGAAGGAAGACAGACAGAATGCATGGGCTGGAGGAGACGATGCATGCCAGAGGCGCCCTCGAGGATTGGAGGAAGCCGACCAGGCCAGGCCAAAGAGCCAGACACCTGTGTAAACTGCAGGAAGCTGAGAGGAGCCCAGCTGAGCCGATGGAGACGCCACATGCATGTGGCAGTAGGAGGCAAAGTCACACAGAGACAAAGACACAGGGGTGCAGGCAGGTGTGTATGTGTGTGCAACAAGCTCTCACGCATGCGCACATGCGCATGCATGCACTTGCAAACACACACACACACACACACACACACACACACACACACACACACACACACACACACCCCAGGAACATGAACAGAGAGTGATTCAGAAAGGGGCAGAGAGACATTGAAGGGGAAAATTAGTGTTAAGACATGGAAAATGACCTCTCAAAAAAGTTTCTTAAAAATGAGTATTTCTAAATTATCTTGTTTTGCATTTTCATAGATATTTATTTACTATTTTTTTTTTAAAAAAAAGTATAAATGACCTTTTACTTACTGAGTTTACTTACTGAGTTGAGTTCTGAATTATTACATTTAATAATTTAATCATCTCTAGAGACTCCAGAGCTCAAAGGTGACACTTATGGGTGTTTTATGAGATACTAATGCACGGGCCAACCAAATCCGACTTTCAGGGCTGAAGAAGGCATGACCACACCCTCTCTATTTAAAAGCGACTTGAGCGCTAACAGTGGCTTGCATTTCATAGGAGAAACATAAACATAGAGCCTGTTTCTAGAACATGACCCTGCCTCTCTGCCCTGCGCATTAAGAGGAATACACATACGACCACAGAGGGGAATGCTAAGAAAAGTTCTTGGAATCAGAATTCTTAGAAAGTGAAGCAACATTATGAAAATAATAACTTTCAGACTTCCAAGACGCTCTCATGTAATATCAGTCAGGTGAGGTAATTTTTATTTAAGAATATTTATCCTCATGGTTTTTTGTTCCTGTAAGAGTTTTGCAAGATAATATTTCCCAAAGCATGCTCCATGTCACAAGAATACCCAAAGGCTCTTCAGAGAATAAAGTTACAGGAACTTGAGAAGGGCTACAGACTTCCCTGCACCTCCACACATGTACCAAGTACCACAACACAGGAGCACCAGTACGAACCTCTTTTGTAAACCCATTTCGGTTTTATTTCTAAAAGCATTTTCCAAGCTCATGTGAGCACAGAACCAATTTCCAGCATAATGCCTATGAGGATTATGGGAAACAATACTGTAAGGAATTCATTTATAAAAAGCAGTGTATTCTTATGCAAAGAAAGGTAACCCACCACCGTCCCCAGCCTGTAAGCTTAAACAGAGAGCAATGGTGATTTGTGGGGTTGTAATGATAAAAACATAGTCACAGAGTCCTATGTTAATAAACCACATGAACTAACACTCAGAACTTTCCATATTCTTAATTAGTGAATCGGAAGTGAAAATTAAGTGAAATTTCTTGTACATTTTTCCAAAAGCTTCTGGGGAATGCGAGCTAAAGGCAGTTCTAACCATACAGACATGCTAGAGGAAGCCACAGTGGAGGACTCCGTGAGCCTTTCTCCGGTGGTTGAGGGCCCACTGCCCACGGGGTTGTGGAATGAGATGAGATCCTGTTCCTGACTATTCACTTGACAATGACCCCAGTGCTCTCCTAGAGCCAGCTCGAGAAGAGGAGGGTGCCTGGAGGTGGAGCAAATGAAGGATTAGTGAAAACCGCTATGTTGATTCATTACCATCCAGTTCACCAGCTCGGACACATCTGTTCCATAAGCAATGCTAACTTGATAGAAAGGCCTTCAGAGAGACCTGGAGGCAGGGGCCAATCTAGTCTAGGCAAGGAACACAGGATGTGAGACCAAAGTCTCCAGGGGGGAATTGGGAAGATGGAAAGTAATGGGAAATGTAAGAATATACAAACTTTTTTCTTTGTTTGTAGACCTAATGAGCCCAGGAGAAGAAATCTCCCCCAGTCACTCCTGAGGGAATCCATAGGAGGGCTTGTAAAGTGAGCAAATAAAGTACTTTGTCCAAGTGAAGCTTTTTATCATGGAGGGTGGCTTTTACACATGGTTTTGGAGTGAACGGTTGCTAGGAGATATGACAGAATGAGGAAACAGACCGTAAATGATATTCCGGGTGTGTGCGAGACCGGGCGGGGTGGGCAAGATGATCTAATGTAACTAAATGGAACCAAGTACATTTCTCTTCCCTGGTTGATTTGGCATCAATCTTAAGTCTTTATTTTGAGATTTCCAAAGCACACCTCTCTAGCTGGGTTTCAGAATATGAAACCTGATATACATTCTTTTAAAACCCAATGTCCACACAGCTTTTTGTGAAGAAGAACAATTTAACAGAAGAATAACAAAAATTTCCACTGGGTGTTTTATCAGGTCAAGATTTTGTTCAGCAAGTCTCCCCTTTCTTCATAGAAACAGGTGTGGTTTTCTTCTGCAGCAAAAATATCAAATAATCTGCTAACACTGACAATGCTATGTTCTGAGGCTTGTTCCTACTGCTCTTTCCCAAAACCTCACCCAGACCCACCCCTCAGTATTTCAGCAGAGTACTAAGCCAATGGCTGGGTGAATTAGACCATAGTAACTGGCTCTTCTGGACACTGTATCAATAAGCAGTGTGCACACCAGCACCACCTGAGGTACACAATTCCAGGCTGGAATTTGAAGCAGTCCCCTGTGAACTGTCCCACAGACACCAACTGACCTGGCCTAGACTTCTGTGTGGTTACGTTGCCTCTCACAGGAGTCCTTGCTAAGGGACAAAGGAAAGATTTTATGACTTTGAGATTGATTGGGCTACTGAAACTGTTAGATGAATGAAAAACTAAAGAGGTGCCTATTCATTTGTACAGTATACCCACTACAGACTGAGGAGGCCCATCTGAGATGAGTGTCCTACATGATGGCATATGGTATCATGGCCTGGTAACATTGGAGCCATGGCAGTGTGGTCAAACATGCCCCATGATATTCACACAATGGCTACCTTAATTAGTACATTTCTTAGGTCTCTCTCTCTCTCTCTCTCTCTCTCTCTCTCTCTCTCTCTCTCTCTCTCTCTCTCTCATTGTAATGAATGACCTTAGCTGGGAAATATTAACCATGAGTCACAAAAAACTACTACCAGATGGTTTTATTTTACTCAAGTAAGTATTTGTGTTGTAGAGCATATATTGTAGTCAACATGTCAGCTGTGATTGAGGGCTTGGATGGAATAGACTCAGAATGTGAATGAGGCAGCCTTCCCTTGTTTTTTGTCTTTGGAAGTGAAATTGTCAAGCCCACATTTCTGAGTTCTAGGTCATATAGCCAGGGACCATCCATTCACACTGAGATTATTCTAAAGGCCAAGAGAAGCTCCATTCCTTCCTCCTGGTCTTTCTTCTTCTTTTTTCTCTTCCCCTCTTGTTCATTTCCTCCTCGCCATCATCATTTTTTCTGTCTTTTTGTCTCCTATACAGAGACTCACTGTGTAGCTTAGGAGAGTCTTCAACTCATGCTCTCCTGTCACAGTCCCCAACTGCTGGGATTACAGGTTCTATTCCAACACTTGGATAAAGAGGTATGTCTTTAAAGACCCACTGCACAGCAGCCATTGCTCCATTAAAGGGAGAGTGTTTGGTGTGCTACTCTTAGGCAGGGATCCCTGTGAGGCTGGACTTCCATGAGATCACCCGGTGACATGTAGGTAGATGTTCCTTATTTAGAGGGAGCATGGAGAGCTGCTAATTAACACACCAAGAGTGTGAATACCCTGTAACATGTGAAACAGAAGTTGCTACCAAGTGTTGGTTTGTGGTTTTAGAGACGTTTGGGGGAAGGATGCGTGGGTGTCTCTCCTGGATCAGAAATGGACCACATATAAGGGCAAGCTAGGAAAGAATAACTCTAGAGCCACAAAAGGGCCATCCAAAGGAAACAAGAAGAAGACAGACAGTTCTCAGAAAATTTGGAAGCAGTTGTAAATAACCCTCACAAATAGAATGACATGAGGTTCCCAGTGGCAGACATTTCTGAAGTAGCAAGAAGATTAATGGGGGGAAATCACCAACTTCAACTACAATGATCAAATTAGGATATTTTGGAGTGACAATGAGTACTGTAAACAATTATTCTGGGACAGTAAATGTACCCTGGCCCCACAGTAGGCAATGTGAACAGTATTCTCATCCTACTTTCAATTATAAGCCCTGCAGACAGCTTCATGCCAAAGGACCCCATCATCAGCTACTTAAGATTAGGCCCTGTCCCATTCAGCCTACACCATGCAAGGAGGAGAAATCTTCCTCCAGAGAGACAAGCAACCTTCTTTTTATCTCTAATGGTTATTTCATTTTAAACTTTAGGGTTTTGTAAGTTAATCTTTTGCTATTAATTCCTGATTTCACTGCAATGGATTTTTAAGAACACAGTCTTTTGACATGGAGTTGAGATCTCTCAGATTATTACAAAATAAACTTTCATAGATGCTGCCTTTATACTAGAAAACCTAAATCTCTTCCTGGTCAAACGGCCATTATAGTAGCCTGAACTTACTAATTATGTTTTTCAGATCTTAAAGATGTCTGCTTTATAAAACCAGCTTCGATCTGTTATTTCCTGAGTAACTTTGAAACTTCCAGCAAAAATTGCAGGTTGTTATTTCTCTGCCATTCTGCCCTTGTTGCTTTGTATCTCTTGAAACTTATTGCTAGGTGCACACACAATTATGTCAGGGAACGTCTTCAAAGAACATAGGGAGAGCTGACAAATGTCCTTCAAAGGGATAAAGAACAGACAAAGAGCTGACTTCTGGGCAATGATAATGAAAACCAAATGACAGAGTATATGCAAAAAAACACTAGCGAAAATGACTACTAATTTAGAATTTTACTTCCAGTGAAATTATCTTTCAAAGTAAATATAAAATAAAGACATTTTTATAAAAGAAAGATTAGAGTTAGCTACCAACGGAACCAGAGGAAGCCTTCATGCATCCCCAGCAGAACAATGCTCTAACATGGAATGTACTGGAGGCAGAAAACCAAAAGAGGATTTAATAAATGTATGAAATGAAACAAACATTGGAAACATAAGCAATAGCAGTGTCTTGTATAATTCTAGAAAAAAGAGAGAGTACTCAAATACTCTATTACAAATACACAGGATAAGCTATCATCAAAGAAAAATTATTGTAAGATATTTATATTATTTGAATGGATAATAAATATATTTCACCAATTAAATCTTGTAAAAGTTAAAAATGAGGACTAAATATTTTTAAGGTAATTAAAGGAGGTAAAATATAACATCTCTGAGTTAATAAAGAGAAAAAATATGGAGAAAACTATTTAGACATGTAAACATGCAAATGTCAAAGCCCCAGTGACATGCCTTCTCCAACAAGACCACACCTCCTAATCCTTCTCAAATGGTTCCACCAACTGCGGACCATGTATTCAAACATATGAGCTTGTGGGAGCCATTCTTACTCAAACCATCACAGTTGCAGACAAGGAAAGAATACATGCTCTTACTGTTTCATTCAGCACAGTACTAGAAATTCCAGCCATTGAAGTAATATAACAAAAGGGAATAAAAGTTACATAGGTCTAAAAGGGAGAAACAGGACTGTTCCTATTTACAGAGACACTAGAGCCTACATGGAAAGTTTGAGCACTTTTTTTTAAAAAGTATCCTTTGAAGTTGGATGGCTAAGTATTGTCAGCTTGCCTGGATTTAGAATCACCATAGAAACACAGGTGTGCATATGTCTACGAGGGTATTTTCAGAATGGCTTTTAAGGTTTTAACTGACGATATTAGTTTAACTGTGGGTCATATCATTCCATGGGATGGGGTTCGGGACAAAATACAAAGCTAAATGTGAGCTGAGCACTAGCATTTCATTTCTCTCTGCTTCCTGAATTTGGATATAATGTAACCAGCCACCTCCAGCTCCTGCCACTATGTCTCTCCTTCCACAGTGAAATGTGCACTCACCTGTAAGGCAAAGGAAACCCTTCTTCCTTAAACTGTGTGTCAGGCATTTTGTCATCAACAAGAGCAACTAATACAGAAGTAATACATAGTTTAGAAACCAGAGCAGGATGTAAAATGTTATGCTTTGGGTGTGGTTTGTTCTCCAAAATTTCATGAGCTGGTAGCATGGGCCCCCGGCATGGTGATGTTAAGAAAACATAGAGCCTAGAAAAAAATAATTAGATTGTAAGGCCATTGCCTCTAGAAGAGATGAAATCCAGTCTTATATAAAGTGAGTTAGCTCTAAAAGAATAGGTTAATATAATGTGAATGCAGCGCTAGAGAAATGACCAAGTAGCTAAGAGCCCTTGTTGCTCTTGCAGAGGACCCAGGTTCAATTCCCAGCACACACATGGTAGCTTATAACCATCTATATCACCTGTTCTCAGGGATCTGACGCTGGCCTCTGACCTCCTCAGGGACCACATGCACATGCAGAGAAAACATCCATACAAGCAAAATAAAACAAGTCAATTGTTTTTAGAAGAACCAAGTGTGTCTGCCCTGCACGCTTGGTCTATTATGGACACAGACCTCTGTTCTTCACTCTACTTGACTGTGATACACCCAACAAAGTCCTCGCCAGCGTCAAAAGAGAAACAGAGCTGCCCGATTTTATGCGGTTAGCCTCTAAAACTGTCAGCTAATTAACACCCTTTCTTCAAAATTACTCAGATTTGGAGACATTTGCAAAACAAAACAAAGCGACACAAAAATCAATTCTGCTTCTCTGAACCAGCAGCAGCATGCACATGGACACAGAATGAAAAGTGTGCTATCATTTGCAATATTTCAAAATAAAAAAAACCTTTAGTTAAGCCTAACAACCAAAACAGATTTCCCTGCCAATGAGTGAAATTTAAAAATTTCTAAGTAATTAGAGAAACATTTAAAATAGATAGATCTCTCAAAATCAATATATAGTAAAGATTTCAGCCCCTCCCCCCAAAAAAGTGATATATATGTTTACGACAAGTTTTATTAAAAACCTTGGGAGGAAGTAGACATTTACTAAATTGTTATAAAGTTTATATTCAATGTAAAGAGAAACTAAAACAATATTGAAAGAGGAGGAAAATGAGAAGAGTCACTTCTTCTGAGTCAAGATTCACTCTTTAGTTACAGTAATCAACCCTATATAGATCAAGTGTTTAAAAATCTAGAAATAACCTTCAGTGTGGCCACCTGAGTTTCAACAAAGGGTAAAACGTAGTTAGGTGGAAGAAGGGTGTTGGTTTTCATGAGTGGTTATAGAAGCCATTCATTATCCACGGGTAAAAAGCATCTAAATTAAATAAGATATCTGAAAATTAAGTAGTTAACTCAAATGATCATAAATGTAGTGTAAAACAGAAAGCCCTCGGGGCTAGAGTGTGGCTCAGTGGTGAGAGCACTCATTACCCTTGCAGAGGACCCAGGTTTGAGTCACAGTACCTCCATAGAGAGGCTCACAGTCATTTATTCTTCAAGTTCCAGATTCAATGCCCTTTTCTGATCCCTGGGGGCACCAGACATGTTCATGATACACAGATAGATAGTCACACAAAACATTCATACACCTAAATTAAAATAAATAAACCATAGAATGATAAAAATAAATGATATAATAATTTTTCAAAAATAGCAGAGCAGAAAATCTTCTAGACCCGGGGCTTGAAGAACTGCTTGTAGGCATAAAACATAAGCAAAATCCATTCAAGGAAAGTATGTTATGCTGGACTTGATCAAAATTAAATGCTTTTTTAAAAAGATATATTTATTTATTTTATGTATATGAGTACACTGTAGCTTCAGACACACCAGAAGAGGGCATCAGATCCCATTACAGATGCTTGTGAGCCACCATGTGGTTGCTGGGAACTGAACTCAGGACCTCTGGAAGAGCAGTTAGTTCTCTTAATATCTGAACCATCTCTCCAGCCCAAAATTAAATGTTTTATTAAGAGGAGAAAAGACAGCCTGGACTGGTGGTGTACACCTTTAAACCCAACACTTGGGGAGGCAGAGGCAGGTGGATCTCTGAGTTTAAGACCAGCAATGGTCTACATAGAGAGTGAGTCCCAGGACAGCCAAGGCTACACAGAGAAACCCTGTCTCAGAAAAAAAACAAAAACAAAAACAGAGAACTGGAGCTAGAGAGTGATAGGGAGAGAGGCAGGGAGAGAGAAGGGGGGGCACAAAGTATTTACAAACAGCATATCTAGCAAGCATTACACTACATAAAGAACTTCAGAACACAGCAGTATAAAGACAGACATGAACTATACAAATGTTATGCAGGATACCCCCACCGTGGCTACTGTCCAGTATGTTCAGTATGGACGTCGGTAGGATCTAGAGGAGGCATTCACAGATCTACCTGTACTGTCTCTGTTTGTGACTCCCTGGTCATTCAAATTTAAAACAGAAGGATTTTTTAAGCCACAAGGATAATGAAATCTATAATAACAGCCTTACTGTGATATTTGATTGATTGCCAACGTGACTGGCTTAAGAAGTGTATGTGTTGGCCGATGATGCACACCTCTGAAGGCATCTGCCAAGGATAGATCAGGAAAATCCAGAACTAATGCTGGATTCATAAAGCAATGGCATTCCTGGGCGATAGTGAACAGTAGGGAGAGAGTCTTACCTGGAGGAAGTATATCAATGGGGCGCGTCCCTGAGGGCTGTGTCTAGGCTCTTCCTGTATTCCCCTTGTATTTTTGTTGTCTCCTTTTTGCCAAGTAATGATGGCAGATCTCTTCTACACATTCCTACCATCATGGCTTTCTGCCCAAGCCAGTAAGCGCCAAGAGCTTAGGGACGGAACCATCTGAAACCAGGAGAAAAGGTAAGGATCCAGCCTGCCAGTTCCCAGTTAACTCTGATCACAAGCCTAGTGAAGAACACTGGAAGGCGCTCATGGGAAATGAGCTCCTCCTGTTAGCATTCTGTCTAAACTCCACCCCACAGTTACCTGGCAACAGCCAGGTATGCTCCGCCCCACAGTTACCTGGCAACAGCCAGGTGAGCCTGGCCCACTAAAAAAGACTCTGCTTGCCCCCTTTTCCCTCTCCTGCTCTCTTGCTCTCTTGCTCTTTTGTTTCTCTGCTTCCCTTCCCCCTCTCTCCCCATTCCCTCCCCTCCACCCCCCTCATGGCCACCCTCCCCTCCCTCTCCCTCTCTCTCTCTCTCTCTCTCTCTCTCTCTCTCTCTCTCTCTCTCTCTCTCTCTCTCTCTCTCTCTCTCTGCCTTTTCTGCCTCTACTACCCTCTTAACTCCCCTCGCCATGCCCTGAGTAAACTCTATTCTATACTATACCGTCGTGTGGCTGGTCCCTCGGGGGAAGGGATGCCTTGGCATGGGCCCACTGAGGCCCATACCGCACCACACCTCCATAGAACATATTCCCCCTCTCTTCATCTTTTTATATCACCTCCAATTGCACAATTTTTTACCAGTCAAACTTAAGTATCAGAAGAAGATAATTCCTCAGCTTTTAATGTTACTTTTAAGGACCAACATTTTTGTTTACTTTTCTGGTTTTTTTTTTTTTAAATTATTTTCCTTTTATCAGAAATAGCTATTTTCTCATACATTATATCCCTATGGTTGTTTCCTCTCCCTGTGCTCCTCTCTACCTCCCCTCCCTTCCAGATCTACTTCCTTTCTGTCTCTCCTTAGAAAAGAACAGGCTTCTAAGAGATAACGACAAAACATGACAAAATAAAATAGAAGATAAAGCAAAACCATCATATTAAACTTGGACGTGGCAACTCAACAGGGGAAAAGACCAACATTTTTTTAAATTCTACCAGCCATTTTTAATAGTTGAAGGTAAGATAATATACAGATCTACCCAAGTTATATATTCTAAAAAAAAAAAAAAAAAAAAAAAAGATATTTCTAGAAAAAAAAAGTTCAAGGAAAACTTACTTTCACATTTTATTTTAGCTGTAGGTGAACAATATCAATATCAAATATAATTGTGTATTTTTGCACATCAGCTTCGGGCCATGCAGACAGAAGCAGAAGTCTGATGAAGTTTGACAGACTCAGAGATTAATGACAAATTCAGCACTGTGTCTACTTTCCTTGGCAACCACGAGATTGATGGGTGTCACTCAGCTAACTTAATGATTCTGATTAAGTAAATATTTATAGCATGAAACCATCACTGAGACAATGATCTTGTAATTATCATGGACATGGAACAAGTGTGATGAAAGCCATGCCACAATTTAGGAAGGGACCCTGCATGTAGGATGCTGTGTTCTCCCTCTTGTGTCCTTAGAAAACAATTATAGGATGCCATAATATAGTCTCTTCTGTCAAAATCAAGCTCCGTGGCATATGACAGTTTAGAAATGCCCTGCTCGACCCTCTCACAAGATAAGCAAACAAAATGAACCAGCACCAATTATTCAGTTTCTTTGATACCCTGGAGAAAAGGCAGCCACACATTTCACAGATAATAATACAAATGCAGAAATGCTAGCTTTAAACCAGTGTTAGTGCATCAAGAATGTTGGTCGGTGGAAGCGGACAAAGATCAAAACGTTGAAATTCCTTGAGACAGCAAGTATTTCCCATAGAGCATTTGATAATTCTATTTTCAAGGAAAACCACGTAATATATGTGTGTGTAACAAACGCTGAGTGAGATTCAAGTGAAGACCCAGGTCCAGCTTCCTCATGTTGATTGTTACTCATTTCCAAAGCTTAATTAGAAGTTTCTACAGTGTTTTAAGTAAAGTGGAAATGGCAGGCAGACCCAGCCTCTCTTGCTGCATAACAAAACACACTCAAATTCAGCAATTCAAACCTACCATTATGCAAAGCTTTCAGATTTGAGGAGTCATTAATTAAAGCAAGGTCAAGAAGCAAAGTCTACGCTCTACAAAGTACGGAGGCATCTCAACAGCTGGAACAAGATGTATTTGGAGTGTCTTCCTTTATATTTCCAGCACTTTATGCTTGTTGTTAACTAGTACCTCATTTGGTCTAGAAAAACAAGCATCATCTCTCTCTGAGGCTTTATCCACATGAGCCCATTTGGGGTTCCTCATAGCATGGCAAGTAGGACCCAGGCATAGGGGTTCTAAGAGAACAAGGTGGAACTTGTGACTTTTGGAATTCTTGCTCACATCAGTCACTGAAAATCTAGGTTCAGTGGCACACACTTATACTGCCAACACTATGAATGTAGGGGTAGGGTGATCACGAGCTTGAAGCAAGCCTTGGTTACAGAGAAAAAACTGTCCCTCAAACCAAACGGACCTCACCACATTCCAAAGGGTAACAGTATAGGTTTTACATCTCCATTGGAGAATGGCCAGCTTCCTTGAAAATATGTTGAATGGAAGATATTACTGTGACCATCATTTAGAAACACACTGCCAGACACGTCAAATAATTTTAGTTCCGCTTCTGAAAATTAATAATCTTCCTTGAGAAGTATATAAAACTTTATATTGTAGCATTGCTTCAATGAAATTCTTGTCACCACTGACCAAAATAAGAAGACCAAAAAAGAAAAAATAGTTTAAGAAGACATAAGAATAAATAAAAGTTTGGTGGTAAACAGAAGACATCATTTCATAGAGGTTTTTTCTGTTTAGGGCTCTTACATTATTTCTGCCCCCTCTTCCGTCATAGTTCCGGAGCCTTAGAAGGAGTGGTATAAGCATCCTGATTAAGGCTGTACACTTATCCAACACACATCCTTAGCACCTTGGCAGCCATGTATCCACTGCATTCACCACTACTCATTGCAAAGGGAAGTATCTCTCATGAAGGCTGAAAGTAGCAGTTGTCTATGGATATAATGTACATATTTAGAAAACAGTTTGGCACCATGATGGTTTAGCTAAACAGCAGAACTAAGTTCATCCACTGGGCCTCAGACAACGTCAGCCATGTTTTTTGTTTACTTTGGTTTTTTTGTTTGTTTTTGTTTTTAAACCAGGTTTACAGTACTAGACATACATTTCTTTTGTGGAAAGTGCTTCAAATACAAACACAGAGCGGTTGGTTGCCCCATAACAGTTATGCCACTAATGCACAAGTGGCTTCTCTTGATTAACAGTTTGATGCTGTAGTCCTAGGATCTATGGCTGAGTTAGACCGTTGATGCTTTTTTCTTTTCTTTCCCAAAAGCCTGTGTTGTATTATCTGGAACTATAAAGCTAGCCATCAAGGAAGAAACTTCTAGATAGTTCCTTCCAGTTTGATGCTTCTTTAGCTTTACAACCAAGGGTATACTGTTTATCAACAGGCTCCTATCCACTAGTTCTGGCAAGCAAACAAGCAGTTATGTCTTCAAAACATCTGTGGCTACCTGCAATGGGTCTATATAAGACTGGACTTATAAACAGTCAATCATAGCTCCAGCTAGGCTCACATGCTCCTGCTCCTCTAAGCTGAAGAATTATCTATTATGGGGGAAAGGGAATCCTTGTCTTCAGTTACGTACCCACTTAAGAGACACTAGGCTCCAATGGACAGTTCTAAGCCCATTGTCAGACAGACAATTCTGTTTAAACTCAGTGGGTCTCAAGGGGGAAAAGATATTAATATTAGAAATGGACTTGTAGGGAGGAGGGGGAAGCAGTGGTAGCAGGAATATTGGAAGGGTAGAGGGTGGTGGTAATCAGACTGAACTTCATACATGTATGAAACTGTCAATGAACAAATTCAATAAAATTTTAAACAGAATTTAAATTGGAATGTAAGACATTCACGGAAGAAATTATACAGATAATCATCTTAAAGTTGAAACAAAATCAGTATTGAAAGAGCACTGAAAGCATGCTATGGGAGAATCCCTGTACCAAGTGCACTTCAGTAGCTGCAGTGATAAAGAATTTACTGAGTCCTAGAACAGTTTGGTCATCCCTTTATGGTGGTGGAAAAGGCAGGGCTATCAGAAATGATGCAATGTAAATTTATTGTGGAAAAGAAATAGAATTTGGATAACTGAAACTGGAAAAAGTCCATTAAAGGGATACATAAATTCAGAACGCTAAAGAGCTATATGGGAACATGGAAAAATAATTATTTGATTATAGGATCCTGTGAAAACTTCTCTGGAGAAACATAAACAACATCCATCCCTCTTCATATGATTCTAACAATAAACTGGAGTCTAAGTCCACCAAAGCTCACCCTGGGGACCCAGTGAGTTTGTTGACTTACTTGTAGAGCACAGGTGATTGCATTGGTGACCACATATCTGCATAGATGGAGCCCCTCTCAGTTAACCTTAATCCTATATGCTTTAGCCTCTCCCTGGAAGCACTAAGGCCACACGAAGCTATGGTGAAAGTCCAACAAATAGCTGGATACTCAGATGAGAGCCTAGTGAGCCTCTCCTTCATCTCCTCTCTTATGAGTGGGTGTCAACAGTCCAAAGCCTGATAACGATGACTCTTGCAAGGAGTCACAGATAATCTCATGGATATGGTGGCTTCTTAGAGTGGCAGACAATGTTCTACAACAGAGAATTGTTTAATAATTCAATGTAGGGAGAAACCTGGAAAGTAAGATAGGAAAGTGCCTGGAATCTAGTTGGGGAAAACATCAGTGTGCTACTTTGTCCTGTAGACAAATCTGTGTGGGTTTTGAGCATCAGCATAACAAAATTCAGAAGAGTTTTGGATGCTTAGACTGGTAGGATGGGCAGAAGTTAGACAAAGCAAAGTCAAGGACACCAGCTGTGATCATCTAGGAATGAAGCACATAGGGCCCTGCAGAGCTTATGTAAGCTTCTAACTGCTGTCTTTATTGTAAGCACATCTGCCACTTGCAGAAGTGAAAAGCCATAAGAAAAATGCTGATCCAGGTAGGCCTGAGTAAACACTGTGAAAGAGCTCTGATATTCCTTCAAATGCATTTCACTACTGGTCTAAAGTATTGAAACACATAAATCAACACAGCCACCCTCTGTCTAGGTGTATATGGAGGAGAAACTCAGGTATATACACAAAGAAGATGTGAGTAAGAAGGTTCACTGAAGGATGAAACTGGAAAATATAACACTGAGTGAGGTTGCTCAGACCCAGAGTGACAAATGTTGCATGTTCTCTCTTATTTGGGGATGCTAGAGCTGATAGAATCTTTAGGTTTGAGTTTATCACACTGAGTAACTCCAGAAGCCAAGGAAGTACAAAGGGACCATTGAGGAGGGCTAGAGAAAGAAGTTTAAGAGGGGATTCCATAGAACACAGGTGCTATGGAGGGGAAGGGGGAAAACACTTAACTTGGGTCATGCTGGAGACATTAATATAAAAAGAGGAAGTGTGGGTAAACAATACTCAAGATGCTTGGAAAGGGCACAGAGAACATTATTTTATATGATTTCTTAAAAATACATACGTAGGGGCTGAAGAGATGGCTCAGTGGTTAAGAGCACTGGCTGCTCTTACAAAGGTAAGAGCTTCCATCCCTAGCACCTGCATGGCAATCTCACCAGTTCCCAGCAATACATTCTCTGGCTTTTACAGTCACCACACACATGCGGTGCATAGACATACATGCAAGCAGAACACTCTTACACATAAAATAAATAAAAAGTTAAAAACACATATAACATACACTCATACATGAAGAATAATTGGGGTTAGCCCACATGAAGAAATCCTGCTCTCCCTAAAAGCCATTCGACTATCTAACAAACATCTCAGTGCTGGACAAGGGACATCTCTCTTTGAGTTATTGTTGGTTGGAGGATCCAAAAGACCCTTCCAAATAATGCAAGCTATTGCCATGGCTCTTGGTTACCTGACAGAACTTGAGGATAAAACTCTATCATTCAAGAACCTACATACACACTGAGGGCACAGAATTTATAGAAATCAAGTTGGTGCCCTGACCTGGAAGCCTCCTCCCTGGGTGCTAATTCTCATGGTGTCAGAAGTTGTTATGCAATCTACCAGAAGAGGGAAATTATCAGTTGCCCTACCTAGCTATAAATCCTGTGAACTACAATAATTATTTGCCTGACACTAATACCTTGGGGTAACCAAAAGTTGTCTAATTGGACTCAACATCCACTCAATAAGAGTGCTACATGTATTATTATATTCTTTATAAATTGTATAAATACTACAGAGTGTGAAATACTACACCCTGGCTTACAAAAATAAATGTTCAAGGCAAACTCCATGGAACATACCTTGGATGCCCGACACCCTAATGGAAGACTGTTAGTTTTAGCTCGTGGTACTTTCCAAGTCTCGTAGAAGTAATGATGGATTATACCAGTGTTTCTGATGTTCTTCAATCGTGTGGATTCGTATCACTGTCTGTGCTTTCCATTTGAAAGATTTCTTCAATATTCTCACTGTAGACAACTGTTTTCTTTGTTAGCTAACCTTCATGGCTATGGCATGATATCCAAGATGTAAACAAAGGAAATACTGACTTGGAACTTGCTTTCAAGGGCAGGTGACTGGTTGCCCACTGCTTTAAGGCCCGTGGCAGAGGCATTGTGGAGAAGGCTGCTCACCTTGTGGCAACAGGGAACAAAGGCAGAAGATCCAACTAAAGGATACTGCCCCAGTAACCTAACTACCTTTCACTAGGCCCCAACTCCCAAACTTTCTACTTCCCAATAACACCACAGATCGGAGAGACTAATTCTTTAGGGTCTGAGCCATTGGGAGACACTTAATACTGAAATCCTAGCATTGATATAGATTGTGTTCTGTAGCTTAGATTGCCTGTTTTACATTGATTTTTTTGAATGCTATTTCTGCTGAGTGTAGAACTAGGTTAATAGTTTTGTTCTTTAAGTAGTATTAAAATATTTCTCAAATATTTTCTCAATTTTCTTGTTTCTAAGAAAAATGTGCTGTAATCATTACTTGGGCTCCTTTATATGTAGAATGACTTCCCTCCTGATACCTTTAACATTTAATTATTAACACTAGTATTGAATGGTTTATTTTTTAAGTATATTGCTGTGATTTTCCTTATGATGTGTGTACGTGTGTGTGTGTGTACGTGTGTACGTGTGTGTGTGTGTGAGTGAGTGTGCATGCGTGCTTGTGAATGTGTGCATGTGTATTTCATGGAGCTTCTTGGCTCTAAGAGGTCTTTGTTTTCATCAAATCTAGAAGTACTTTGGCCATTATTCCCTTAAATAAACTTTATGTGGTTTCTTAAAGTAAAAAATGTTATTCCCATTATTTTATATTAATAACATTTGTCTCAATGTTTTCAGAATAGTCATTCTTAGCATATAGAAACACGATCACGTTGATATGTCGAGAGTTTATCCTGTATTAGCTCCAGTCTGTGTGTGACTGATGCCCTAAGTGTTAACATGGGTTAACAACCTCCCCATTTCTCTTTGTTCTCCTATGATGACAGAACGAAGGCCATCACCAAGGGCTCACACCTCAGTTGTGGACTTTTCATATCCAGAACCATGGATAAATAAATTTGTGTTCATTATAAGTTACCCAATCTGTAGTTGTTTGTTATAAGAACACAAAACAAACAGATGCCCTTCGAGACGATGGAAGATGCAAGGATGCGAATAGCAGAGCAAAGCCTGGCCTGTTTTGAAGACATTCACCAAAGTAACCACATTTCCTTCATCTTAGGACATCTTATAACTGTTCAGAGAAAAATATGAGGCCTTATAGATATTTCTCTGAACTATATCATATATGTATATAACTCTGGTTTTTTTTCAGTAGTAGCATTATATAGTAAAATTTTAAATCATTGGCTTTCTGACTGATTTAGGAAATATATTAAAATGGAGAAATAGAACTATCTCATAAATACGCATAACAGTTAAGGTAACTTAGATTTTAATGCATATATCTAATATTACTAGAAAAATCATATCTTTCTAGTTTCTAAGAGTTGTCTTTTTCTCTTTCAGTCACTCTGAATAAATATTCACACACATGTGCTTAGAGCCATGTGATATTGACAAACCATGTATCTAGCAAAGGACAAAAAAAAAAAAATGTAGTAGAGTTGAAAACTTTCTCAGCTAATGGCATCATAGTCATCAAACCCTCATGGTGTGTCTTAGTCAGGGTTTCTATTCCTGCACAAACATCATGACCAAGAAGCAAGTTAGGGAGGAAAGGGTTTATTCTTACACGTCCATGCTGCTGTTCATCACCAAAGGAAGTCAGGACTGGAACTCAAGCAGGTCAGGAAGCAGGAGCTGATGCAGAGGCCATGGAGGGATGTAACTTACTGGCTTGCTTCTCCTGGCTTGCTCAGCCAGCTTTCTTATAGAACCCAAGACTACCAGCCCAGGGATGG
Source organism: Uromys caudimaculatus (assembly GCA_028551405.1). Classification (NCBI taxonomy): domain Eukaryota; kingdom Metazoa; phylum Chordata; class Mammalia; order Rodentia; family Muridae; genus Uromys; species Uromys caudimaculatus. The sequence goes on along the minus strand of CM052708.1, from coordinate 68,723,211 downwards.
TACCACTCACAAGGGGCCCTCCCCCCTTGATCGCTAATTGAGAAAATGCCTTACCGCTGGATCTCATGGAGGCATTTTCTCAACTGAAACTCCTTTCTCTGTGATAACTCCAGCTTGTGTCAAGTTGACACAAAACCAGCCAGTACACAGTGCAATGTACTCTTCATGTCTTAGGTAGTTTGGGTGTCAACGCACTTCCTGTTGGTTGTAAGTACACATGCAGTGTATGTAGTCCATATACTTGACGACAAGCAACTGTGTTTCAGGTGTTGCTCTACCCAACATTCTATATTTTCAGCCATTATTTCACAATGCACTCCTATGTAGATAAAACCCAGTTTACTATCAAACAACGTGTCATGCTACACCAGCAGCAGCTAAACCCATCTCATCTCACGTTTACTGCGTCTCTTGATTGCATCTCAAGGTCATGTCGTGACTGCCACCATCTAGATTTGGATAAGCACAGGCTGGGGATGTGAGCACAATCATGAAATTTCCTCACAATGCATTTGTGATGCAAGATCAATTAAGATCAGTGCACACATCAAATAAACCCCAGTGCACCCCTGCCACTTGAGAAAAACAGAGTGTGGTGTTCCGTGAATAAGGAAGCTAAAGCAGGGAAGAATTAAACGCCTTTCTTCTCATGAGGTCACAGAGAGAAGGCGCATGGGGCCAGGGCAGGGGTGCCTTTCCCCCCCCTCCATACTGTTCTCTATGTTAACCTTCAGGACGAGCCGAGTCAATGGGTGCTGGCATTTTACATAAATACATGACGACGCAGTGCTACATGCAATAAAAATCTCAAGCATAAAATGTGGAAGCAATTCAAGAAAACAGATCTCACAGTTTTGCCTCTGTCAGAGTCAGACTCTAACATGCTCTGATTAAAATCCAACATCTGCAGGCATTTAAAATTCAAATATACAGGTATTCTCATTCTTCTCCGCTCCCCATGTTTTACTGCTGCTTTTTTTCAGCTTAAATATTAAAAACATTACATTATTTTATTTCATATGTCAAACTCCATGTCTCTGTATATTACACAGTGCTCTTTCACCCCCAAACTCTGGTTCAAATCCAGCTCTTAGCTGAGGGAATAAGAAACATCTGAAAATATTTAGCGGGCTCATCTCAAGGCCCAGCGGTTTATGCCAACTTGAAACACACAACGAACAAACAGATTTGCCACCAATTAAGGCGTTTACATGGAAACGTTGCACAATGACCAACGCGCATAGGCCTCTTTCCCAGACCTGAAACCTGGTCTTTTGGGTCTTTTACTTCACAAAGAAGTTGCACTAAAGATGGAGAAAAATCTGTGCTGCACCTGTCCTTCCTCCAGCAGGTGAGTGTGTGATCAAGATTCCACACTCTGCTACTTTGTGTCAGGAAGGGAGGGCGGGGGCGGGGAGGGGGGGAGGGAGAGGAGGAGAATACAACAGCTTTGAGACCCTCCATTAGTACACATTGTTAAGTATGATTTTACAGGCTCCTCTTGGCAAACCAAAAGTTTAATTTAAAAACAAATCAAGGAAAGAAACCTATTCATTCTTTTGAGGATAGACTGTTATGGGTAAGTTCACACTCCATGAATTTGAAAGTGCAGGAAGGGCGGTCCTCCCCAGGAGGTAAGGATCAAATGCCTCCAGAGGCAAGGACGGACAAGAGCCCGCAGAGGTGGGTTGTGGAGGGCTGAAGAGGACACGCCTAGTATAAAATCACTTCTTTTCTTTTTAAATGTAACTGCTGCACAATCCAAAGACAGCATGTGTGCACACCACAGCTCTTTATTCTGTCTTTCAGTTATTCTCCAAGCTTCACATTTTGAGGACCACAAAATCATCATTTTAAGGAGTCAATGTTCCATCCCTCCCTGAAAGCCTTAGCTTCAAAATTCCTTAAACAATCACATTAAAAGAGATATTGTTCAGCCTGCTTCCCAGAATTCCTGATTCTGAAGATTGGGTGTTGGTCCTGGGGTATCAGGTGGTGGTGGGTCATGCTACAGGGAAGGGATTTGTTTATGCTGTGCTGTGGATCTATCTGGGTTCAATAGACTTATCAAGTCCTAAGGCAAAGACCAAAACAGTGAAAACGTCCGCTTCTTATCATTGTTCATGTCCCCCTGCCTTTAGGGCCAACAGAACAGGGAGGTTTCTGAAACCAGTGTCACCCTTGACAGAGACCTGGCTATTAAAAAAAAAAAAAAAAAAAAAAAAAAAAGCATTTCAGTTGAAAAGGACCAATAAGAAAGTTCTTTCTACCCCAAGTCACTGTGAGCTGAAAGCTCGTAACTCTGCAGCGTGCACACATGTATGTGCACGGCACACATGTATGTGCACAGTGCTGTTGGTGAGTGTTCATCATCACGTTCCATAAGCTAGGCCAGTGTTCTACCACTGAGCAATCTCACCAGCCATGTGCCCAAATTCTATCCTCATCACTCAAGTTCGTTCCCCACTTGAAGGAACTAACTGGCAAAATGCCCTTACTCCCAATTCACCTGCACAGCGCACAATTAAAACGTGGAGCTGTTCTGGTTTTTAAATCTGCACTCAACAGAAAATGTGGCTATGGATATCACCTTTGGAAAGTTCAGGGTTATATAAGAAAAAGGTGAAATCAAGACTCATTGAACCAAGGTTCTGCAGTAAATCAAAACTAGAAACAATCCCCATTTTTTGATAACAGTTTGAAGGAGCTTTTTTGTATCTTTCCAACTTCTTCCTAGGGAAGTCTGCGTGTGAAGCTACTGCCAAGCCTCAAATAGTCCCTTACCCCTGATGAATGCTTCAAGACAGAACTGCATTCAAGCATTCAAATTTGGTAGCATTAACTGCAGTAACATAACTCTGACATTCCACTTAAGGACAAGGGGTAGAACAATCATAAAAACCTTCTGCTTCACTTAATTTAATGTTTGACAAGTTCCTTGAAGAATAACTGAAATAGTCTCGCCAAATGCTTTAAGTCCTGTCTTGACCACATCTGTCCCTGGAGTTTGTTCATGGACATCTTAGGATATAATAAATCCTTCCTTCCTGAAACCCAGCCTCCAGCAAGGAATGCTGAACAGATGGTATTAATCATAGGATGCCAATCTGATTTCTAGGCAGATGCCCTAGTGATGGGAAAATGGTTCGTTTTCCATTGTCCCCTCCATCATGTTTATGGTAAGAAGCCTTTGGTCATGAATGATACGGTCCGAAAAAAGTACTTTTTCTCTATTGAAGAATTTAAAGATATATGCCCGTATTTGGATTTTGGACTCATCTTAGACACATGACGACATGTCTAGATAACAAACTGAGTACAGAACATTTCTTCTGCTGTGGTATAAGCAACAGATATTATTACTGCAGTGTCTTCTGGTAGACATTTCCATTCAGATAGTTAGCATGTTTATTGTGTTAGATGCTGGCACTTGAGCAAGTGCAATATACAAGTGCATTTCAAATCCTTTTATTTATTTAATTTTGATCTTTGTGTTGGGTTTGGGTGCGTGAGTGTGGGTGCATAAGTGCCATCGTGCATGTGTGGAAGGCAGACACCTGGGGTGTCGGTCCTTGACTTCCACCTTGTCTGAGGCAGAGTCGCTAGCTGGGCACTGTGGATTCGAGGAAGCTGGCTGACTTGCAGGCTTCCAGGATTCTCCTGCTTCTTCCTCTCAGCTTGCTGTAGGAGCACTGGGATTGCAGACATGCACTGCCAAGTTTAGTTTTACACAGGTTCTGGTGATCTAGACTCGGGGCCTCATTTTAAAGAAGCAAGTATTTTATCCATCCCCCCACCCTACATTTCAGCCTTTCTATGAGGAGGGTTGAGTCAACAGTATGCCTCTTGAGAAGACTCCAATAATTAAACTTGGAAGCCAAAAGGATATATTTGACAGATACCCTGAATTCCAGAGAATCATTAGGGATGACTTTGGAAAATTATTCCTCAGTTAACTGGAGAATCTAGAACAGCAGATATATTTCTAAACAGTTATGGATTGCTCAGGTTGAACATAGTATAGCGCTCTAAACTCATTAATAATGAGCAATGAGATTGATGTAATAATTTAAAAACATCTCAGGACCAGACAGCTTAACTGCTCAGCTTTACTGGATTTAAAGAAGAGCTAATGGCAATGCTCACTCCTCAAACAACGCCATGAAGGAGGAAAGAAAAGGATGCTTCCAAATTCATCCTGTGAAACTACTACAAACCTGAGGCTCATACTCGACAGAAACCTGACCAAAAAAGAGAAAGCAGCAGAGCCGACTCCCTCGTGAACACCGACACAGAACCCAGCAATTGAAAGTTGTTTGGTGGAAGAGGCATCAGTTGATGAGCCCCTAATAAGCTGTGCTTTGTCCCTCCTCTCATGCTCAGGCAAGAAACTCTAAAATCAACGAGCAACACGCAAAGAGAAGATGCGAAAGTAGAGGGGAGGACTGTTCAGAAGAAGGGCTCCAGTCGGAAAGGGCAGGGGTGAGACGGGCAAATGGCGACAAAAGCAACTCAAACCTACTATACAGTGTGCGAAATGCTCAAAAAACAACGTTCTAAATCCTCTAGAAAATAGGTGCAAATCGAATCTGCTAACACGTTAAGAAAAGGATTCAACCACCACAGAGCTGCTGTCATTCCAGGGTCACGTGATCATCCCAACCGAGGCAGAAAACACAGCAGCAAAATTCAACAGCTCTTCAGGATAAAAGCCCTGTGGAAACTAGGTGCAGAAGAATACCCCAGCATAGCAAGGCTGTCTACAGCAGACCTGTGGCCAACCTCACAGTGGACGGAAGAAGCTGAAGGTATCGCCTCAAATCATTCTTAGTCAATATAAAATTTGGCAGGGTTTTTTTTTTTTTTTTTTTTGCCAGACAATAAACATGATACAAATAAGGAAGAAATCAAGCTACCTGGTTTTACAGATGGCATAATCTTAAATATATAGAAAATATATTACCAGATGTTTAGAGCTGCTGAACAAATTCCTTAAAGAAGCAAGAATTGGTATCAACATAAGATATTATTTTTCTGATGCTGAAAATAAACTTGCCAGGAAAGAAAAGAGGAGAAAAAAAATCCTGTTCACACTAGCCTCAGAAACATCAAATATTTAGGAGTAAATCTAACCAAGGAAGCAAAATCCCTACAGTGAAAACCAAACTACACTGAAGAAGATACTAGAAAGTGGAAGGACCCCTGTGTTCATGGATCGGCAAAACTACTACTGTTACGTGGCCACACTCCTGGAAATGATCTGTAATCCTATGAGATCTCCATGAAATTAGCAACAATGCTCTTTATAGAATTAAAAAAAATTATCCTAAAATTCATATGAAACCACAAAAAAGACTACAAATGGCCAGAGAAACCCTGACAAGAAAGGGCAATGTTGGAACTACCATATATACAACATTGTAGGGCCATGCAACAAGACAGCAATAAGATTTTCTTTTTCAGTTTGGTATCAAATTTAATTTTTAAAAATGTAATGAAAATATAACAGAATCATAGTGTGGAAATTTCTGGAGACTCAGTTACATTATAATGATGTTTTGCCTGGGTAGAGAGGTAAATGGATGTTTTGCTAAAGCAGACACAGGTGAGAGGATGTTTTGCTGCAGCAAACACATGAAAGGACACATGATGTACAGAAGGAATATAAATATGGCCCCACAGAGAGTGGGAGCGCTAGTTAGCTTTGTTCTTCACTGTATTGGTTTACCTTACACTGCATTGCAGAGCTTCACTTGTGATGACTTCATAGAGAGAAACTCACCAAGAAACTTCTTCTGAGATTCCTGTGGCTTCTTGCTGATTCCTCAGACTCGGCCAGGATGAAACCGCCCTTGCTGATTCCTGTGTGGTGTCTGCCGAGTAGACTGGTTTGCAGCTGCTGATTCGTGTTTGGTGTTTGCTAGTGGACTGGACTGAGAACAATGAAGATTGCAATCACATCAAAGAACTATTTCTAAACAGGTCCACTTCCTCATATCCTAATAGCCTTTCTTTTCCACTATCTCTGGTGGGTGGTGGCCTAGAAGGGAAGTTGAACCCTTATTAAAGTAGGTTGTGAAAAATATATGCCTACACTTACAACAGCAATTCACTCAAGTCATACAAACTATAGACTGTGAAAAGTAAACTACACGTTTGTCACTATTTTATATTTATGTATATATTCTATGATGGGTGTAGAAATTCTCTGTAACAGACACAGGTCAATGGGCTAGGACAAGGGACCTAGAAATAAACCCAGGCAGCTCCAGCCATCTGCTTCTTCATATAGATTCCAAAACTGATGGAGAACAGTCAGCTTCTTTTTCAGATGGTTCTTGAATAGCTGGATGTTCCCCTATAGAAGAATAGCTCTAGTCCCCTTGCTCTCATCCTGTACAGAAATGAATTCAGAAAATGAAGGGGGGGACCTTCAAAGTACAAACTTGTAACTCTGAAGCTGCTAGGGTAGAATATAAGGGGAGTGTGTGTAGATGTGGCATGAGATGTGACTTCCTCAGCATGACTTGGATAGCTCAGGAGATAATGGCAGGAATTGACAGGTAGGACTGTGACAAAAGTAGCTTCTACTGTTAAGGGAGATAATCAACAGAATCAAGAGACAGACAGCCTACATGTGAGAAAAATCTCCAACTAACCATTAAGGGATTAAGATCCAGAATTTCCGAAGAACTCAGAGACCAAATACCAACGGAACAAGGAATCCAGTGACTAAATCAACAACTGTACTGAAACATTCTCAAAAAGAAAAATGCTACGAAGAGTCAACTGATGAATGAAAAGTGTCCAGCCCATTTAGTCATGAGGGAAATAGAAATATCAACAGGAATTACACCAAGAGTCCACAAGATCCCATCTCATCTGGTCAGAATGGTTGTCATTAAGATAACAACAACAACAACAACAGCAAATTCTAGTGACAGGAAAAGGAGAGGAAGGAGCTCACACAGCATGGGTGGGACTGCAAATTAATGAGGCCACTGTGGGAATGAGTGTGGAGGCTGTTCATGAAATTAAAAATAAAACTACCACGTGTTCTGCTGTCCACAGCTAAGTATATAACCCAGGAGTCAAAGTCAGTGTTCAGTAGAGGTGGCCGCCGACCAGTATTGATCATGGCTCTGTTAATCATAGCCAAGGTATGGAATCACCTGGCGCTTCATTCATCAGATGACTGGGTAAGGAACACATAGTGTGTACATAGTATGATTTAGCCATAAAGAAGAATGACATCATGTTATTTGCAGGAAAACAGATGAAACTAGGAATCATGTTAAATGAAATTAATCGGACTCAGAAAGACAGCAAGTGAATGTTTTGTTTCCAGTGTAATTTGGAGGTGGGGAGGCACGAAAGTAGAAAGGTGAGTGTTTCAGAAAACCTGGGAACAGTGAAGGAAGGGACAAAGTGGGATAAGGGAGGGTGATGGGCATCAGGGTTCATTACAGCACAAAAATGCTACAAAGAGACAGAGTGTTTTAAACAATAAATACCAATAAAGTGCTTCTGAAAAATATGCTGCATGTAGCATGGTTTCAAAAATAAGACAAGCTTCATTTTTACTGGTCTCATTTATGTAGTTCAATAAGCAGAGCAAATCTAGCACAAAGCATTTGCTAATATTCCTGCTGTCCTGTGTTCTGCATCAATAACAGCACAGTGGCACACATAGTCCTTAGTTTGCAAAAATATATGATCCAGGTAAAACTTGGAAAGATGGTTCATCAGCTACGAGAATTTGCTGCTCGTAACATGAGGACCAGAGTTCAGACCCAAGAACCCACATCAAGTGGCTCACAAAACCTGTAACTCCAGCTCCAAAGGGATCCAATGCCATCTATAGGTATCTGTATGCACATGCAAACACACACACACACACACACACAGAGAGAGAGAGAGAGAGAGAGAGAGAGAGAGAGAGAGAGAATTTATTAACACACATAACATAAATGATAGACTGACAGACAAATAGAAAAATAGAATATTTGGGTAATTAAATAAACAAAATGAGATTCAAAAACAATTATAACTCCAATGTCTAGCACTGTGTGTATTTGCTCCATAATAATCATTTTTACATACACAATAAAGGACTACTAAAATTTGAGAGTAGGGCTAAGAGATGGCTCAAAGTGTAAAGTGTTCACTGTTCAGTCATGAGGATCTGAGTCCAGAGTTCCAGAGACAGGAAAACCCTTGGGGCTTGCTGGTCAAGCAATCTAGCCAAAACAGCAAACTCCAAGTTCAGTGAGAACCAAAGTGCAATCCTGGGAGTTAACCAGAATGGACAATCAATACCCTGCCTCAAAAAATAAAAAATAAAAAATAAAAAAATTGGAGAGGGCAGATAGAAGAAGATATCCAATGTTAACTTCAGACCTCCACAAGCACACACACAGACACACACGAGCACACACAGACACACACAGACACAGACACAGACACACACACACACACACACACACACACACACGCATGCACGTGCACGCAGAAAGAGGAGAGGGTAAAGGAGGGAGAGATTTGAGAGATTGGGACTGGGAGGAAGGGGACAACTGGATGTAAAGTGAATAAAAAATAAATTAAGGAAGAACAAAAGGAAAGTTCAAAAGAATCAAATGCACACGAGAAAGGAATCCATTTGGAGAGAATAACAGAATAATGAACTGCAAGTCATATTAACCTGGAGCATAGTGAGGTCAAGGAAATTTAGGAAAATGGGTCAACCTGCAACCCTGGGAGTTAATCAAAATGGACAATACCCCACCTGTGGAGGCTGCATCTGTTCCACTGAACCGGTGGGAGTTGGAGTGGGACCCATGACCACCCAGAAGCCCTTACATCTATATTCTCATGGGAAACTAGTAACCACTGAAATGCCATCTGGAGCCCAGACAACTACCAAACTACCAAACTCAATAGTGTCATGCTTCTTGCCATTTCCGAAGCGTCTGAAGCAGCCAGTGGGCATCAGAAGGTGTGAGGGACTTGTTTTTCAAACTAAAAGATGCAGTCTAATATGAGATCCTCAGATGGTGGCTTCACTTTTTTCTCCACCACACTGTTGTGAGTTTGTGAACCCCAAAAGACCACAAAGGAGCTGATTCCGATGTAAGTACATTAGGGTCTCCTTATTTAAGATCAAGCTTCCCCAACCCCCTGCATCAACCCTGACATGGCAGGAAGATGGATCCCTGAGCCTAGATTTAGGCAAGCATTTATAGAGGCAAGAAAGGGATCTCTAGCCTCGTACATATCTGATTGGGTGGGCATTATGGCCTTTAACATAATTGGCTGGTGCTGGGGGCCAAACCATAAACTTAACTTCTGCTTTCCTCCTGATTGGTGGATGTTAGTGAAGTGTCAGGGGCAGGCTTGCAACCTGAAGGTGTAGATTTGTTAGGGAATAACCTGGAAACCAGTACTAAACACAGGTCTTGTTGGGAGTAGCCCGGAAACTGGTGCTAGATACCAGCCTATTACTTTACTGGAGTTTAATCTTAGGTCAGGTTCTCTAAGACAAAGTCTGAACCCTAAAGATTTGGTCTCTCATTCCCCACTTTCTATGGTGACTAGAAAGCCCAATCATGGGGCTTCCTGAAGCTATTATTATATTTTAGAGGGGGTCAGGGTTGACATCACTCAGTCCTCATGGTGTCCCTGGAGCTTGGGTGGGGGCCCCATCAGTGGGAGACAGGAGGGAGTCCTGAGGCTGAGTTTTCTTCCTGTTGGTCAGGGTCATCTTCAACTGCAAAGGAGTCTGTGATTTTATGTTGCAATCCCTTGACCTTTATGAGGATGGGGGAGGGGACGCGTTTTACAGAGAATATGAAGTTTAGGTCATTGGACTCCTTTGAGATTGTATAGCAATTGACAATCCTTGAACTCAGCACTGACCTCCACCTGTAGGTTAAGGACAATGGGGCGTGGTATCCTAAACATGATTTTAAAAGGGGTGAGTCCCATCTGGCAAGGGGAGTTTCATGCCTGGTAGAGAGCAAAGGGAAGGACAATTAACTCAGTCATTGCCAGTCTCTTGGGTCAGTTTAGTTAAGGTCTCTTTTAGGGTTTTATTTATTGTCTCTACCTGTCCTGAACTCTGGGGTCTATATGTACAATACAGTTTTCAATCGATCCCCAGACTTACCTGGGACGCCAAAGCTGGTGCACTGTCTGACCCTATCATCTGAGGAAGCCCACACCTTGGCAGTATGTCCTCCAAGAGTTTCTTTGTCACCATGGATACAGTTTCATGCTTGATGGGGAAAGCCTCAGCCCAACCTGAAAAGGTCTCTATAAATATCAGTAAATATTTATCTCTGCCTTTTTCTGGTTTTACCTTTGTGACGTCTGTCTCCCAGGAGGCTCTAGGCTCTGCGTCTCAGTGGCAGGCTTTATAATTCTTGACACTCTCAGCTATCTTCAAGCTGGCATCTCTAATCTTGATCTTAGCGTGTCCTATCAAATCCCGTGTTCTCCGGACACCCATGTGGGAGGAGCCGGGGATCGTCTGAGGTATGAGTAGTCGTTTCTTCTGGCACAATGAGTTTGTAGTCATCGTTTGAATGGTCTTTCTGGGTTCCTGTACATTTCCTTGGTACTACAACGCCATACTTTTAAAGGTATACTGATTTCTCCTTTCCCCTTTTCTCTTCCTGCTTCGAAGCCCGCTTCCTCCTCCCGCAACAGCTCCCCTCCCTCCTTCGACTCTTTCCTCTTGCCTTTTTCCTCCTCTTCTTCTCTTGCTCCTTCTCTTCTTCCTCTGTTTTCCCACTATTTTCCTCCTCTTCCCCATCCCCACTCCCTCTCACAGCTGCTTTTTACTTCTGAGTGAACATTCAGAAATGGCCCGGTTCACCACTTCTCTGCCCTGTGGTAAAGTGGACGCCTGGTGAAATCCTTGTACTCTTTGTTTCTGTTTCCTCGTTTACAGCCAAGGGAGCAAACTAGGTGATGGCTTTGGAAGAGCACTTCCCTTTCCTAGTAAAGAAGCTGTTTTTGAATACTATAGCAAGTGCTGTCAGATGAAGGCAATCTCCATGGTACCCCAGCCACCATCTGAGCATCACTGCAGCATGAGGCCACCTCTTCCACTCAGGCCTGACACTCTTGCAGTTCCATGTTGTCTTGCAGAACAGTTTCCAATAGTAAGATAAGAGCAGGTTTCACTGGTAAGAACTAACTCCATTTATCTTTTTAAACATGCTTTTTAAAAATATATGTTTTTATAAGTCTGTATTTTCTACTAGAGTATAAGTGGTTGACTTATATCTGCTTTGTGTTGTTCTTCTAAGTCTATTTCAGAAAACGACATTCAGAGAAGCTGGATGGCCTGGCATTAAGCCCATGGCTCTGCTCTTCTATTGGGCTAGAATTTCAATTCAGGCACTTGGAAGTTACATTGTCTTTGGAAAATTACTTACACTCTCTAGATCTGTGTTTCTTCATTCATAAAAAGAGGATAAATATAATTATTCCATTGTGATGCAAACAAAGAGTATATAAAACAAGAATAAGAAAAATCAACTTATTTCTGATACCCAGCATGTTCCAGTGTTCTGAGAATGTTTGAATAAAATAAATTAGCCAAAATCAGAGGTTATATTGATTATTGATTATGAAGGGTGGAAAGCAAAGTTGAAAAAAGCTATTAAAAAGAAATCCAGGTGAGGAGGGAAAGTAGGATACAAGGAAATAAATCAAATACTGGGTAGAATTAGGTAAATTTACCTCAGATGCAGCCAAGTGCTGGCAGTAACTCTGGAGAGGACAGCAGGGCCAATTCCCAGCCTAGGCTCAGCAAGGCTGTGTGGCTGAGTTGGTGTCTTTCAACATGACACAACTCTGTTTCCAGTACATCTGTTCAATCAGCTTCCTACAAATTCTCCCTGTGGCAGATTAGTAGACTAAGGAGAGAGAAACTCATCACCCTTCCCACCCATAGAAAACAAGATGTAGAAAGTCAAACTTGTATCCACTCTTGAACTAAGAATTTTCAAGTTTGATTTTTTAATCAGATCAGGAACTGTTCCCAGAGGGTGGTCTGCTGGCAAGAAGGGGGGCTAGGTGTCCCCAGAGGGTGGTCTGCTGGTCCAGAGCAAGGCTGGGTGTCCCCTGAGGGTGGTCTGCTAGTTTTGCAACCAGAAATCTTTGCTGCCAAGCACCGGAGGCATAAGCATAAGTGTAATACCAGGAGAGCAGCCAAGGCCCCACTAGGGCTGCTTTTATTGTTTGTCTAAAGTGGATGTTTTTCCAAGGAAATTACATTGTTTCCCCGAAAGGAGATCCATCATCCTTGTCTCTGTGGTCACAGAACAGGAATCAAATTGATGGGGTGATGGCTGCCTGCTCCAAAGGAAAGAAAAAAATGCTCCAGACCAGACACCCCTTTTCTTTGCCTGGCCCTTCTCAAAGATAAAACATCATTGGAATCAAAGCATCACGTCTAACCTTGAAGGAACCCATCCCTAGGGTCTGACTCTAAGAAACCTTTGACTACTTGAGAAACACAATGTGACACTGAGGTACTGCCTATAGACGTCAAAGAGTACGTAACAGTTCCTTCATCTCAAATTCATTTGAACCTAGATGTTTGGGAAATTATAGAGTATGTGGCCCAGATTCCCAGACTCAGCAAAAACATGCAAATAGAAATTGGGCCAAAGAAGCCCTAATTACATCCAGGTTATTGTTAGTATTGTTTAATGTTAAAACTGTCATTTCCTTCAGCTTGACTAAAATATATTTTAGTCATACACAAGTCCCTCAACTTGTTCATCTGTGTTGTACATATGTGACTTTCTCAGCTATCCTTCTCTTTCAGTGTCTACAGCAAGAGCCTACATATTTTTAAACAATCAACCTGAGTTAATAACAAAGACATTAGGCTAGTGCCACCATCTGGGGTTTAAATCCAGGACCTAACAGGGTGTGCAGAGCCATCATTTCCTCATCATGCCTTTGCCAGGCTCCCTTGGAGACTCATTTCAGCACTGTGTCTCAAGCTGTCCCTACCAAGGTTTACTCCCACTTGTTGCTCAACACACTCTTTTGGTCTCCGCAGCGGTCCCTGGTGATGACAGTGCCTTCGCCTCCAGGAACACTGACCTCCTTTTCTAAGCCTAATATCTTCACTTCTCCGAAAAGGGAGATCTGCCCTCATCTACTGTGTTCCCCTGGCAGCAACTTTTCCAGTTCCTTCTCCTGGAACAAGAGCATATGCTCATGTCTGATTATGTCTTCTAGGGTTGTAATTTTACAAAACTCCTCAAACTCAGCTTCCTCCTGTGCTACTGACGCTCACTGTCTCAGGCCTCACCGGGTGCTGTTCTCTTTGATCCTCGTGAGGGTAAGTCAAATATTACTGTCCTCACAAATGCACATTCAAAGCTCATGTCCCGGCATGAAGTAGTCAAATCCAACTGTTGGCTTCATTCTTTCCTTTTTATTTGCTACAGTCTGTCCCTAGGTCTATCTACATCTTTCTTCTTGGGTTTGTTGTTATGCTTCTTTGTTTTGTTGCTGGTACTGAAGACTGAATTGGCCTTGCACATCAGGGCCAAGGAATCTGCCAGTGAACTCAATCTATAATGGAGGGTATCTGTCCTCAGCCCTCTATTTTCTTTTTTTTTTTTTTGGGGGGGGGGGGGTTTGAGACAGGGTTTCTCTGTATATAGCCCTGGTTGTCCTGGAACTCACTCTGTAGACCAGGCTGGCCTCGAACTCAGAAACCCACCTGCCTCTACCTCCCAAGTACTGGGATTAAAGGCGTGCACCACCACTGCCCGGCTCAGCCCTCTATTTTCATATGAGTCTTTTAAAACCATCTCTGTCCCCCCCAGGCATGCCTTTCTCCTGCAGATAGTTTGGGCTTTTTCACATCCCACCAATCCATTTCTTTTTGAAACTTCTACTTGGATACACCCATGCAAGCTGGGCTCCTTCCTTCCATCCTGCTTCTATTGGGGCATTTGGTGTCCTTCTACTTCAGCAATCCAGTAATTCAGGCCTGAAGAGCTGTCTTAATCCTTTCTCCAGTCTGCTAGGACCTGGCAAAGATCAGGTACAAGCACCTTTAATGTCTATAGCTGCAGATTTTGGGAAAACATCTAAATTGCCCAATAAGTTCAAGATTCCATGTGTATTAATGTTTAGGGAATGTTAAGTATTTTAATAGTAAACATTTCAAAGAAATAATAACTAAATAAAGGCACAGTATGAAGATATGAGACAGAAATCCTAAGAGTGGCACTCAAATCATGAAAACCAGCAAAGCATTTTGTTCCATTGTCAAGATGCCCCTCTCTCTTACAAGTGTCCACATTGTCTTGCTCTTCCTACTTACGTTCAGCAAGACCCTCTCAGTCTTGATCCTCTTAGTCTCGGCCCTGGGAACTTGCAAGTGTTGCATTATCACACAGCTCCCTATTTGACCAGTTTCTCTATCTACTAGTACTCAGACCTTGGCCATTACAGCTTTCAGTTTTCCACAGAGCTATTAAATCCATGGGCAAATTCTAGTAAGTAAACTGTTGAGACAAGTCTTCTAGTAAAGGTTCTTTTTTTTTTTTTTTTTTCCTCCTTTTTTATTTTTGATACTTTATGTACATTTCCGATGTTTCCCCTTTTCTGAGTCTCCTCTTTGTATACCCCCCATCCCCTCCCCAACCCGCCTCTAGGAGGGAATTCCACCTCCCACCCCACCCCCCACCCCACCCCCGTCCAC
>CM052708.1:68693802-68708368 GCA_028551405.1 Uromys caudimaculatus | reverse complement strand
ACTTATCAGTGAGTACATACCATGTTCCTTCTTTTGTGACTGAGTTACCTCGCTCAGGATGATATTTTCAAGTTCCATCCATTTGCCTGCAAATTTCGTTAGAGCAACTTTCAATGATGTACCCAGAGCAAAATCTCATAGCACCAAATATGACTCTTGCTCCCCAGCTTCTTTCTAAGCCGTGGACCATTCTGTCATTTGCAGAAAGGCTTAAAGGCTAAAGAATTATGTCAGCAGGATAAGACTGATTGTAACTTAACAGCAGTCACAGTAGGACAAGGCACACTCGCCCCCTTCCTTAAGGGAACATTGAGCTTGTTGAACCTGCTTGTCACTCCTGTATCCAACCCCACCTCTCAGTGTCATCTCCTCCATCCACCATCGCCCTGAAAGTTAACTTCTGCCCAATCTAAAACCAATCTTCTGGTCTTTTGCTTCTCACCCTGTGGAGCTCTTGGGTAACTGGGCATTCCCTTTTCTAGGTTGCTTGCTGTATTGGCTGATTTCTACAGCTTACATTTCTCCCACAGTTCTCAGATGAGCTTGCTGCAGTCTACTCTGGCTCTCTCCATCTTCCTATTTAGAGCTTCAAGGCCCGATTTGCTTCTCCAATCCCACAGCAGCGTCTCCTATTAATGTCTGCCCTGTTCACTTCTGCCATCCTTTCTACCTAGCTTAGATTTCCCCATCTAAAACGCTCTCCTCTTCCTGAGCACCGTACCGCCTCTCTGAGCTCCCCTAATCTTATTCAAGGTCACTGGTCTGAATGACTTTATGATCAAGCGCCCCAGGATTTTCCCACCCTTGTCCCTTTGTTTTCCAGACACTCATCTTTATCCCTCTTCCTATTTCACTGATTGTTCATGGATATTTCTCAGTTCTCTCTCTCTCTTTCTCTGTCTCTGTCTTTCTTTGTCTCTTTGTCTCTCTCTCAATCTGATGCATCCTACACAATTCTATCTTTATTTCTTCTTTTATTTCCATATGGTACAAGATAAAATCTGCTGGATCTGTCAGCTAATGTTGTATATACGTTCCCGTCCTCGGCCACATCTCTCCGTCACTGGCGATCTCTTATTTTATCCCGCAGCTGATCCTTCACTCTCAACTGAACATCGTTGTCCTTACAGATAAAGGTTTGGAGGTTAAGCAAGCTTTACAGTGTTACAAATCTGATGACGGATGTGGACAGGATTAAAATCTGTATCGGCTTCAGGGTTTCCCTCACTCTGACCAGATTAAGAATAATTTCAAAGTATGTACAATTGGGAGCATTTTCACTTTCTAGAAATGTCTTCTCTTTCCAATTCTTCAGTTAGTAATTACTTTATTGGGTCCTTATTTTGAAAGACCTATAGTTAGAAACATCAACTATAGAAACTGCTTAGGGGGTGGCTAGAGAAACCCAGCTTTAAGGTGAAGTATGCCCTGGCTTTATAAACCTTGTCTTCTGTGTGACCTCCTCTACATGAAGGCACCCATCCGGACTCCTCTCTATCAGAGACCTCACCTCAGAAGTCCTCATTCTTTACCAAGTCTTCCCACCAAGCTGAAAAGGAGACCATGTTTTGCTTCATCCGAGTGATCCGCTCATATCAGCTTCTTTCCCAAACTAGGAGCATTTCATGAAGAGATTCAGCTAAGTGTCTGTAGCTTACACTAGGAAACAGAGCACTCTGCTGACACCTCGTTGTTCACTTGCTGCATTGCATATCTGTCCTGTTAAGAAGTTGTCTTGGGAGACTCTGAGCCTCTTAGACCAATGGTTCTCAACCTATGGGTCTTGACCCCTTTGGAGGAAGCAGATCAGATTTTTACATTACAATTCATCACTAGCAAAATTACAGTTATGAAGTGGCGATAAAATAAGTTTCTGGTTAAGGTCACCACACCGTGAGGGTCGCAGCCTTAGGAAAGTGGAGAACCGCTGTCTCACACCCTCCCCATCTAATGCATTTCTTCATGACTACAGCATTCCAACTGCAAGGCAGACATCTTCAAGATTCCCTCCGCCAATTTCAAAGTGGAGAAGTGCAGTGTGGAGATGATGGGTGTGGGCGTGGCAGGGTGAAGAAGAGCCATCCTATGCTCTATTCTGACTACCAGAGAAAGTCTCCAGGATACTCTTTAGAGAGTCACTCTATATAGGCTCCATGACAAGCATCTCAAGCCACGGGAATACTTCCTCAATATCTATATTATTCAAAATAATGAACACCATTGGATGAAGACTCATTAAACCAAATCTCTAACAATTCTAACCTGAAAGCCTACAAAAGTCATCTAGAATTTTTAGCTGACACACAGTAATCATGCATAGATTTGCAGATATTGGGATGTGGCATTTCAATATATGCATACAGTGTATGGTGATCAGATCAAGGATGCTCACATACGTACCATCTCGGGCATACCACCGCTCTGTGTAAGTACTCAACTGACTGTCATCAACCATAATTTCCCCAATGTTATAGAACATTTGAGATTATTCCTATCTAATTACACTCTGTACCCTCTTTACATCCTCTGAAGATAGTGTTTTTGTGTATATGTGTGTGTGTGTGTGTGTGTGTGTGTGTGTGTGTGTGCACTCTTTCTCTCCTGTGGGCCACATACATGTCCACAGTACGCACCCAGGTTGGAGGACCACAGTAATGTTGGTCCTCAACTTCTACATCATATAAGACAGAGTCTCTTTACTGTTTCCCAGCCTCAGGGTTCTCCTGTGCCCAAGCTTCTTGCTGTAGAAGCGCTGGAATACGGTGAATGCTGCCTATCTCAGCTTCTCCTTTGGGTCCGGGAGGTTTGAAATCAGCTCCTTCCACTATAACAAGGTCTTTACCCACAAAGCCATCTGCTCAGCCATGGTAGTTTATTTTAAGAAAACAATGATCACTTATTTAGTTGTTATCCTCAGGTATTGTCAATTTTACATGTTGTATGACCCATTAGCAAGACTTCTAGAAATCACTGTGTATTCCTAGTTTTAATAAATTATCATCTAAATGTTATGCAAATTGGAAGGAATGACTGAAATGAAAAGTCCTGTCTTCCACACTCACATTAAAAACATGAAATAGTAGTAAAGGCAATCCTCTCTAGAACACCGGGCTGAGCAACTTAGAGGACAGCTTAAGTGATGGCAAAGGCTCAGCTGCTTCCTGAATGTCCCTAGATTCAAGACGTAAGTTCATGTGAGATTAGGCACACTCAAGCTGGTATGACCACAGCCACAAAATACAAGTTCAAATAAAGATGACCTTGTTAGATGTGAATTCAAAAAAAAATTTTATTGCATAGTTGATACAATGTTAAACATTTATATGAGACTAAGCCAGTTAATTAAATATTATAAACATTTAACTCATCAATACCCATTATATATACTGTGTGTTAGCCCGCCAAAGGTTTATTGGGAACGATGTAATGAGAAAATGGCCTCCATCCTGTACTTAGCTGACCCTACATCAGGTATTCTCAGTGAGTCTGGATACAGACAGGGAAGGTGAGAAGGTTTGCATGAACAGACGGCTGGATGAGGGGCTGGCCCAGGAAAAATGATGACAACACATTTTTTTATTTCTTTTTTTTTTCCCCCACAGCAAGGTCACAAGTGTGTCCTGTGTTAAGAAAGATTGGGACACGCTGGTCTGAGGACAAGAATCAATTTACTCTAGTTCATTTTGTCCTATTCCCAGAACAGCAAGTGCTTACTGGAGATTATTCATCGACGAATCGGAAGTGCCATGGGGCTGTTTACTGCTGCATCTTTTGTCTGTTACATAACACAAGAGGATGGAATCTGGAAAACACAGAAGGTCGAACGGTCGCATGGAAGCATCATGTGAGATAGATACCAAACCCTTCGCATGAGTGTCTCATGCCTGTTGTTAAAAGCCCCTTTTCCCCAGCTCCCAGGTTTCCTTTGGTTGAACAATTGCAATGTATAGTCAGAATTTGAACGGTTGCCAACTAAAATTCTTGCATCAGGCTCCATGGCTGTCTGTTCCACCAAGACAAATAAGACCAGCCCCAACCCTTCACTCCAGTGCATTGTTCACGGTGCTGAGCCATGATTTTCCATATCTGACTGTCTTTGTGTTCACCCCAGGAGGAAGGGTGAGCCTGGTTTATTGAGTTTTTATTTCTCACAAAGCGGTAACATCTGGAGGGCTGAGCAGTTTGTTGGCAGATCCAATCTGAAGGAATTCGGCCCTAGTTCCGATTGGCTCTTATCAGTAGGTGTCACTAAAGACAGTTTCAGAGACAGAAAAATAAATAGGCCAATTAAGTGATGCCAAGAACAGACTATTTTACAGTCATTTCTACTCTTTGTATTGTTCTTCCAACTGTAGAAGTTTCAAGATTGTAATTATTCCCTGCTTTTCCCCCCTGCTGAAATGAACATTTTTCCATTTTGCCTCCAAGAGAGGGACATTTAATTAATATATTTATTTTGTGGTGCTTGATGTAGTGGGTTAGCAAAAGGAAAACAGATGAAGGCTATTAATTCTAACACTTTATTACAGTGACGCCACAGCCAGCTGCTCCTCTGCAAACAGACCAATGGAGGCATTGCCAGGTCCTTTCTCTGCAGCATGAGGTGCTTCACGTTTGTAGAGAAACGACCAGCCACTCATGCATGCCACCTTGGCCATGCCTTTGTGTCCCCGGAAGTTACAGATATAGGAACTCAAGTGAGAGGCCACATATTTCTGAGGTCAGCAGAGGTAACTCCCAGGCCACCATGCTCACTGGTGACTGGCACCTTCCCCCTGCAAAGATACAAGTCCAAGAGGGAAATTCAAGTTCATTTCCAAATCCAACCAACTGCAAACAACTTCTGGGAGTTACCTGAGAAAAACAAGTTGGGAGGTGGTCAAATAGATGAATTTTATTTGTGAAATGGACTTCGAATAATACCAGGCACGGATCTCAGTACCAGTACATTGATGGCCTGGGGTAGGTACCCAGGGAATGTTGGCAAAATAAATGAAATAGCAGTCAAGTTGAAATGTTTTGTTTAAGAATGAACCTTTTCTTTACGGGTCTTTCTTACATGTGTTCTGCAGCCCCCACTCGCTGTGGAGGGAAGGATGAATGTGCTGCATTTGGGTGGGTGCTGAATTTGGGGGAGTGTTTGACATGAATGCACTGGAGTGAGTGCTTACATGTTCCTCTGGTTTCTGGAACATTCCATACATCTGTATGTAGAGTCTGGGGTTTAGGGACAAACCTCAGTGCTTTTTAATTCAAAATTCTTACAATTACAAAGATAAAGATAAGCAATATCAGTATCAGGAGCAGCAGTGGACCAGTGCATACCTGTTCCATCATTTCTCTGAATCCCACAATGACCATGTAATAGCTGACTTATGTTCCCATCTTATATGAGGAAATGTGGATCTAGCCTTGCTATTTGTTTGCAGCGTTACAACTACGACGTTATAGAGTCAGGCTGGAGGAGAGTCGGCCCAGGTCTGAGCCTGCTCTCTTAATGACTCAGAATCAGTAGTAGCAAGCCTGAATGATGACAAAAATGGGTGTGTTAGGAAAAAAATAAAATGGGGAGTAGAAAAAACGGAGGGCGAGATCTACATTGCAGAATGCATCGCTGAAATGCTGGTGTCTGATGTGTACTCGGCACAGAGGCTATCGATCGTTTCCACAGCTGGGAAATATTTATATCCACAGCACTGCCATCCATTCTCTGGATACAACGGGGAATGACTAGTGGCCCTAATTTTCATCATGAACAGTCTTCCCTGGTATCATTTTGCAATTTTAGACTTGCAAGTCCAAGGAACATGATGTCATTTTCATTTATTGAACAAAATTACTAAATTGTGCAGGCTATAAATTCAAATTCCCATATTCGCCAAGAAAAAAACCCTATGTTCTGTGAATAGACAGTTCCATATCACAACTCAGAGTCCACTGGCCCTAAGATGCTCCACATCTGTGGTCCTCCAGCATAGTCTCTAACACAAGACCTTCAGAAGCCAATGCTGCCCTTCCATGTAAGGTTTAAAACATATAAAGCCAAAGAAACACAGTCACAGCTAAAAGTTGACAAGGGTCTTACTTAATACCTTTCCAAAACTGTGGTATTTACAAACTACCAAATACTTTTTTAAAGATTTATTGCATATGTATGAATATTTTGCCTGAATGTAATTATGTCCACCACTTGCATGCCTGGTCCTCTAGGAAATCAGAAGAGGACATCAGATCCCCTGGAACTGGAGGCATAGGTGGTTGTGAGCCATCACATAGGTGCTAGGAATCCAACACTGGCCCTGTTCAAGAGTAACAAGAACACGAAATTGCTGAGCCATTTCTCCAGCCCCCTAAAACAGTTTAGAGAGATTGTTTCTGGGACCCCCCTGTCCTCTGGCCTGCCATAGCCCATCTACAATAAACGTTCTAGCACATTTCAAGAAAACATTGTTCATGAATTTTTCTAGATGGAGAATATCATGGCGGGGTTACATTTATAATGTACTCAGAAACCTGGCTTGAAGGTGCCATTGGCATACTTTGGAGGGTCATTCTGATGGCAAGTGGAAAGGAGCACTCGGAGTGGAGTGACTGTCCTTTTGTCCAGATTATTGACATGATCTACCCAGATCCCCAAAAGACACAAGAGCACTCAATAAGGTCATGCTTTATGAGCCATAGCAAAACAGTGTAGACCAAACTTTACTAAAAGCCTCAGTCCTTACTGACATGTTCACAGAATCCACATCTACAAAATGTACATCTTCCTGAAATGAACAGGGCACTTGGTCCACCAAGGCAATGAGAGTTAATGCTGTTATTTAAGGCAACAGGGTCATTATGCAATTAAAGGGCAAACTGTATCACAAAGGATCTGACTTTAAAAGAATGAGAGACCTCCTGCACTTGACAAATCAATGAAGGATTTTTGGAAGAGGTGGGTTTTGAGCTGGGCCATGAAGAACATGTCAAATAAACCTTTGAAAAGCAGATAAAAGAGACCCTGATGCTGAGGGATCTAAAAGAAGCTACGAACATCTTGGGCAATGGGAGTAGTTTAGTCTAAACATGGTGGGGACAGAGTCTAAGGTACAAATGAGTGTCACTTCTGGGGAGCGCCAGAACCATACTGTAGATTCTAAACATCAATTATTGCACTGCTTACAAAAATTAATGGAAAAAGCAGAGGTACTCCGCTTCTGGAAGGGAAAATGCTGGTTGTTTTACTAGAATTTAAAAGATGAAAATGGAATGTTCTGTGAGGGGCAGGTCTCAGCATCAGATTTGGGGAACAGTGGGTTCGGCTGCCATTTTGAATGGCTCTAGAATTTAACCCTGGGGCTGGAAATATGGAATCTAAGAATTATCAATAGAAGCTGGTCAACTGACAAGAAATAGTACAGAGGAGAAAAACAATCGTGCTTAAGCAAGGGTCCCCACATCCCAGAGGTTGGTAACACAGTGTTATGGGGAAAGGAAAATAAACATGTCAAGGCATCCAGACCTGAATTCAAATCTAGACTTCATCTTGTATGAACTTTGTGTCTTTCAAGAATCTCTCTTGACAATTCAGTGATGGATGTATGAAAGGCAATAGCAAAATAAACATCCAATTACAGATGCAGTCAATTTGGAAAAAATCTACAATACGCTCGCCTGGGGAACAGAGCTCTGATCATATTGGTGAGAGAGTTTCTATCTCAGGTAGATTAAGATGAGAATCCCACCCTAAATGTGTGGCCCCAAGCTAGGAACTAAAGGAAATACATAGAAAAATGAGGAAGCAGACTGAGAACCGGCATTCATTTCTCAATGCTTCCCCAGAGTGGATGCAGTGTGACTGTTGGCCTCAGCTCCTGCTACTGCCCCTCTTGACCATAATATAAAGAACATATCCTTAAGAGGCCAAAATAAACTCTTCCTTCCTTCCTTTCTTCCTTCCTTTCATCACGTCTGTTAGGTGCTCTATCAGTGAAACGAGAAAGCTAACTAATATAGGTGAGAGGCACTGTAAGGCACGACATCAGAGGATATGGAGATGGCAAACAAGTGCATGAGAGATACGCAACGTCATAGTCATTAGGGAAATGCTAAGTAAAGCCATGGCGAAATATCACTACATTAGTCTGGCTTGAATACCAAAAAGTGATAGCTACCAAGTGGGCAGATTATGTGACTTCCATCATTGGATGGTGATGCAGTCATTCCAGGAAACAGCTTGACAGTTCCTTCAAGACCCATGGATTTATTCTGTAAAACCTAATGGCTGTTTTCTGGGGATTTGTCGTGGAGAAATAGACACAGTCACACAAAACCCTGCACACAAATGTTCATTGTGGACAAACACTGATGCCTTCCAACAGGAACTGGTCAGACAAACTGTGGTTCATCTATACCAGGCTAGCCATGAGGACGAGTAAATGATTAGTCCGTGAACAACTTGGGTGGATATTCAGAGAATTATCCTGAGGAAAAATGAAAAGTCTGTGCCCAAAAGTTATATTCCAGAAGATTCTGTGTCTACAAGATCCAGTGTTTCCTTTTTTATTTCTTTGTATGTGATGTGATTTGGGGTGTGTGTGTGTGTGTGTGTGTGTGTGTGTGTGTGTGTGTGTGTGTGTGTGATGTGTTTGTCTACATGGTGCATTCACATGAGTGTGCAAGTGTCGGAATCCATGCTCATGCATGCCGAAGCCAGAAGAGCACACTGGCTTTCTTCCTCTGTCCCTTTCCATTTTGTTTCTTTGTCAGGGTCTCTTAGTGAACCAGAATCTCATTGTTTGGAGGAGGCTGGCTGGCCAGAGAGCTTCTGGGATCCACCTATGTCTGTTGCCTTCCATCCTGAGATTTCAAGCACATGCAGTCAGGCCCAGCAGTGTACATAGGTGCTGAGGATTCAAACTCACGTCTTCAGTTACACAGCAAGTGCGTTTACCCAGTGAGCCATCTCCCCAGTCTTCTACTAAAATAACATTCTTAAAAGAATAAAATCATAGATTAATAGTTGACAATGACCATGGAGAGAAATGGACACACAGCTGTGTGTGAAGGACAAATGATGGCTTCTTGCATTGATGGAACTGCCCTGGGTATTGACTCTAGAAGTGCCAAGGTCTTGGTTGGAATGTTGTACAATAATTTTCAGTATATTTTCATTGGTGAGCCCTCTCAGCACTGTATCTTACTATTTTCTGTGAATCTATAGTAATTATTCAGAATAAAATGTTTTGTTTTTTAAAATCTAGCAATTATCCTTTTGTATTTAATAAGATTCCCCAAGGAGTATTAATTTATTTGGAAGAGATGCATGAAAAAGGAGGGAGGCTAGACAGTTAGGAAGAGAAAAAAGTTTTAAAATGCAAAACCTTACTAGTGGGGAATAGTGGGGGGGAGAAATGGAGGCATGGAGAATAGTCGAGGAGTCCCAGTAAGACATGAAATACGACATCTTTGATGGCACAGAGGAAACTGCTCCCTTCTCAATAAACCATGGGAACTTAATTCAATGTGAACCCCTTGAGAATTTCTCTTGCCATGAAGTCCCTGGAGTATCCAAGATAAAACAATGGCCCATGGAGCACAATTTTGCAAATTTCAAGTTTAAAATGCAAACTCCCTATCTTCTCAGCCTATGTATGTTCTTGAAACCTGAGGTTTATGATGTGAATTGGGCTGCTTAACTTTATTTTTGAGTTTGGGAATTTGCTGAACCTAAATATCCTGGTTCTCAGGAAATGAAGAACGTTGCATTTCCTTCCCAGAATCAGCTTTTCTAAAACCAACAGGAAACTCTTCGCAGTAAGTAAGACATTGGTGTGAAGGACAGGGGCTGGGGGACCTAGATATCTTCCATTGAGGGACAACTAGATACAGGACCCGTGAGCTCCGACATGGGACTTTCCAAGCAGTTGGGATATAGGAAAGTCCGGACAGGAGAAGCATCTCTGTGTTAGTAAACACAGAATTGATGGTTCTGAGAGATAAGTAAACATCATCATGGAACCTGGTGGGAGTCATTGTTCCTGCTCAGAACTCAGAAAAAAATGGCAAACAAACTAGGATTGGCTCCACGTACACACTGGAGATTATTCCTACACTAGGTTGAACCCATGTCTAGGCTTTGCATAGTGAACACACTAGGAACAATCACAGTCTCTTGATAGATTCAGAGGTACTTGACCTTACATCATAGAATATCAACAAAGTTTCTCTACAGTGAACAAATCAGTTTTATTTTAAAAAGTCAAAGAAAGATCCATGTGGTAAATTATCTTCATTCTGGGGGCTCACACTAGACAGGTTTTTGAATACTGTACAGACCTAACAGAACTTCCGGTGAACAATCACCAAGACTGGACCTGTCAGGGTGTATACTGTACTTACTCACTACCAAGCTGGAATTGTAGCGTCAAACTGAGCCATGACAACAGCTCCCCAGAAAATGAATGATACTCACTTCCAGACTGGCTGTAGAATAATGACCTCATTTTCTCTACTGCTGATCTGTGAGGCATAAAATGAATAAGTGTGCTAAAGAAAATGTATGTAGGTCTTATGTCTGCCACAAAGATCACTTTGGGAAACATTGGGAAGACAAGCCTGTGAGGTTGAGTAATATCTCCTGCAAAGGAGAACTGTTGTGACCTCAGTACTCTCAAACTCCCGTGTTTGCTGTTGGGCCCAATCACAAACCCCTTTTTGAATGAAAACTTGAAGGTATCATAGATGCAGAGAAGGTATCTGAATGTTCGCCCAAGATTTCAGCAAGTCTTCTGCTCATGTCCACTTTTGTTTTGATCTCCAACCTGTCAGCGTTTCCCTCTGCCTCAGGTATTCACTCACCTTGATGCGAGTCAAAAGAGCATTGTTGCCAGAGTGCTGACTTTCTGCTTTAGGTAACTGTAATTTAGCTTTGCTCACCACTACCCTTAACATATGGAAGCAATTCATTCATTTTCTTTGCCATCATTAGGATAGGAATCCTAGAATATTCTACATCATAGATTTCCCTTAACTAATTACAGAATATCTAACCAGTTTCCTTTAAAGTAAAACTTGCTGGTTAATACGGACCGGCATTGCTTCTAATAAGCTGTGCATGTTACATTGGAATTTACACTGTACTGTTGTGTATGGCGAAGGGCTGAAAGTTTAGAGTTACTCCCCTTGGCAAACAGTTTTTTAAAGGACAGCTTAAATAAGCAGTACAGAAACCAGATGTCATTTGGTAAGAGTATCTGAATGACCAAAAATTTGCTGTCTGGGTATTTTTCCCTTTATAAAAACAAGAAAAGTTCTTTGGATTTCTATCATATTTAGCAGCTGTGAAACAGCGCAAACATCTGTTTGTACCTATGGGGAGCTGACCCGTGGGGCCCTCGTCTCCTAATCACCAGCTCTCGCATGCGCAGTTTATTGTTTTCTTTGCGATTGCCTCCTGCACTTCAAAGTTTTCATTCGCTCGTGTTCTATTGGCAGAGACGAGGAACTAATCCATCCATTATAAGACCAGATGATTAGGAGTTTTGACACATGATCACAGCATTCTCTCCACCCAGCCTGTGCCCAGAAACAGAGTCACATTTGCCTCTAGCTTCATTTGGAGTATCCTCACTTAATCAAAATAATTCAAAATTTACAAACCTCCAGCAAGATTGCAGTAGTGTGTATTCGGGAGCATACAAGACCCACTCTTGCCATTTGTAGAATGCAGTCTCTAAAGGGACACCACTAAATAATTTGTCCCTCTTTATTTATGTGAGAACAAATTTTATACCAGCCCTTATGTGGAGGTTTTTCTATTAGAATTTTGCTATTGTTTTTTAAAGAGCAACGATAATGATTTCTTTAACATTTTAAAGTACCATTTTTAACAAGGACAGTAAACACTATGACAGGTCCAGTCTTGGAGATTGCTCACCAGAAGTTTTGTTAGCACACTCAGGGAATATCTGTTTCTAAGGGCCAACATTTTTCCTGTACTTTATAAAAATAGGGAAAGTATGCTGAATTAGAATTGAAGCCTGCCAGATCAAATCAGCAGCCTTGTGTATATATTCTTGTATATATATGTAAAAGAATGTCTGCCAAATAAAGCATTCCTGTTGCAAAAAGAAAAAAAAAGCAAGAATCAGTTTCATCTTAAATACTAACAAAAACTAATTTTAAAAAGGAATTTTTACAATGATTTTAATTACAAAGAAGACATGGTCTATGTACGAGTTACTTATGAGAGCGACCTAACATAGTGACAATTGATTCCTAATTAATGCAGGCTTCCAGCTGCCCCATTCCTGTTGCACTGTCTACACCACATGTAGTCAGCAGTGCACTTTAGAGCAAACACAAGGGCATGGTCTAGCTGTACTCTAACCAGGAAGATGTCTATTTTGTCAACTTCTTTATGTCAACAGGTTGAGGCAGGTCATACTCAACCAGGTAAAGTCGCTGGAACATCCAGGACGTTGAAGGAAACTGATAAGATATAAACTCTATGTACACTGACCTCCTGTCCATCCTGCTGAGCTCAAAGCACTATTGTAATCTGGTGACGAGCTAAACAAACACAGGGTCCTGGATTTGCCTCATTTTTGTAAGCATTCTAGGGTAGTATATATATTCTGAATATGGGATCCACAAACAAGGCTAATCCCAAAACACCAATAAAGAATTTATGTTTAAAATAAATTATACAATATTGTATATTATATATAATTTTATTTATATATTTATTTTATGAATATACAACTTATTTTATATTTATAATATAATTTATCTAAATAATATATTTATAATATAATTTATATTATGTATGTTATTATATATATAAATTCTCTAATTCTCTTTGGTTACTCTGTCTATTTATACATCTGTACCAGTAGTGTCAATAATTAATAAAAAGAGGAGAATACATAAATATCTGTGTATATTATAATCTCATGAATGTTGAGCTTATGTATTATATATTTATATACTATATACTTATATACTTATATATACTTATATATAAATATATACTATATAAATATATAAAATAAATTATATAACATATTATCAAATAAAATGTTCTGTATACTAATTCAATATATTATTATTATTATTATCATTATCATTATTTAAAACCAGTAGGGAAATTTTAATATACAAGTATATCCAGGCCTGGACTACAGAGCATAACCCAGGCTGGCCTGAAAAAGCTAGAATGACTTTGTTTCAAAGTAAAGCAAAAGAGGACAGGAGAATAACTCAGTAAGCACCTGCCAGGTCCTGCGGGCAGTCTCCAGAAGCACATACTCACAAAGGACAATAAAATCACTCTAATTAATTAAGGCCAAACCTTAGTCACACTTAAGAAAAAAGCTGTTACAAATCTAACCAAATCTGAAGAGAAACAGAGGAGGAGTGTGTGGGGTAGGAGGAAGAAGAGGTGGGGGGAAGACTAGGGGAAGATGAAGGGAAAGCAGGAACTATAGGTGGAATACAAAGGTAATTAATTAATTAATTAATTATTTTTAAAAAGCTATATGTTTGGAATTAAAGAATTTTGTATGTATTCAGTAACTTATTTTAATAATGAAAATAAATTTCCTACATACCAACATCATCCAAAGATATTGTTATCATACTGACTCAATGTCAGTGTAATTATTATATGGCCAAAAAGTTTAAGAATATACTTATTTTTAAAATACATATTTTATGTAATTATTACTTAACCTGTGGGAATATATCTAAGATCTTACTTTTTGAGGTTAATGAAAAGTGGTCATATATATTTTTTTTTACTGACCTGTTTCCCTACTGGATTTTCTGTCACTGGACTGGAGGAGGCTATATGATTTCTTCTCGTGTGCCATTTGTTGGATATACTTTCTTACAAAGACATTTTTGCAGAATTGTTTTTAAAGCTAGGCATGTCACACCTGCTTGTAATCCCAGCCCTGGGGAGGCAGAGAGAGAAGATAGCCTGGGTTAACTAGCAAGTCCCAGGCCAGCAAGAGACTCTGTCTTCAAAACTAAAGTCCTAAAAGAATGGTACCTTGTCCTGCGCTATTTGGTCTCGCCAGCAAGAACCCACGCGGACACACGGATCCTTCTGCAGCAAAGCGTTTATTGCATCATGAAGAGGAAAGACCCCGGGCCCCAAAATGGCGCTGCTTATATAGCCCTGAGGCAGCGTGTCCTCCACTGATTGGCGCGCCCCGGGAGTGGGCGGTGATTAGTCATGTACACCCATAATGCACGAGCGCTTCGGGCGAGTCACCCTGAGCTATCCATAAGTTTCCTAGAGCGACAGCGGAAGTCAGCGCCATCTTGTAATGGTGAATACTCTAACCGCTCTCTACATCTCCCCCCATTCTTTCAAGTAAGAAGGAGAGGGGGGTCAGCTGGGTAAATAGGCCACACCTCCCTACAGTGGTATCAAAACACAGAACCAGGCTCGATCAAGCGAATTCCGTCATGAGTGAATAGGCGATCAAAGGCCAATATTCTGAGAGCATTCCATCCTTACCCTTCCAGGTGCAATGGTACAAGACCCCTGGGTGCAAGGGCTAAGGAGGCTATG
>CM052708.1:68664309-68693302 GCA_028551405.1 Uromys caudimaculatus | reverse complement strand
CCCGGGAGTGGGCGGTGATTAGTCATGTACACCCATAATGCGCAAGCGCTTCTGGCGAGCCACCCCGCACTATCCATAAGTTTCCTAGAGCGACAGCGGAAGTCAGCGCCATCTTGTAATGGCGAATACTCTAACCACTCTCTACAGTACCTGGGGAAAAACACTGGCTCCAGGCATGTATGAATATACACAACCTGTGCACACACAAACACATGCAGGCATACTTGCACACACATGAATGCACACATAAGCACACACACATGCATGTACACACACAGAGATTATGAAAAAAGAACAGAGACAGTTGTCGTTAAAAGAGAACATTACACAGCAATGAAAACAATGATTGTATTTATACACATAAAAATTAATTTCTCAGACATAAAATGGACATAAAAGTAGTTCATAGAAGACTGGATATTTTATACAAATTTCAACAGTGTTAAAAACTAAATATTATATCATAGATTAAAATCATAAAAGAAAGAAAATAACAGATACAAAATTCAGTCTATGGTTGTCTTTGGGAAAACAACTGGAATTTTTCAAAATAATGTTATTATATTACCTCTCAGAAAAGTGTATTATTTTCTAGACATACACACACACACACATCATTTTACCTGAAATTTATTTTGTAGTGTATATCATATGGTGCCTAGAACCATGACAGTGACATCAACTAGAACAGTCACATTACATGAGGTTTTATGCTTCTTATCTACACTTAAGTTAGTGCTTGAATTCACAAATATTTCAATTCTTCTAGAATTGCACATTTGAAGTTTTGACCTAACTTCTCTAAATTCCTCTGTCATTTCAAACCAGCTCAAACAAAAGGACTTTTGAGTTAAGCTGTATGCATGGTGAGCATACAGGAATAGGAAGTGGAAAGAAGTCCTAATGTCTGTCTGTCTGTCTGTCTGTCTGTCTGTCTCCCTCTCCCCCTTCCCCTCCCTCTCCCTTTCCCCTGAGCTCCCCCTGCAATCCCATTCCCACTGTAGACTGTACTCCCTGGCCCCAACTTCAAACGATTCATTGCCTCCCAACCCCAGATTTGAGTTTCTAGAGAGAATCTGATCGTCCAGCTTGAGCTGGGTATCCACATCAGAGCCAACTGGCTGACAACACAAGCCCAGCCCCGTGGCCCAAATGTGACTCTTTTGGGCACTGTGATTCTAGATAACCCTGAAGTGAAGGGGGTCGTAGTGGCCAAAAAGGGCAACTATTTTAACTGGCCTTGTTTACATGGTGAGCATCAACGGCATCCAATCTTCTAAGTTGTCTGCCATCTACTTACCCATTAGTCTCAAAGGCATTTATAAAATCCATCTGCCATACCACTTACCCTGATAAAGACGCATAGTGTTATTGAAGCTATTTGGGCAATTAATTTCTGATAAGTAAATATCAATAGGTCCCATAACACTGGGGAGAAAATGCTCTCCTTTCTTCCCCACTCAACTCATTTTAAATGAAATCTTTTGCATGAAAGTATATCCATCTCTGTAGTGCTCAGCCCATGTTGACCATGCCGGGAGAACCAGGAGCTTTGATATCAGAACAGATAAAGAAGGTTTTGGCCAGTGCCAGAACTGTTCACTGTTAACCAGGAGCGTGGGAGGGTAGCCTGCAGCTCCTGCAAGCATCCTCCGTGCACCGCCACCAATCAGAGTGTGATCTCTGCATGCAGAAAGAAGGGAGAGGAACGAGAGGTAGCTAGAAGTCTATTCTACCAGCATGGCTTCCCCACACCTCCCTCCGGCCTCCCTCCATTCCTTCTCCTCCCACTCTCCCTCCTCTCCACCCTCCCCCTCCTTCATTTCCTGCTTAATTGCTTGGGTTTTTGCTTTCTTTTTTCTTGAAGCTTGTTTTCTGACTTGACCATAGAGCATTCTATAGTGTTTTTGCTATAAACATGCAAGTAGCAGATACCATGTACACACGCTGTTTTTATTTATATCTAGGTAATATGTTATCTAGTGCATTCACCTCATTTTCTTCTATAGCCCATTCTAAATTATTTTTATCTCGAACAATGTAGCAATGAAGATCCTTGTAAGCACTTCTCTTCCCATGCAAACTTTTGCATAGACAAAAGTTCCTTTCTGATGTGTAGACATTAGTGCTATTGTGTTTATTAAATGCTACAGAGCCTCCCCACAGAACTGAATGAATGCCCAAATCCCTATAACTAGATACATCAATGTCTTAGAACTATATGAGCTTTGGGGAAATATGGAAAGACATAAGCAATTGTTAATATGGATCACAGAGAGAATGTGCTTAAAAGAGGGGTGAAGAAGTGATTGCTTACAGAAAAAGCAAAATTCAGCAAGTTTGTGATTCCAGTGTGCATATACATCCCTGAAAAGTTAGAGTGAGCCCTCTTGTGAGCAGGATAGGAGCTCTTCTCTAGAATGTGGGACTGAGGGCACTTAAGATCCTCGACCCTTCTCAAGGTATGAATGGAGTCACTCTGTGTTCTCAACCCCGCTCCTTTCAGAGGACTTACACTACATTCCTCAGGCTCCCTGCTACTTGAGCCATTTAACTGAGTTCAGAAAGCTCCTCACAGGCCAGCTGGGTACTTTGGAGTCCTTCAATGTCACCCTGTGATGTCATTGCCATGGTAACAGGAGGTTGTACATTCCAGATGTCTGTGACTTATCACTTGACCCCTTTGGGTTGTCTTTTGTTGTTTTTAATTGTAACCTAATCAGATTTATCAACATCTCCTTTGAAATGTTGAGATTCTGTTGTCCGTGAGTCAAGATGGTGTTGTGTATTTTCCTCAAAATATTTAGGCCACTACAAGCCAGGCTGGGTGCCTGCTTGGAATTGGTTTGCTTTAGTGAAGCCTTCTGAGTCATGGCTCTGATTCTGTTTGTGAGCATGCGTGTGTGTGTGTGTGTGTGTGTGTGTGTGTGTGTGTGTGTGTGACCAGTCGCCATCTTCTCAACATTTCTGAGACCATTCTTCCTTTCTCCACTCACTTGATGGCACTGCTGCCATAGGCTTGTCTCTAAAACCTCAGATGGGGGACATCCCTGAGGGACCGTTTCATAGAGAAGAGAATGGAAGAAGATACACGGCTTTGAAGACAGGTATGGATGGCGCTGAGCCCAAGAAGGTGGGAGAAATCAGCCCCTCACAGACAGAACCATGATCTAATCTCCCATCAGATGTACCCCCACTCTGTCCTCTGGAGCTGGGAGTGTGGGGCAGGTCGGAGGCAGCCTTCACTTTTGAAGCAGGCAGGATTAGAAGTTCCTATTTCCTCACACCAGGAATCAGGTGAAAAGAAGCATTTCTAACTGCTGATAAAGTGCTTCCTGACCACTTAAATCTTCCCTGCTAGAAGATTGCCTTCCGTTTACCCACTGGGTAGACACTCAAGTGAAAACTTCTGAAAGATTCGGAATCCAGCAACACCAAGCCTTGTGAGTTGGAACCTGTATGTTAGTTAGTCAGACCAGCAAGCTAGTTCTACTTGAGTTCCATTTTGAGACGCTTCCTCTAATAACTCCCAGGCAGGCCAAGGCACCTGGCCCTCTGCCACTCTCCCACTCACCCAGTGGCCGATGCCTCCAGACCTCATTTGTCGTATATAAAAGCCAGACAGTTGTCACTATGAAACATTTAAGACATGCTGTCAGGCTTAACACACAAAAGCCAAAGTAAACTTATTTTTGTTCATTATCAATTACATATCGAAATGAAAGTCTAGAGATAAGGGATTAAATAAAATCTTACTAAAAATAGCATTGCCTGCTTCTGTTTTCTTTTTTTATTGTGGCCACTAGAATTTAAAATCCTATACATAGCTTGTATTTGTGACTTGGATTGTATTTTCATTGGCCTGTTCTCTGTAGACCCTGACCCCTGCCTCCCCACCTGACACTGAATAGCCCATGCATCCATCACTGTGAGAGGCAGCTTTCCTGCCACAGGTCTACAGTGATCATCCCTGATAAGACGTTTCAGTGGTAAGCCTTCCGTTCTGGCCAGCCTCATCAGGTTGCTAACCTTCTAATGAAAGGGAATTGTTTTGGTTTGTTTTCTTTTCTTTTTTAAAAAATTCCAAGTTTAGATTTTCTTATGGTTTACAAAGGGCTTATAAATAGAAGAAAGGCTATTTGTGAACAAATTCGGGTTGTATCTTTAAAACGTTCAATGCTCTCTAAGACTTTGGCCTCAACCTGAATCTGTAGTGTCTGTCTTGGCCACAGCCTGAATCTCTAGTGTCTGTCTTGGCAGTTCCTTACCTAAAACTTGGAAGTTCAAACTAAAGACCCTTAAGATGCTGGAAAACCCCGTATTTACCCTCAGTTACATTTGTACTAACTCACTGGCTCTCCAGTTGGGTCATAAACATCTCATAGGCAAGTGATTGATTTCATGATGCCATCCATAGCAGCCTGGGCAATGACTGGACCCCGAGTATCTCAGCAAGCACATTGATCCTTTCCCAAAGGATGAAGCACTCGTTCAGGCAGATCTGAGCTTTGGGCAAGAAAGAAAAACAGATGAGCTCCAAAAAACCAATAGAAGGAATACTTAACTCCCCAAACGGTTGCCCTTTGAGAAAAAGATGCTTTATTTTACTTATTTGTATGTGCACATTTGTTTTTAAAGTGGACCATCTGACTGCTACCTGAGAAATCTTGGTTAAACATTTCTTTATGCAAAACAAAGAATGTTGAGTAGTTAAATATTGTACCTCAGAGGCTAAAGTTGAGGATTTTTGTTTTGTTTTGTTTTGCTTTCTCTACTATGACCATTTAAAGGGGAAACCAAAGTGTCAGTGTTCAAAAGATTTTCAGTTCTGAAAAAAATCTACAACCTGTGAAAGAATAATGCTACCTCTTCAATGTTAGTTAAATCAACACACATGGCTTACACATCTTCTGTGAAGGCTGAATGAGCGCACGGTCTTCACTGAGAACCTACTAAATGGGAGGGGCTCTCAGAGGACAGGAAGGCAATAGAGAACAGCTCCCTCTCAAGCAACTTCAGCCTCACTGAAGGAAGCCAAAGTAAACTGAAGAGGACTTTGTGATTATCCATTAAAAAATCAATACTAGCTAAGCTCCTGATACACGCATTGTGCCCAGGAAGTCCTGGTACAGGCTCTCTCCACATATGTTCAAAGTGGGGTTCAATTAGAACCCCTAGGATGTTCAAATGGTTAGGGAATTGTTTGAAAAGGAAGGAAGGCAGGAGAGAGAACAACCAGGTACTTGGCGACAGAGGCCACACATCCCCTGAATTGAGAAAGAGAAAGGTAAAGCCCAGAGAAAAGAGCATCTGAAATCTGCCTGGAGTTCCCAGCTGCAGAAGTGGCTTGGAGTTCATGTTCTATTCACGCTTATCCCGGCCCCTCCAGATGCCTCACTGGAGGGGAGCTTCAGAGGCTCCAGAGGGTGTGCACCAATATGATTCTTGCACACACGGGTTCCCAGAGCACTCACTCACTAAGTACTTGTATGGCAGTCAGACCTGCAAGCTAGTTCTACCTGCAGCCCAGGCTTGTCTCCAGAGCTCTGTGGTAAGCTGTTGCTCTTCCTTACTAAGTTTTCCCATCTGTCAAGTGGAACTGTAAATGCCACCTCCCGACATTCTTGTTGGAGGGCCAATGAATAACCTACATACTTAGTATGCACTCAGCTAATACAAAACAAACAAACAAAAATTGGGCAGTGGACTCATGAAGAACTCACCAATAGGAACAAATAAAGACAGGGTGATGATAAATCAGAGAGGGCACATCTAAGCTGAAGGCTAGGCCACTGCAGTTGTGTTTCCGACTACCATCTCCCATGCTGACCACTGTCCACGTGGCAGGCTTCATTCACGTTCACTCAAAAGACCCTGACCATCTTGCTAGGAAGTAAAAATGCAACTGAATGTTGGTGAACTTAAGTTTAACTTAATCTTGAGCAATGTGACTTAGCCAGTATGTCATGGTAATACCCATCAGGGAACAAACTATATTGCTGTTAATTGGCCAGAATCAGCCAGTAAGGCACACACTAGACCTCCACTGCACAGAAATGAGCCATGGCAGCACCAGGAAATGGCTGGAGTGAAGCCAGGCTTTCATACCAAAGGGGACACCAGGAATCAGGGTTAAGGAATGAGAGGTCAGCAAAGAGGTGAATGTCACATTCTGCTGAAGATCTTTCTTGTTGCCCAGCTGGTGATAGTGAGCAGGAGAGAAGGGAATAGCAGGCATATATTACACACACACACACACACACACACACACACACACACACACACACACACACGTCACATTTCTGAAAGTGGGGAAATCGGCACAGCACTCTGTCTCAGGCTGTGATCATGATTTTCTGTTAATATTAAGCGAAAGTGTTCCACAGTGCTCTTGACCAAGATGGGTAAGGTTCAAACTCCACCAACACAGAAGCCAGGGCTCAGCCAGGGCTCAGAAAGGGCTCAGAAAGGGCTCAGCCAGGGCTCAGAAAGGGCTAGTCAGCCTCAGGAGGCAGGAATGAACACAGCATGTTTTCACCTGGCTAGCAACCAGCCACCTTTCCTTGCCAGTACACTGATTTCCATGTAAACAGTACTCTGTGCCTCCCCTCACCTAAGTCCTGAAAGGTCAGATTTCATTTGCATATTTGAAGGACACAAAGGTGCCAGGCTTCTGCAGACTCCACACCTCCTGTGAGAGGTGAGAGTCACTGGCTCAGGGATGGCAGGTGATCTGGATTGGACCAATCTATCTGATCAAGAGCTGAAGAGTCTGAATTATCAAGCAAAGAAATGGAGAGATGGAGGGAGGGAGGGAGAGATCAATCTGCTGGGATTGAATTTGCCAGGGAAGAGTTAGGCACAGACCACTTGGTGAAGGAAGTTAGATTTGTTGCTTGTAGGTCTGGATCCTTCAACATCCAAAGGTTCACCCCTAGACCTTGCATGTGAACAAGTCAATATTCTTCTCTTCATCCATGTCAATTAAGACATTTGCTACACAGGAGAAGGATCCTGCCTGAGTAAGAGACAGGACACATGCAGATCAAAGACCACAGATATTGCTACCAACTCACACCTAGAGCAAACGGGGTTTGTGAATGTAAGTAACTGGAGATCTGGGTGAGAGAAGGAAGGTGGTTCTCAATCCATGACCAGAATAAATGACGAAGTGAGAAGGAGCTAAAAAAACAAACAAACAAACAAACAAAAAAAAAACCATTGCTACCGGGGGCTTCAACAATGATGAGACTCATCAGAAGAAAGTGATATTAGAAAATATATCCTCTGACTGTGAGAACAGAGGGTGAGAAGATAAACGTATGCCTGAGGTGAAGTGGAGAGAGTTAGGAGGAGCTCAGTTCCAAGAGATAAGGAAAGTGAGATAGGACTTAAACAGCATAAAGCATTCCTGTGAGGCACCGTTAGGGTAATATTCAGCAGGAAGGGGCACTAAGGTCAAGAGTTTTGTTTCAACATCTAAGCTAGGCTAGCCCTTGGTGGACAAACGTAGACAATCTATCTGAAATGCGCATTATAGCAAACAGTCTGATTTCACTGGTATGTGAGACAGTTGGGAAATTCCCAGCAGGGCAAAACTTGATAATGTTCCCAAGTAAGACATCATGACTGACAAAGGAGGAAGCAACCTTAGTAAATAATTCCATTTTAATGCAGGAAAAAATTGTAAATAATCTCAAACCCTGGAAGATTCTCTGTCACAAGTGGATGTTATGATTCCTTGGGATTCAGCTGTCTCTGCCCATCATTTTCTTGATTAGCATAAATTAATAGATTATATAATCCCAGGTATCTCTTCGGGTTCTATAAACTAATTTAATGTCAGCTGGGTGAAAAGTAAAAGTCATTAGTGGTGCTAAAATTCCTTCCCTGGGAGATATAAACAGCATCTTCAGTTCCTCCTAAGAACCGGATGACAGAGGAAGAATTCCCCACAACTTCACTCTGGGGCATCAGTGAGTTAATTAGGCTAACTTACAGAGCAATGGGTAAGAGGTTATGGGTAGGAGTGCGGGTGACCTTCAAGCACCCCCATTGTAAGGTCTGCACCCAACATGCATGATGACTTCCAGTGGCCCATTAGATGGAACCCCACCCTCAAGTCCTTCCCAGACTACACAAGTCTAGCCCCTTCCAGAGGCAGTCTGCAGTTAGGTCAGAATTGCATACAGCTGATTAGGAGTGGCTTCTATGGTTGTGGTCCTGGGTCTTTCCTTGCCCTTCCTTCTGAAAGGGAAAGACAAAAATGAACAAGCCCAACTGAAGTGGTGGTTTGTAAGTGGGCAGAGTTGAACTCAGGAAGATGGTGGCAGTTTGGCTCAGAGAACAGTCCTGTGCAAAGATCAGCTTCCATCTGGAGTTCCGTTCGGGCCATCACTGTTGCTATGAAATCTGGAATTTACACAACTCAGTAACCCAGTTCCCACCCCAAACAAAGAAACCTGCATTGCAATTAATATAGTCAGGTAACTAGGTTGACGAATACACTATGATGGAATTTTGCTTTAAACCCTTTCAAATCCTTAAGTTCCAAAAAAATATTTGCTTTGTAAACTTCAGAGTGACTCCAATATGTAGTCAAAGTTGGTTTACAATACTTTTAAATGACTGTCTAAACCACTACAATATTTACAGCATATAAATTGAGACTCGATAATGAAGCCAGGCATAGTGGCTGTTATGTGTAATCCTGGGATTTGGGATGCTGAGGCAGGAGGTCCATGAATTCTAAGCCAGCCTAGGCTATTACACAATAAGTTAAAAACCAGGTTGGCCTGCAATCTTGGGTTTCAGATCTGGTTTCTCTGATCACTGACAGATAAACTTCCATGTCCTTTCCTATCTGGTAATTTCATCTGTTCACTGATCTGTGCCTCTGAGAGCCCTGGATACAGAGTGTTAAACTCCATTGTTTACGTGGTTGATGTGGCCTTGAACTATATAATCTCTTGCAGAGAAAAAGCTGCTTTTGTCTCAATATCATGTGTCTGGGGTTTCCCACAACCCGTAAAAGTTGGAACTGGGGCAAGGAGATGGCTCTGTTGATAAAATACTTGCTGGGAAAGTATGCAGACTTGAGTTTAGTACTCAGCACCCCTGTAAGAGTTGGGTGTACTGGCACACATCTATAACCCAAGTCTAGGAGAGGCAGAGACAGGAGGAGCTCTGAAACCCAGAGACCGGTCAGTCCAGCCAAAATTATGAGCTAATCATTCAGTGTAAAACCCCCATTTAAAAACCACAGTGGACTCTGATTTTCAATTCAGTATGTTAGTCCATGTTTTTTATTGAGACAGTTAATATTGAGAGTTTTTACTGAGCAGTGTTTATTAATTCCTGGTTTTCTGTTGTACTAATATTGTTGATTTTGGAGGTGTCTTGGTTTGGTTTGGTTTGTAAGATCTCTTTGGTTACCTGTTTTAGGAGTATTTCTTCCTGTATCCTCTTGGGTGTGGTTAATCTCTTCAGACTGAAGTTTTCTTCGATTGCCTTCTGTAGAGCTAGACTGGTGGACAGAAATTGCTTAAGTTGGTTTTTATCATGGCATGTTTTCCTTTCTCCTTCAGTGTGATTGACAGTTTTGCTGGATATAGACGTCTGGGCTGGCATCTGTGTTCTTTGAGAGATTGTAGAACATTTGTCCAGGTCTTACTGGCTATTCGAGTTCCATTGGGAAGTTGGGTACCATTCTAATGGGCCCGCCTTTATGTGTGACTTTGGTCTTTTTCCTTGCAGCTTCTAATATTCTTTGCTCTGTACATTTGGTGATTTTATTATAATGTATTGTGGGGTGTTTCTTTCTTAGGCCTGTCTATTTAATGTTCTATATGCCTCTTGTACCTTGACAGTCATCTCTTTCTTTAGGTTTGGGGAATTTTCTTCTATGATTTTGTCTATGTACATATTCTTGACCTCAACAACTGTACCAGGATTTGGTTTCATGTTGTGAAGTTGGCCTTACATCCAACCAGAAAGTGATTCAGGGTTCCATAACATTCGTGCCACTACTGCACTAGTAAGTACATCTTACCAAACTCCTTATTATTGTCATGCACAGGGTATACCTGGATAAGGCTGATGGATATTGGGACTAGAGTAATATCCCAGTGGTTAAGAGCACTGGCTACTTTTATAAAGGCCCCAGGTTTGATTCCCAGCATCCGCATGGCAGTTCCCAACCATTTGTAACTCCAGCTCCAGCAGACTGACATCCGCTTTTGACCTTTGTAGCCACTGCATGCATATGGTACACAGACAATCACATACATGCAGGGTTTACTTTAATATCACTCGTATGTGATACTAAAGTAAAAAAAATTTAAAGCTTTATCATTATTTATCTCCTCCTATAGTATGCAGTGGGAATATTTTTTAAATCAGAAAAATAATGAATTTATTGACTTCCTAGCATACCACCTGAAATTTTTCTCCAGTTTACTCTTGCAAAAGTATCTGTGACTGTTCAGGTGTGAGTGTGTACACACACACACACACACACACACACACACACACACACACACACAAGTGCATGCTACATGTCTTTGTATGGTATATGTACATAGCAGATATAAGAGGAGACCAGATGACATTGGGTCTCCAACTCTTGCACCCTATTCTTCACCTGACTCTTTTGAGGCAGGGTCTCTGTGAACCTAGAATGAGGCTGATGGTGAGCCAGCCCCAGTGATCCTCTGTCTCTGATGGGATCCCAGGCACATGTGACTATATTCAGATGCTAGAGTAAGTCCCGGGAATTAAAACTCAGACCTTGTGCTGTGTAGTAAGATCTCATACTCACTGAGCTTTCTCACCAGTCTCTATTCCTGATCACCCCTTCACAGGCCAACGCTCTGGTAACATCAGTCCTTCCAATACAAAGATAATTCTTTCATCTAGCCTTCTGTGTAATTTTAAAAAGTTTCTTTTACTCGGAACTCAATCGGCTGAGGCAGGAGGATCATAAATTCAAGGCTGAAAATGCAGTGAGACCCTGTCTCAAAGGAAACAAAACAAGACAGACGTTTTCAGCACAAAAATCCTTTCCTAGCAAGATAACTATATTCCCCAGATGGTGTCACAGGATTGATTTGAATTTCTGTCAGGCTCCACATATGAGCTGTAGGGCTTCAGAGCATCTCAACTTTTCTTACATAGTCAGAAACAGTATCTTTGAATGAATAGACCTTAGTAGCTAAGCAATAAACTCGTCCTGATGCTGTGTTTTATGGTATCGTTGTTGCTTGTGTTCTACTTTGAATAGTTACAAGTGCTCTGGGGTCACGATGCCAGCAACATCAGGCATGGATGGTAGGAGAGGATCAGGAAGTGATTTTTATACCAAATCAGCCAGCTAAATAGCGCAATATGGACTGAAGACAACATAAACATATCTCTGACCTAAATGGACCCCAAGTCACCTTCTGGCAGCTTGTTCTCCAGAATGCCTGTGGCAACTTCAGTACGGAAAACTGAGGCAAGAAGAGTTAGAAAGGAGAGCAGGCTTTACTACCAGTATTCTCTATGTATACCTTTTATTTCGAAAAAGAGCACTAGACTGGATGGAAACTTGAAGTTCCCGTTTCAATAACTGTCAAAAAAAAGTCTTTGCTCCCTGAATTTTATCCCACTATGAACCTCCAATTTGATCATGGAGAACTTTCCTTTTGCAAAGGTTTATTTCTAATTTTAATATAGAACGCAGATTGTTGTGCATGAATAAAAATGTAAAAAATCAAAAACAAATCAAGCATTTAAAAAAATCTATTGGGATTGATTGATCAATCAGACCCTCGACTAATCACCTGCTCTCTCAGTTTACATTATAAAGAATCTTATCCATGAATTAAATATGTATATATAGTGGGCCACCAAGAACTCTGTTAGATGTTACTATGTTCTATGGAGCACAGAGAACACAGGATCCTACTGAGACCCAAGTATACTCTTCCTATTCCTGTCTTCTGTTTGCCAGTAAATAATATATACTCAAAACAGGGCTATAGAACAAAGAGTTAAATCTAAAAAGCGTTCATCTCATAGAGTTTCAAGTGGAAAAACAGAAAGAATATCTGTTCAATGAATTCAATGGCGGTGACCATTTCAAAGATAAAGCTAAAACTTCAGTACAAAAGTAATGCAGGTGAGTTCTTCACCAGGAGCAGCCTTCTGGCTCAAAGCAGGGGTGGACCTTTCTGAGACTGGCAAGTGTACTTTTTCTTTAAAGCTTATTTTTTATGTCATTTGGAACCTCATTTGCATACAATCCCTCCCCAATCTTGACATTTACCATTCTAATTTTATTTTGTAACTAATCATTACCTCAGGGAGTGTAAACAGAATAGAGTGGAATTCAAAGATCAGAATCCGGATTGCTTCTTCTTCATAATTAAAAGAGATCTGGTGTTAGAGTTTGCTGTTTAGTTTATGTCAACACTTTCCCACCTCGAAACCACTGAACCAAACAGCCACATCCAAACATGGAGAACACTAATGGACTAATTCACTTAGGAAGCAAAAAGTAACTGAAAGCAATCATAAAAATGCTATGACATTTGTGTGTTCCGTATTGCACAGCCTCTTCTGAGTAGAACGTGGAGCTCCTTCACAATGATACTGTTGTCCCTTCTCTATTTCCTAGTGGCTTTTGTCGTGGACATGTTTTGGCCATTATTTCAATAGAACTCCACTTTAAAGAATCTGTTGTAAAAAAAAAAAAAAAAAAAGTCTTGCTCTAGTCTTCCATTCTGATGTTAGGTCTGAAACCAGAGATGTCACCATCACTCCAGGACAGACCTTTTGCATCATCAGAGAAGAGAGGTCAAAATTTCCAGGGAAGTATTCCATGGAGAGAAGGCTGTGGAAACCCTGACTAGACCAAGGTGGGTTGAGTCAGCCTTGTCCAAGGTGGGTGAGCCAGCCTTGTCCAAGGTGGATGAGCCATCCTTCTCCAAGGTGGGTGAGTCGGCCTTCTCCAAGGTGGGTGAGCCGGCCTTCTCTTTCACACTTCTTTGCCCCTTTATGGAGTCAGCACAGTGAAACACAGCTGAAGGCCGCAAAAGATCTTCCATTGGCATTTCTTTTATTGTGTTGAGCTATTGCTGTTGTTGTTGTTGCTATATTTAATCATGTCTTCATGACTTTTTAGTCTTTTTTCCTTTTTCAGTCAATGGTTATGCTAATATATTTCAATGAACTAAAAGATATATAAAACAAACATATTTCAGTGAACCAAAGAAATGGCTCTGTTGCCACTACACAATTAAAAAATGAACAAAAAAGATGGGCAGGAGATAAAGTATCACTTGAACAAGTAATCCTTAAGAAGCTTTCCCCTGTTGCCCAGAATAACAGATTAGACCTCATGATCTGCAATAAGATGGAGGGAAAGCCAACAGCTTGAAACCCACACTTTCCCACTCTGGATCCAGAGGCAACATTACTTCTACCCTCTTCCTTTGTGAGATGACCACTGCTAACCCAGAAGGTGTGGATTGCCATGCCTTCCCCTAGGTGACAGATCACATGCCCACCTAGGTGATGAAGGTTAGAAAGATGGGTTTTCAGAGAACTGGTTAGACCCGCTTATGAGACAGAAGAAAAGAGTTGAGACCTTCTAGCCAGGACACATAGACCTAAACACCTGTGGCTTGTCCTAAGCGGAGGTAGAAAAGCCCAGGGGCTGAGGGAGGTGACATACAGTGTCAATCTTTGCTCTCGGAAGACAGAGGCAAGTGGATCTCTATGACTTCCAGGCTAGCCTGGTCTACAGAGCAAGTTCCAAGC
The DNA here is from genome assembly GCA_028551405.1 of Uromys caudimaculatus. NCBI lineage: Eukaryota > Metazoa > Chordata > Mammalia > Rodentia > Muridae > Uromys > Uromys caudimaculatus. The sequence continues at coordinate 68,679,499 of CM052708.1, read as the reverse complement.
CAGCCAGAACCTATCTCAGAGGAGAGGAAAAAAAGCTCAAACTGTATTTTAATCAAGGAAGTAATATGATCAGATTCACGTCCTTCACTGTGCTATGGATAACAGAATGGCTGTGAATTAAGAATAAAGACGAGGAGAACGGTTACAAGATTCAGGCCAGGCATGAAAACTGTATCAAAGACAGTAGCTACTTAATAGATAAATTTCCAGAGTTGACTGACTGGGAAAGAATGACTTAAAAAAAATAAATAAAATAAAAAACAATCAAGACAATGTATCCATGTCTGAGGTGAGCAGCATGTCTAGTGGTTCTTCACTAGAATGAACTTTAACCTGGATGGAAGACTTGCTGCAAACATTATTTGGTTAGTTAATCAGGGGCCTCAAGCTCCTTTAGTATATTTAGAATGTGTACTTAGATGAGAGAGTTCCTGACTCACGGAGACAGTAGTTCCCATGATAGAAAACAGAAGCAGACTCTCTAGGTTGTTCTTGGGTTCCATCATCTGAGGCTCTCATCCAAGGAACTTGGGACCCCTCCAAATGTGAAATCAAGTTTAGAGGTAGACATTTGTATCTGGGTGTTAGAGGAGAGGTCTAAATAGAGACAAAGCTGGGTGTGATGGCTCACACCTGCAATCCCAACACTCAGAAAGGCTGCGCGGGATGATTCACAGAAATTCAAAACCAGCCTAGGCTACATAGTAAGTTCAAAGCCAGCCTAGGCTACATATTGAGTTTTAGCCCAACCTAGGCTACATAATGAGTTCCAGTCCAACCTAGTCTACATTGTAAGTTCCAGGCCAGTCTAGGCTTCATAATGAATTCTAGGCCAGCTTAGGCTTCATAATGAGTTCTAAGCTAGCCTGGGCTTCATAAGTTCTAGTCCAGTCTACACCACATAGTGAGTTCCAGTCCAGCCTAGGCTATATAGTGAGTTCTGGGGCAGCCTGAGCTACAGAATGAGACTCAGTTTCAAAAATTCCAAAGCATAAAAAATAAATTTAAAAAATAAATTGGAGATGGGTGACAACAATTGATATTTATATTGTAATAGAAGTTTCAGCAGGATGATATGAAATAACCTAACTGTAATGAGAAAATGAAAGGGCCCTGAACATTTTACAGGGAGGAGGATAAGTTGGCTAAAAAGACCCTCTGCCTAGGAGTTATAGGTAGGGGTCACATATCAGATATACTGCATATCAATATCTATATTACAATTCATAATAGTAGCAAAATTACAGCCATGAAGTAGCAGCAACAATAATGCTATGGTTGAGGGTGAGGCGCTGCACCAAAGGGTTGCAGCACTGGGAAGGCTGGCAACCACCGAGAGTCTAAGGGGGTGTTTTAAGCAGAGAGTCTGTAAGTCGATTGAAGGCTGTGTTTAATTTTGGCAAAGTCTGGCACTCCACCCTCCTTCCAACCATAAACCTCCGGATTGATTTCAGGCCCTCCACTCAGGAAGGCTGGATGCTGGCATGACAGCTGTCAGTGGGGAATTATTACTTCAACTGTAGGTGACTCCGAAGCCTTTTTTTCTTCTAAGATTAGGAGAATAATTACGATCCCCTTTCTGAGGCTAAGCGCAAAAGGTAACAATGTCTGTACACAAGCACTCATAACGTGTGGCACTCACAGGTATCTTGTGTTTACCTATTTGTGGCGTTGACATTGGCAAGAACCGAGTTCAGTAGCATTCTTTCTGTTGCCGAGCCCACCCAGAACAAAACAGTGGGTTTTCACACCCAGCTTCTCTCTGGCCTCCTTCTGGAACACGGACAGATTTCTGTCTCTGCTGCAGAATGGGTAGCTTTTTAGAACTTCAACTTGATGTGTGTTTCCTGATCTCCCCTAGGGCAGGCCGAGGTCTTAGGAGAGCTTCTATCTCCAGGGCCTATCACTATGCCTGGCACTCGGTATGTGCTGAGTAAATGTTTGCTGAATGAATGGAAAGTTGCATAATCTTCTGTTAATTCATGAACAGGCAATCAGGAAATTCCATCTTGAAGTATTCTTTCATCATAGACTGTAAAATATTGTTTAAATAAAGGATGTGGTTTATCCATGTTTAAATTTTAGGTCAATTTTCTATGGAGTTAGTCAAATCTCATTCCAATACAAATTATTTAATCCCCTGGTGCCTTGGGTTTTCTGTCTATAAAATGAGGACGGTGGTTCTGATTTCCCTTGGTTCTGCAAAGGGGGTTGAAAAGCTCAGAGTCCTTCTTCCCCAACGGCGCTCCTTGGGTTGCTGCTCAACTTCCAGCCTCATTCGCAAGTTGGTTAGAAGGCTGCGATTGGACTTTAGCACTTGGAGTCTGCTGATTATTGCTGCTAGAACAAAGACTGACAGATGAGTCTTACTAATCATGCCACTCATTGCCTAAGAAGTGATTTTCCTAGAGGTCTCTGTCCCTTGTAGCTGAACAATAAGGAAGAATTGGTGGCCTGAGGGGAGACCTGGGCCAGCTGCAGCAATGGTGGTTACTACTGTATTTGAGGTCTCACTGGACTTGGGTTATTTGTTCAAGCTAATCTTCTTTCTGGTTTAATTTTGCTTTTCAGTTGATTGAACAGTCTCTTGCTAGAAAAACCTGTCAACGACCTGAGAGATTAGTTGAACCAAAGGTAATCTTTCCAACTGCAGCCTAAGTAATGAAATGTACCAGCTCACCACATGTATTGTCATTGGCCATTGTTCCACTTGCCATGTAGTAGCCACCACAGATTGAGCGCTGATTCTGCTGCAGGCTTTGCAAGTGCCTTATTGTTATTGCTTTATCATGTATTCACGGTGTGTGTGTGTGTGTGTGTGTGTGTGTGTGTGTGTGTGTGTGTGTGTGTAACTATCATCACTTTCCATGCAGAAGAATGAGGCTCAGAGACATTGCACAGCCTCTCAGCATCTCTCAGCCCTGATCACTCAGAGACTGGGGGAGAATAGTCAAATACCACTGACTCCAGCTCAGCCTACTTACCACCATAGATTCATAAATTTGTTCAGTCATTCTCTCTCTCTCTCTCTCTCTCTCTCTCTCTCTCTCTCTCTCTCTCTCTCACACACACACACACACACACACACACACACACACACACACACACACACATACACACACACCAGAAGTTTCTAATATGTTTTGGTCAAAAGACTGTCACCCCCAATTTGCTATATTTTTGCATTCCTACTTCAAAGGACATACATATGGGTTTTCTTGTCAATGCAAATAATTTGGGGCAAACCCAAAACTGAAATGGAAGCAAGAATAAGCACATTTATCTTTGTGATTTCCTCTGAAATCTGCTGTCTTGTTTTTCTTCCAGTGGTTCTTAAGAATGTTTGTTGAGACAAACAACATTCACATCTGTGATTATTTTTCCTCTTTTCCTTTAATTGTTGTAATAAATAAGTCTAATTATCTTCAATATCCTTTTTAAAATTTCTTGTCCTGTTTACTACATGGTTACATGATTTTTTTCATGAGTTTTTCCAGCAGAGTAAGCCTGAGAACTTATTCTGAATGGCCACTGCATCAATTGTCACATGATTTTTTTATCCATATTTGGAAGACAATTGTGTCAACTACTGATACAAATTAAGTTTAGGGTTTTTGGGTTTTCTGTGTATTTAAAAAAAATAGCCACAAAGGCCTGACATTATAATGAGAACAAAACAAAATTAATACAGGTCATATTGAGTTACCTATATGGCTGATATAAAAAGAGAAGTCCAATTACCTTTGTGGGATAAAAACGGAATATAATTCTCTTCTTAGCTGTTAATTCCAAATGATTGCTAATTGCTTCCTGAAATGCTATTTGAATAAGACTCTGAGGTATACCCAGACTTGGTGACAACAATTGATCTTACCTAAATGTGATCTCTTCCATAGGTGTTGCAGAATTGTGTCAAGACTGAATAGAGGATAGGCTTTGATATAGTGAAAGAGCAATGACCCCAGAAAACTCAAACACCAAATAGGGAGTATATTACCTCTATAATGGCAAGAAGCCTATTTTAAGAGCTAAAACAAATAAACAAACATAAAAAAAACACAACCATACAACTCAAAAACTATTGAGAAAAAACTTGCATCTAGTTTTTAAAATTGATTTTGAAGGAGGGAGTGTAAACCACGTCCTTTGATGTCTGCTCACATGCAGAGGTGTCAAATCGGCCACCTATGCTCAGTTAGTGAGAAGGAACACCAGAGCGAGTAAAACTTTCCTTGCCGTAAATTAGAGAAGAGTGTGGCTAGAGGGGTGAGTAGGGGACTAGGTTAAGACAATCCAGCTGAGCAATGCGATGGGGGCCATACAAGGGTCACAGGTATTTAGCATACGAGCTGAGCAAAGTTGGTATCCAAGCCTTCACAGACCCCCGTATGGAAGCTTGTCTGTATGCCTCTTGAGCAAACATCCTCACGGGATTAGAACAGCACAAGGTGCTTGCTCCTGGTTCTCTTCTGAATGTTGGTTGCTCTTCCTGTTGGTGCTGTGGTGGTTTGAATAGGAATGGTCTTCCATAGACTCATGTGTTTGAATGCTTGGCCCATAGAAAGTAGCACTGTTAGGAGGTATGGCCTTAGTGGAGTAGGTGTGGCTTTGTTGGAGGAGGTGTGTTACTGGGGGTGGGCTTTGGGGTCTCAGATGCTCAAGCAACACTCAGTGTGGCATTCACTTCCTGCTGCCTGCCATCAGTCAGGATGGAGAACTCTCGGTTCCTTCTCCAGAACCATGAAAACTCTAAAACTATAAGGCAGCCCCATTTAAATGTTTTTCTTAATAAGAATTGCTGTGGTCATGGTGTCTCTTCAGAGCAACAAAACCCTAAGACGTGTGCTGTTTAATGTGCCTTGAAAACACTGGATAGTGGAAGGAGACGGGCAGGGGGAGAGTGAGCATCACCATACAGACAATAAGATGCAGAGGTAGAAGGACTCGCCTTTGTCTAGAAGAGATGAAAACAGTGTCTTAAAGGACACATTAGTGCCAGTTTTCCTGGGCAGGAAACCATGAAGTCATTCTTGTCATAGAGAAAGGTATAGGCAGAGCCATAAAAGCCACAGCACTGTAAGTGTGCCTCAATAAGCAGAAGGTGTCTAAAGCATAAACTGTGATAAAGGAGCGGTCATGATAGGTGTGAGTGTCAAGGAGATATGGCATGACCATAACTGTCAGCACAATCATTCCCATAGCATTGTAAAGTCTGAACTAGAAGAGACACAGAGACATTTGTTAGGAAATTGCTACCGTGGTCTAGGCAAAATGTCTTGAAAACTGGCAGATTCAAGACAAGCAGGCATTAAAAAATTAAGGCTTAAATAATGAAGAGAGGAGAACAGAGAAGAAGTAAAGCAGTTAAGTACCTCCAAGATTTGTGGGTTACAGAACAGCAGAAGTGCTTTGGCTGCCCAACACGTCTCATCCCACAGCAGATGTACCATCAGTCAGGATCGTGATAAGGGTCAGAGATTAAGATACAAGACTACCTTCTTAACTCTCTCAACAGCTCCGTGATGTTTGATAAGGGGTCTAGCCTCTCTAAGTCTCAGTTTCCAGATGATAAACCTGAGACAGTAACAGTATACAGCTTATGTAAGTGGTGCTGAAGAGAGTCCCAAGGATCAAACTTAGGTCTCAGTGGCAAGCACCCTTACCTGAGTCATCTCCATGGACCTGCTTCTTACATTTAAAGAAATGAGATAAATGTGCTTCTTCATGCTAGTCACATAAAATGATGCTTTTTATTTCAATGGCTTGGCTGAATCTCTCTTTTTTTTTTAAAATATTTTATTTATTTTATGTATATGAGTACACCATAGCTGTCTTCAGAAATACCAGAAGAGGGCATGGGATCCCATAACAGATGGTTGTAAGCCACCAAGTGGTTGCTGGGGATTGAACTCAGGACCTCTGGAAGAGCAGTCAGTGCTCTTAACCGCTGAGCCATCTCTCTAGCCCATGCTGAATCTCTTACTACACTGAGGTGTTTAATAATGTGTCATCTGAAAGTGATTCTGGAGCTGCCCTTCACTGTGAGCACTCAACTTTGGCTTCTTAACCATGGACTGTAGCCTCCTGCTAACCTGCCACTTTACAGTTCCATACATGATAGAGGATTAGGCTTTACCACTAGGATTGTACTGGAATCTCTCACAATCCAGACAGTACTATCACTTGACTTCCTGGTTCCTTTCACACAGCTCTTGTAAGCGATCCTTAACAATTGCTAGAGTGGACTAATTGTTATGTGCACATCTGTCATATGCAGCATGGGGCGTGGTAGCTAGCAACTGCTTGAAAATGTTGGTTGAATGGATGCATGTATGCATTTCACCCCCACTTGAATGCCCAGCTCCGGGAAGCAGCATGTGTTCTACGCTGACACTCACATATCTCTTCCTTATGCCCTAGCCAACTGCCCTGAGAAGGAACATTTTTAGTTTGGATAATTTTTATAGGCTTTTTAGAATATATCCAAAGTGTTTAATCCATCACTACCTGGTGTGGCCTCTCCTACTCTCTGCCCCCATTCCCACGGGACTAACTAGATCCTGGTGGAACACCCTGCTTTACTTTTTCCTATGGACCTCCTCAGCACTCAGCCTTCCGAGCCCATCCCATTGTAAGTGTCAACTTACAATGCTTACGAACACACTTTACCTGGAACCAACAGTTGCTAAAAGTCTCAGGATCCCGGAAGAATTTCCTACCAGGCAATCTACATCTACCACACTCTCCTAAGGACCAGAGTGGCCAACAGGAACCAAGAAATAGAACACCCACCCAACAAAGATAAGACCAGCTATCAGCACATAGAATTACAGGCTTCCCAAATCCAGATGTCTAGACACAAGATTAAAATAATAACCAATAACAGCCAGGACAATATGTCTCTGCCACAGTCCAGCAACCCTGCCACAGTAGGCCCTGAGTATTGCAACACAGATGAAGGACAAGACAAAGATCTTAAAATAACCTTTATGGATATGGTAGAGGTCCATAAAGAGGAAATTAAGAATCCCTTAAAGAAATATATGAAAACATAAACAATGGGAGGAAATGAAGAAAGCTGTTCAAGACCTAAGTGTGGAAACTGAATCAATAAAAAAAGCTCAAGCTAAGAGAACTCTGGAAATGAAAATTTTGGGAACTTGAGAGGAACCTGAGAAGCAAGCCACACCAGCAGAATATAAGAGATGGAAGAGAGAGTCGCAGGTATCGGAGACAGGACAGAGGACATGGAAGTCGCAGGTATCGGAGACAGGACAGAGGACATGGGTAGCTAGGTTATAGAATGGCTTAAATGCATTTTTAAAGAACCTGGCAAAGAGATTCGGGAAATCTGAAATACTATGAATAAGCAAAGTCTATAAATAATAGGAATGGAAGACGGAGAAGAAACCCAAGTCAAAGGCACAGAAAATATTTTCAACAAAATCATAAAAGAAAACTTCCCTAACCTAAAGGATATTCCTATAAAGGTACGAGAATCACACAGAACACCAAATAGACTAGACCAGAAATAAAAGTCCTCTCAGCACACAATAATCAAAACATTAACCATCCAGAAAAAAAAAAGAATATTAAAAGATGCAAGGGGAAAATACCAAGTAACATTTAAAGTCAGACTTCTTAGAATAACTCCTGACTTCTCAATGGAGACTAAAATTCAGAAAGGCCTGGACAGATGTTCTACAAACTCTAAGAGACAGTAGATGCCACCCTAGACTACTGTACTCAGCAAAATTTCCTTAAGGGTTTTTTTTGTTTTTTGTTTTTGTTTTGGTTTTTTGGGGTTTTTTTTGTTGCTGTTGTTGTCGTTGTTTTTGTTTTTTTGCACTCAAGGTTGGGGAGGAGCCTTTTGATTTTTGGTTGTTGTTGTTGCTCTATTTTTGTTTATGTTTTTGTTGGGAGTGAGTCAGAGTTTCTCCATGTAACCCTGTGTGTCCTAGGATTCACTCTGTAGAGCAGCCTGGCCTCAAAATAAAGGATTAAAGGTGTGAGCCACCACTGCCTGGCAACAAGTTTTCAATCACAATACCTGGGAAAAGTTAGACACTGTATGATAAAACCAAACTTAATCAGCATCTATCTACAAATACAGTCCTACAGACTGGCACTACAGAAGGCATTAGAAGGAAACCTTCAAGAAAATACAAGGAATAAATAAACCCAGAATCCCAGGCTTGGGAATCTAGAGGGGAAACACCCACCCATCACAACAAAATAACATAAATCAGCAAATACTGTACTCTGATATCTCTCAACATCGATGATCTCAATTTCCCAGTTTTTTTAAAAAAAAAACCAAAACACTGACTAACAGAATTCAAAGGCAGGATCCATCCTTCTTCTTCTTCTGCCTTCAAGGAAAATACCTTAACATCAAGGATAGATAACCAACTCATATTCCAAGCAAATGGTCTCAAGAAGCAAGGTAGTATAGGCATTTTAATATGGCAACAGAGACTTCAACCAAAACTAATCAAAAGAGATAGGAAAGGAAACTACATACTCATCAAAGGAAAAATTCACCAAAAGGATATTGTAATTTTTAACATCTATGCACTAACACAAGAGCACTAATGTTCATAAAAGAAATACTGCTTATACTGGCTGGTTTTGTGTCAACTTGACACAGGCTGGAATTATCACAGAGAAAGGCGTTTCAGTTGAGAAAATGCCTCCATGAGATCCAGGTGTGAGGCATTTTCTCAATTAGTGATCAAGGGGAAAGGGCCCTTGTGGGTGGTACCATCTGTGGGCTGGTAGTCTTAAGCTCTATAAGAAAGCAAGCTGAGCAAGCCAGGAGAAGAAGCCAGCCAGTAAGCAGCATTCGTCCATGGCCTCTGCATCAGCTCCTGCTCCTTGACCTGCCTGAGTTCCAGTCCTGACTTCCTTTGGTGATGAACAGCAGCATGGAAGTGTAAGCTCAATAAACCCTTTCCTCCCCAACTTGCATCTTGGTCATGATGTTTGTGCAGGAATAGAAACCCTGACTAAGGCACTGCTACATCTTAAATCACATGTTGATCCTTATACATTGATAGTGCACACCTTAGTCAGTGTGCTATTGCTGTGAAGAGACACCATAACCACAGCAACTCTTAATAAGAAAAACAGTTTTTAATCTAATTATATTTTATTTTTTTGCTTATTCACTTTACATCCTGCTCATTTCTCCCTCCTAGTCACCCCTTCCCACATTCCTTTCCAGGGACCCCCTCCCCTTCTCCTCTGAGCAGGTGGGGGCCACCCTAGGTATCCCCTCACCCTGGCACTTCAAGTCTCTGCAAGGTTAGGCACTTCCACTTCCACTGAGATCAAACAAAGGCAGCCCAGCTAGAAGAACATATCCCATATGCAGGCAACAGCTTTTGGGATAGCCCCCACTCCAAGTTGTTCAGGACCCACATGAAGGTCAAGCTGCATGTCTGCTACATATATGTGTGGAGGCCTAGGTCCAACCTGTGCAGGTTCTTTGGTTGGTGTTTCAGACTCTGAGAGCCCCAAGGGTCCAAGTTAGTTCGCCCTATTGTCTTCCTGTGGATCTCCTATCCCTTTCAGGGCCCACAATCCTTCTTCCTATTCTTCCATAAGAGTCCTCAAACTCCGCCCACTGTTTGACTGTGGGTGTCTGTATCTGTCTGAGTCAGCTGCTGTGTGGAGCCTCTCAGAGGACAACATGCTCCTCTCCAATCTGTGAACCTCTGGAGGGCATTCTTATTCAAACCACCACAGTGGCAGACTTCAATGCCCGTCACTAGTAAATAGACAGGTCACCCAGACAAAAACTAAACAGAGAAATGCTGGAGCTATGCTATGTCATAAATTAAATGGACCTAGCAGATATTTGCAGAACATTTTGCCCAAAATAATATACCTTCTTCTTAGCAACTCATGGCACTTTTTCTAAAATGAACCACATACTTACACACAAAGCAGTTTCCATCAAAATTCCAACATAATTCTTTACAGATCTTAAAAGGATATTCTTCAGCTTCATATGGAAACTTTATTAAAAAGAATAGTTAAAACAATTCTGAATAATAAAAGAACTGCTGGAGGTATTACCACTGGCCTGATCTCGAATTGTACTACAAAGTTATAGTAATAAAAACAGCATGGTATTGACACAGAAACAGACACATTCATCAGTAGAATTGAATTGAAGGCCCAAACACAAATCCATATACCTATGCACACCTGAGATTTTATTTTAAAAAGCCAGAAAAACACACTAGAAAAAAGACAGCATCTTCAACAAACAGGTGGTGCATGTAGAAGAATCCAAATAGATCCACAATTATCACTGTGCACAAAACTTAGCTCCAAATAGATCAAAGACCTCAACATAAAACCATATACACTGAACCTAATAGAAGAGAAAGTAGGTAATAGCCTTGAACTCATTGGCACAGGAGAACAGAACTATAGCACAGGCACTAAGATTGGCAATTAATAAATGGGACCTCATGAAACAGAAACTTCTGCACACCTTGTCATTTGGACAAAGCAGTAGCCTCCAGAATAGAAAAATATTTTAACTAATTATAAACTTGATAGAGAGCTAAAGTCAAAAACACATAAAGAACTCAAAAAACTCGATATAAGAAGATAACCCAATTCAAAAATGGTGTGCGGGTCTAAACGGAATTCTCAAAAGAAGAAATCCATTGGGCTGAGAAACACCCAAAGAAATGTTCAATGTCCTTAGCCTCAAGGAAAAGTCAATCAAAACTACTTTGAGATTTTATCTTACACCTGTCATAGTGGCCAAGATCAGTAAGACAAATAACAGCTCATGCTGGTGAGGTTGTGGGTTAAAGGAGCACTCATCCACTGCTGTGGGAGTGCACACTCATACAGCCGCTCGGACAGTGTGGTAGTTCCTCAGAAAGACGGGAATCAATCTACCTTAAAACCCAACTATACCAAACGTTCTTCCTCCGATCACAGAGACACTGCTCAACCACAGTTATTGCTGCTCTATTCATAATAGCCAGAATCTGGCAACAAGCTAGGTGTCCATCAACAGAAGAATAGACAAAGGAAATGTGCTACATTATACAATGGCATATCAATGAGCCATTAAAAAAAGGAAACCATAAAATTTGCAGGTAAATGGTCGGAACTAGAAGAAAAATCATGAAGGGGTTAACACAGACCCAGAAAGACAAATATGGGATGTATTCACGTATATGTGGATTTTAGATGTTAATTCAATGATAACCAACCTATAACCTGTAGAACCACACAGAGTTAGGTATAGAATAAGGGACTAGGTGGGGACAGATAAATCCCCTAGGAAAGGGAGATACAATCAATAGTTATGGGTGGATGTAGGAGCAGTGACTGAAACAGGAGAATCATGTGGCGAGGGGTAGGGATGAGGACTTGAGGGAGGGAATACAGGTAGAGACAGCTAAAACTAAAGGCCATTTCAGGGGTGGTATGTAAACCTAGTACAGTAGAATCTTCCTAGACATATATACATAAATGAAGGCAATCTAAATGAAATTACCTAATAATGGGGGAGTCAGAGCACTAATGGGTCATCTCTTTCCATAAAATTAAGCTTCAAGTCCCAGGATCAGGCTACATATAGTTGAGTTGTTGGCCAAAAGAGTCCCATTGAACCCCCAACAACACAGGCTATTGCCAAGACTGTAGGTTGCTCTGCACAACCTGACAGCAAGGCCCCATTGCTGAAGACAACACCTACACAACTCATTGAACATGGAGAAGATGAGCTGGTGCCTATTTAAAACCTTTATTGCTACATGCCAGCATCTTTGGTACAAGAAGGTACTATGCACAGTATGAAGGGAGAAATGCAAACACCAACCCAGCCATAAAACTCTTGATCTACAATGGTGTCCTGATTGCAAGACATGGTGGTGCAGTAGTGGCACAAACTTTGTGAGAATAGCCAACCAATATCTGATTTGACAGTAGGTCCACTTCACAAGGTGTAACCCATACCCCAACACTACTTGGGGGACCAAGAACCTGAAACTAGATAGCCCATAGACCTAGCATAAAACCAAAACTACTGTTCCAAAAAAAAAAAAAAAAAAAGTAGCAATAAAATGACTCCTAATGACATTCTGCTATACGGGTCAGTTCCTTGTTCATCCAGCTTCAGAAGCTTCCTCCTGCAGCAGATGGAAACAAATACAGAGGCCCACAGACAGACGAGAGAGAGAGAGAGAGAGAGAGAGAGAGAGAGAGAGAGAGAGAGAGAGTCAGAGAGACACATGCCAGGCAGTGGTGGCGCACGCCTTTAATCCCAGCACTTGGGAGGCAGAGGCAGGTGGATTTCTGAGTTCGAGGCCAGCCTGGTCTACAGAGTGAGTTCCAGGACAGCCAGGGCTACACAGAGAAACCCTGTCTGGAAAAAACAAACAAACAAACAAACAAACAAACAAAAACCCAACAACAACAACAAAAAAATAACAGAGACAGACACAGACTGACAGACAGATGAACAGACCAATAAACACTCAACCCTAAATAGAATGTCTCCATCAAATCCCTTCCCTCTGGGCTTAGGGAAGTGTGTTATCTTCCTGGAAGGAGACAAGGAAGAGTCTAAGAGCCAGAGGGACTGGAGGGCACTAAGAAAACAAGGCCTTTTAAATCACATGGTCTGTGCACATAGGAACTCAGAGGAGACTGAGGCGGTATGCACGGGGTCTATGTGGGTCAGCAGCGGTTGGGATCCTAGAGCCAAAAGAAGTGGATGTCTGCTCCCATCCCTACCCGGGAGGCTGTATCGAATTGATAGCCACTTGCAACTGGAAATTTGGCTTCCTCCAAGGAGTCCCACTGCGGACTACACTACTCTTTAAGGTAGGCTGCATGCTCAGCAGCAGATGGACAGCAGACAACTCTCAGTGGCATCTTGGAAGGTTTGTTAGCTCATGATGTCACGGAAGGGCTTTTCCTTCAATTAAAAAGTGCCATATTAATTTTTTTAATTTTTAATTTATTTTATTCACATTTTTCTTCTAACTTTTATCCTACAGGTTCTTTGTGTATATATTATGGTTTTCAGTTTAGTGTTTTTCTGGGATCCCTGAGTGTGCAAATGAGTGGATCTCTGATTCTTGTGCCTTCTCTTGAGCATTTTTTCTTTGCTCATTTGTTTTGTTGTATTCTAAAACGTTTTGTTTTATCTTATTATATTATATTTTATTATTATTCCTTGAAAGCCTTCCTGTTTTCAAATGAGAGACAGAAAGGGGGGGGGGGTCCATATGGACGGGGAAGTGGGGAGGGAACATAAAGAGTACAGGAGGGGAACCATAAACAGAATATATTCTGTGAGAAAAAAATCTGTTTTTAATAAAAGAAGAGGAAATGAACAAACAAACAAGAACACAAAATTGTTTTGTATTACTAAAAAAGAGCCCAGAAAATAAATTTAAAATAGAAGAGCAATAAATAAAACAAAGCTACTTTAGTATCACTGGCACAGAAAAGTTTTAGAATTATTCACTCTGTATGCCACATCAAGACCAAATTGGTATTTTTCAAGTTTTTCACTAACTTTAAAGGTTCTGAGGTAAACACACTTCCATGATTATATGCAAATTGTTCCTGTAGCTTCTTCCTTCTGATCGCCTGAAAATTAGACTAAAATAACGGTTCTGGTTGTACCCTCTGCTACAGCAGCGTTGGTGTGAGATGCACACGCTTACTGCCAATAGCTAACTTTACTCGGAGGACCAGGCGATTTACACTCTGAGGGTTAAGAGAATTCACATGGGTAAGGTGTTCAATCACAAGGACAAGCCACGTGTGGCAAACACATGGTTTCTTATAGAGGCACATAAATAACAGCAGTTGAAGGAACACAAAAATACATTCCAGAAACAGTTCTATGTTCTGAAGAAACTGAGGTTACAAGACTCTTGTGGTTGTCCTTTAACCCCAACACATGGGGAGCAGAGGCAGGCAGATCTTTGTGAGTTTGAGGCCTGCCTGGCCTACAGATAGAGTTCTAGGACAGACAGGGCTACACCTAGAAACCCTATCTCAAAAAACCAAAGAAGAAGAAAAAAAAAACACAAGCACTCAGAATCCCCCTCATCTGACTCCATCCTGGACAGTGTTTTGACACACACAGCTGACCTCACAACTAGACTAAGATTCTTACAACAGTCAAAACTAAGAGTTCTTACCTAAAACTTGTCATCATTACCATAGGCTCCCCAAACTGTACAAAAACTCAGGGCTGACCTCCAGCGCGCTTCACCTACCACATGATCCTGCCACAGAAGGACTCTACAAGCTGGAAACATCTGCGGCCTCTTCTGAGATGCTTCTCTGCAGCCTCATTCTAAAAATGCAGCTCTCGGACATCCTGCCCTTCAAATTTCTTATCTTGTCAGATTTAAACTACTGGATTCACTTACAGAAGCCAGCCTTTTAAAAGAGATGCAAGGGACGGCCGGAAACCTCAGCTTGGGCCACAGGGCCCCACAGCTAATCAGCGCCGGGACAAAGATCCCTCTCAGGAGATCGCAAGACCCAGGAGAGGGCCAAAGACATGCCCCACAGCTCACCAGGTACTGCCCCGAACCCTCGAGACTCAGGGACCGAGGTAGGCGGGCCTAGAAACCCCCCTGGATCCCAAAAGCGGGTGGCTGTGGCAGGAAACTTCTGCCTGGGACACTAGGATTCCATAGACAAGCAGCTCCGGGAGAAAATCCTCTCTCCCAGGAACGCAGAAAAGCCCATAGCAGGGGCATCGCGTCCCCAGAGCTCACTGACTCTGCCCACTTTCCGCGGGCCACAGAGACGACGGTCAGCAGCTTCCGGCGACGGCCGGAAACCTCAGCTTGGGCCACAGGGCTCCACAGCTAATCAGCGGCAGGACAAAGATCCCTCTCAGATCGCAAGAGCCAGGAGAGGGCCAAAGACACGCCCCACAGCTCACCAGGTACTGCCCCGAACCCGCAAGACACAGGGACCGAGGTAGGCGGGCTTAGAAACCCCCCTGGATCCCAAAAGCGGGCGGCTGAGGCAGGAAACTTTTGCCTGGGACACTAGGATTCCATAGACAAGCAGCCCCGGGAGAAAATTCTCTCTCCCAGGAACGAGGAAAAGCCCCTAACAGGGGCAACACTAGCCCCAGAGCTCACTGACTCTGCCCGCTTTCCGCGGGCCACAG